>CM032667.1:10870792-10930792 GCA_019095985.1 Streblospio benedicti | reverse complement strand
ACACACACACACACACACACACACACACACACACACACACACACACACACACACACACACACACACACACACACACACACACACACACACACACACACACACACACACACACACACACACACACACACACACACACACACACACACACACACACACACACACACACACACACACACACACACACACACACACACACACACACACACACACACACACACACACACACACACACACACACACACACACACACACACACACACACACACACACACACACACACACACACACACACACACACACACACACACACACACACACACACACACACACACACACACACACACACACACACACACACACACACACACACACACACACACACACACACACACACACACACACACACACACACACACACACGCATACACACACACACACACACACACACACACACACACACACACACACACACACACACACACACACACACACACACACACACACACACACACACACACACACACACACACACACAGACAGACATATTTCGATATTAAAGCAAACAAGTCTATCAGACACACTGCAAATGATTCAGAAGATGATCATATTGCTCTGTAAGGCAATGTAAAAGAGTGAACTATGTTCATGTGATGAAGATAGCCAATTCGTGACGTTGGCAAATCACATATCATATCATGGAACGTTCGAACCTGAAGAAACGTAATGTGAAGTGACATGTTTCACTGTCATTTTTCAAAAGTATTTTTAAGATGATAGCATTATTTGAAATGCATTGCAATGAAATAAACCTGTTGTACCTGAACGTGAATAGGTAGTAACCACTCTCCGGACACGTGAACTGGTGGCTGATGACGTCATAGCCGCCGCCACCGTTACTAGACACCCTGTCGTACGACACCTAAAAGACAATATAGTGACGGGATAACTAACACCATTACACGGTAAAATACATGAGCAAAGAATTTCTAATATGCATGCAAAAACAATAGCAAAACAACAACACTAACGGTATTGATATTTGAGGATTCTTTGAATTTCTTTCTCCAAGTCTATAGCGCTATTTCACATAGTCTCTGCCGGGACTCGAACACTGGCCCACTACCACTTTGGTACCTGTTCACCTATAGCACTTAATGGTAGGCGCATTAGACCACTAGGCCTTCCTTACACAACTCAGTGGTAATAGCATTTGGTTCAGGGTTTGAATCCCGGCAGAGACTGTGCGATATAGCCATATAGACTTGGAGAAAGAATCCTCCAGTATCAATACTTAAAACCCAGTCAGTTCATTTCCAATATATCTATGTATAACACTAACGGTAATGTTATTTACTAATCATTTGGACACTTGAGAATGGCTGGATTAGCCGGAACATTGATGGGTAAATATTTGTTATCACTGTTTTTCATCTTCCTGTGTTATTTCGCAAAAAAAAAGATGTGGTATAGAGAACTGTATGACTTTATTCGAATTACAAAATCACTCTTGAATTGCTCCGACGATGATGCCAATGTATGTAAGCATTGTACCAAGTTTGAATAATTTCTTTCAAGAGTTATTGAAGCTATTGCAGATTTTATTTTATTTTTAATGGAACGAAAATGTCCCTGTGAACAGCACATTTGAATTGGCAATATGCCCACAATAGAAACACTTCGGTGTCGCCTCGTATCTAATAGTTGTGTGGAATTTGAACAAAACCGGCGCATAGACAAAACCGGGTGAGTTTATAACGTGAATTATTCTATCATGTGAGTTCTTGTGACATATCACAGCGAAGCCGAAGTGCGAGCCTGCTGCGAAACAAGAACGAATCCATAAAACAATTAATTTTACACAACGAACCCGTTTTTGTATTTATTATTCTTTTCTAAAGAATTACGACGCTGTTTTTAATAAGATATGAAAACGTACGGAACATAGTCCGGTTGCATCCTGAGTACAAGCACGATAACCATAGTACGGGGGGATAACTCTCTCCGGGTTAGCGGATACTTCTGGATCGGGACGTACATTGTCGGGAGACATACACGGATGCATAGATTCAGGAAAAGAAAACACAATCGTCTGGATGGCCGCAAATTAAGAAATATTTGCACTTACACGTTCACCAGCCGGGATCACCACATCATTGGACGTTTCAATGGCTGAGAAGTAGATGTTGGTCGTCGCTGAAAAAAAAAAAAAAAAAAAAAAAAAAAAAACAATATTACTGCAGCAACCCAGGATACAAGGTCACAAATACAGTCAGAGCTACCAAAGTACCATTTACCTTTCCTGGCGGCTATATCTTCCTTCAGTGCTCGAATTTCTTGTCCAAACTCGGCTCTCATCTCTGCAATTTGCTGCGCCAGGTCCGCATTGTCTACAGATTGCCGGATTTCAGCGCCTAGAGTGGCCTGGAAGACACGAATCACACTAATTCATAGGACTATAGACCTGCGGCCACTAGAACACTCCCTACAATTCATTGTGAAGACACTGTGGCTTTGTTATTAATATACAAATGTACATATACGTAACACTGGTGTGATTACCAACAACTTTAGGTGAATAGGTGCCAGGATAAGGATTCAAGAAGCATGTTTTTGGTAATCTTGGTACGGTGGATTTAATTTCACAAGGGGTCGAGGAGGGGTAGTTGTTACAAACAGGTTTACCTGTAATGGTAATGGCAAAAAATGTCTACGCTTTATAATCTACTCATTTATTAAATATAAAAATAATGCTGATATAAGGATAGTTTGCATGGCTATTGGCTAGTCTCAACATTTTCATATATGACAGGAAATCCTTGTCACGTCCAGAATGTCTCCTATAATCTATTCACTAATTTTACCTGGAATGCCGACAAGACCCAAATAAATAGCAATCCTCTCATACTTCTTGCCTAAAGACTGTTTCAAATGTGGTATACGAGACCCGAAGAGAATCAACAGCCGGACAAGTATCAGTCCGCATCGAGGTGCCGTCTTTATCTCTATTGCACTTTGTCACTGATACGGCTACCAGCTCATTGCGCCTGATAAGACTTGTCATTGCGTGGACTTTAAGTGGTCAAAGTAGATCCATAGAAACAAGAGGATGAGAAGTTTCAGGGCTCTGTTGTTTGCCTATGTTTTGCAGGTATATCATCTAATATGCTATTGCGTAATGCCAGTAGGTTTATAACCAGTTGTTACTCGACCGATTTTCCTATTTGAATACAAAATAGGTACAATGTTGTATTTTTAGATTAGAATTTCAATAGTCGCTTAATGTCAATCATATGAATCATACCAGTAAAAAATGTTGCGAGGGTGAAACATGTCTTATAAACCAATATGTCAATATCAATATGTGTGTGCATATTTTGAACAAGCCTATATACGTTCGCGTGTAAGAGATGCATACCACTCCTGCGAAGAGGAGACTCCCCACCCTAGTACTACTCTTAGTATAATTATAAAAAGTTAGGATTCTCAGTTACATATATCACAGATAAATTATTCTTATTTGGTTTGATAGCATAATTAGCTATCAAGAATCATTGTGAATATACAGTTTTAGATTGTTGAAATATACTGTATTGAATTTCTTGCAAGATTCTAGACCACAATGATTTGCGCATGTCTAATCTAATGACCAGTTTCTATTAGAGGCACAAAATTGGAACTTTTGCGATCCGTCATTTCTTAAACAGCATGTATCCAGAAAGCCAGCTATTATGCAATATCCGCCTATTATCCCCCACATTTCCCCAGCGTGTAGCTATTGTGGCATCTTGTAAATTATGATAATTATTGTATGTACTGCGACAGCTTTGCCTCTTTTTCATCTTCCAGGCCACTCTAGGCGCTGAAATCCGGCAATCTGTAGAGAATGCGGACCTGGCGCAACAAATTGCAGAGATGAGAGCGGAGTTCGGACAAGAAATTCGATCACTGAAAGAGGAACTTGCCGACATGAAAGGTAATCTACAATTCATCGTACTATCTCGTGAGTTTCAATAATTACTGTGGTGCTAATGATTGCCAGATAAGAAGAAACACCCACAGTTGTCCTTTTTCGTCGTTGTTGTCATCGTCGTTGTCTTCGCCGCACTCGTCGTCGTCGTCTCCACAGCAGTGGCAGCGGCGGCGGCGGCGGCGGCGGCGACAGCAGCAACCAGGCTCTCTGATCCACAACTCATCGCCTGTTTCAGACTCAGACATCTTCTTCTCAGCCACTATCTCCTCAAATGACCAAAGCTTTGCCGCGTCAGCCACGGTACGTATACATGACGCAGACTGATGGTATTCACGTCACTTTTGCCTACTTTGATCAATTTCCATAAAATTGTTACTGCTACTGCTTCTTTCTAACGCACACATAGCATGGTCTGAAAGCACGTCAGTATTATCTACACATCAAAATAATGTTACAATAGTGCATAAATCATATGCATAAATATTGTGTACTCGCTCCAGCGTCGCTATGCTGTACACATTTGTAAGGGTGGGCATGTTGCAAAACGATATTGAATAGTAGGGAAATGTAAAGTCACTCCCATACCACAATATGGTGAAGACGCATATGGTGAAGACGTGGTGCCGACTAGCTTATGACTTGGTAGAGACATGGCCCTGACCAGGGCAATGTGGTTAAGACCTGGGGGGAAACCCGGGAAAGACCTGGGAAAGACTACATCGGCACAAAGTCTGCAGCATGTCTTTATCATGTCTACCTAGTCTCCATCTAGTCTGGATCCATAGTCATTACCTACGTTGAAATGGAGACATGCTCCCGACCAAGAATACTAGGTAACGACATGGTCCAGACTTGTCGGCAGCAACTTTACCCGACCAGGGTTACGAGGGTTTTTGTGTTGCCAGGTGACGTTTGACCGCCAGCTGGCGAATGTAGGCGGTGGGTGGGTCGGCGGCTCCACCTCGCGGTTCACGTGCCCCCGCACAGGACACTACTTCTTCACGCTCAGGTGGGTTTTCAATCATCGCTCATGTAGGTCATGCAATTGTTGTGATCTAACCTGCTATACAGTTCGACGAGTTCATGTATTTCAAAGCATGTGCACGGTATCGATATCTGCTCTATCGATCTAACAGCCAGCTATTGGTGCTAGAAGGTGTGACATAACCACTTGTTGTTCAGCTATAGACATCAAAAAGATCAGTTGAAAATAAAACATCATACAAACGTAGATACAAGGACGAAAGCCTACACCAGATCTCACCATTCAAAGTAAATACAAGTCACTGGCGCATGCTTATTGTTTTCAGCGTCGGGACTCGGAGCGGATCAGGAAACAGGGCGCATTTCAACCTGGTGCATCAGGGCAACATCGTGGTCACGGCGCTGTCAGAGGTACGACTGTCCAATCGGCGGGCGGACTGAACCACGTGCATAGTCTATAGGCGGATCCCAAGGTCGCAGGGGACCCAGTCCCACCTGCTTCTTCCACCCTTTTTTAACGAGGGGGGTCTTTTTTGTGCGTGTCTGCTATCGATCGATTGTACAAAACCCATGAGATCCGTAAAAATTGTGTGGATAGAACTTGTTTGTTCATGTTTTGTTTGGTATTTCTATTGCTGTTTTCATTTAATTGTTGTTCTGTCTCATTCCAAATAAATTACACCAGCATTCGTCCACACCATGATAATGATGATCAGCATCACAATGATCTCAATGCATTGAATACCTACCACTGCTGTACCAGTGTCGGCAACCTCCAATCAGAGTCGTCCGTCTCGTTGAAAGAGGGAGTTATAATTACTGCTTGGAGGCTGCATCCTGTCCGTCGCTTTGCAGACTGCGGACACTCACGGCGGCGTCACCAACTCTGCCATCCTGCTGTGCTCTGCCGGCCAGCAGGTGTGGGTGCGTTGTAACAACGACGGCGGCTGCCGCACCCGCGGGCCCTCACAGGGCACCGTCACGACACTAACCGGCTTCTACGTGGGCGCGTAAGGCGAGCAGTGGACGAATGAGGGGCACATATACAGCCATGTACCCTGCATAATAAATGTTCACAAATCGATTCTGTTTGTCTGTATATCCCTAAGGTCACAGGCGAATGTCCTTGTGTCTTATGGGGTGTTCGAAACCGCTCGTATTTACGGTAGGTACGACTTCACGAGTGGTGAAAACCGTTAGAAACCATCTAACCTCGTTCCCACGACTCGTGAATTCGGAACTCCGGAGAGTACTACGAGATGCACTTTCCATACAGAGCTTTGTTCCTGTTGTCACCAATTTGATGAGAGCCGATGCGCGCACCAATCTCGAGAAATCTCTGGGTACGAAATTGTACGAGATGCTAGTGCAAATGCGCACAGACTGACAAAATGGCCGCGCCCATAAGGTTTTCCTAATATCGCAGGCAGTTTAATCACATATAGTCATAACAGCCGGCCAAGAGTCTACCAAATAAATAAAATTGAGACATATTAAGCAGACTGGTTCTATATCATACCTTTCTTTTGTGTATCCTACATATAATTTTTTACGATATGTATTTCCCACTTGTCAGGTGGTATCGAATAGCCATAAGTCGTAGCTTGGACTTGTCAATTTGAAAGTATGAACTCACGACATGGTTTCGAATGCACCATTATCTGGCTGGCTGCTTGGCTGGCAGTCTGACCATCGGCAATCAGGAAGCTGTTTTTCATTAGCTGGATTTAGTTACATTTGCATTATGGATGAGGTTTTGTTTGATTTAATTTGACATGTTTCATTTCTGTGATATGGTATAACAAACAATACGGGTAGGGTTAGCATATTAGCAAATGATATACAGGCCTTATTAGTCACCTTTACAAATACTAAACAACGTTTGTCATAGTCTTCATAGTAGACCGAATACAAAATTAACTAGCCAGTCAAATCCAATCTTACTACAGCCAATCAAAAAGAACTTCCTGATTTGTTTACTGACAAAGGAAGCCATGGAAATTTGATGAATATACTTAAATCGTGATTGCACAAGACTGTGTCAGCTTATTTCTATAATGTGAAGTGATAACGTATTTTATAAATGCACAGAAGTAATCGTATATATCTATTTTGCACGGTGTAAGTCAATACACTGTATTTATTTAGGCGGTTGGCTGGTAATTTGCATCAAAGCAGATACAAAACACATCCCTCATAATAGACGTTTGTTTGCAAGGTGTATATATTGCAAGTCCTGAAATTGAGACCATTTTATTCAGGAGTAGTACGGGCCGACCTTAAGTTAATGATTTTCTTATGAGCACTTCTCATGTTACGTGTGTGGTGTTTGTTGTTTTTAGCTCTGCAATAGTAGAAGCATTAAAACATAATAAATTATGAAGTCCAAAAGGTACTAAATTTTTATTGAAATCTTAAATCATCTTCAATGCTTTATCAAGTGAAAAATGCCATAAAAGAAGCATGTCAAAAACTAGACGAACCAACCACATCCCTCATCAAACTTGACCAATGCTTCTCTCTTTCAAAACTGCGCATAATCTTAACATGTAAAACATATTTTACGAAATCGATGGATGTTGGTATCACTGCGACTAAAAATTGTCAATTGGTGTTAATACATAAAACTGTTGTTTACTGTCTACTGAATATAGACTATAATATATATCAAATATATTCTAAAAATCTAATTAATTGTCTTTTTATGTTGGTTTAAGGGGTATTTGTCCTACATGTATATACGTTGAAAAGATAGCATAGTGCCTACAAGTATACACATCGTGGGTACATTAAGCTAGACCACACACTTAGATCTACAGTCTAGTTGCGTCGTTTCAGCAGCTGAAGCGAAAGCCTTGTGTTCATTCCGTGTCTATATAACTATGTATGTATGTATTTACATATGTATATATGTCTCTGGACAAGCGAGAGAGTTTACCGATGAACCAATTTCATTCAAACTTTACACAACTATGAGGTAGACGCGACACCAAACTAATTCGATTGTGGGCACTTTGCCAATTAAAATGTGCTTTCCGCAGGGCCATTTAAGACATTTTTACTACTATTCAAAGCACTTTAGCTAGCAATGATAAAATCAATGTTACAAGGTAGCACCAATCGTCCAGCCGGGTGCTGTGTTAGCTGCTGCAAACTAATAAACATCAATAAGCATGATGAAACCAGCGCCGTACAATCACACAATAAGATTATTTGTGGCTTATTACATAGCTGTGTACTTATAATCAAAATTCAATTCAATAAAAAAATTGACTCATCGTCAATAGATATTTACTTTAACCATGTTGAGAAAGCACATGCAAACCAATGCCAAGAACATAAATGTAGGGTGCATAACACATCAAAAATAAGGCATTTTGATGCTTTGATTGTAAAGTAAACATCTTTATTGCCCATGGGTCAAAGTTGTTCTAGCAACGCTGTGCTATCTGAGCACTTTGTATCAAGTTGAACTTGAGTAAATTGTAGACGATCATTATATATTTTTGTTTTTCTACTAGTAGTTTTTTTTTTTAATCACTGCGATCATCAAAACATTTTGTCTGCTGATAGCGAATGATTATAATCATAGGGTAAACTAATGGTGATACACACTTTCAGTATAGATGTCTTTGTGAAAAATATTTTGTGTGAATATTATTCATAATGTTTGATTAAGTTTTGGCTATAGGCTAACAACTACAACAAAAAAAAAAAGTGTATTTTTATTGGGTTTCTCACGTTGGCAGTGATATTAATGTTTTTTCTGTTTGAATTACTGTCTCAGTGAGTAGATGTGCCTTCGGTATCGTGAATATATATTTTAATATTGGCCTTTGTTGTAAGAGAAACAAGATTTTTTTTACTCATTAGAACTCCACTCTGCATGTGAGCCGCTGGCAAGTGTATTTTGTTACATAATTCATGCCTCATCACCACTGAGATACAGATCAATGCTTGCTGGATGACACAGTGACGCGGAATACGTAGAAACAAAGTTTTTCTTGTTTTACAGTTTGTAATTAGTTATGTAGCGTACATGTTGCATAAGAGAATGCTTGCTTGGGACTGAAAATATTCATAACATTGTGTTTATTGGATTTAATAAGAACGTGCAATTATCAGCAATCAACAATTCTCTTTTGTCAAAAGGCCATGAGTGAGACGAGGAAATTCAGCCATTGTCATCATATGCATGGATTCTACTCAACTCACACACTTTGTTTTTATTTTATGACAGAATTGCTATTAAACGGAAACAACTGCTAGAACAAAAACAATCTATCTCTGCAATACTATTTCTAGAAGTCATACAGACGTTACCATGTGACAATGATTCAACGATAGGAGTATTGATACGAAAATCTGAATACAATTGAAGACGGTGAAGCAACTTGTCTACTAATTTAGATTTTATAAAATTATATGCCATCCATCAAATTTGCGAGAGCAGACACATCATCATATCATATAGCTTGCAATGATGGGAGTCTTTTGAAAATTCTTTTAGTAATTTCTAACCTCCAAAACAGCACAAGAATGTTTTCGATGCGTACAGCGATGGCCAGAGAAAAAATGGTATTACTCTACATTGTCTTGAGTCATGCTCTCTGTGCAGCAGGTTTTACCCGCACATTCGCCTCACTCACGACAGTTCCTCACGCCCAGATCCCCGAGAACACGACAGAGATTGACCTTCAGAACAATAAGATAAGCCGGCTTCAGAACAACGAATTTTCTAAGTACTATCAATTGAAAAGGCTTAACTTGAGAAAAAACAAAATCCTCAACATAAGCGCTACCGCATTTCCTACCAGCCTCACCAATCTGGATTTGGGCCATAACGACATAGCTCATGTTGCCGAGGACGCCCTCAACCGACTGACCTCGCTTACCTACCTCGATCTAAGCTACAATCAAATAGTAGAGCTCCCAAATTTTCACGGAATCGGACCCACATTGAAAACATTAAGAATACACATGAACCGCCTCACAACCGCGGCCAGTGTGCAAAGTCTTGGACAGTTACATGTGTTAAATAATCTGGATCTATCCAATAACCCTCTTACCGAATGGCCTGACCTGACCTCTTGTGGTATAGACCGTTGGTGGAGCAGACTATTCATGAATAACATTGCAACCTTGCCGCAATTAGAAAGGTGCACATTCTGCCACTTTTATGCATTTCATATGAAGAAAAGTCAGCTAACGGAGTATCCGCTCTTTACCTCTTGCACCAACCAATCAAGCCTGTCTAGACTTTACTTTAATGACAACCTCCTGACGGATGCTTCAGACGAAACGAGGCTGCTTCCTCTGGCCATGGGTGCAGCTAATAACAACAAAAACGTGATGTTGCACCTAAGCCATAATTTGTTGACCATGGTGCCCAGACTGCCACTGCCGGTTCTTAACAAGCTGCACACCCTCAATCTTGATGACAACCCCATTGCCAACGTTGAGCCAGAACTAGCAGAAATGCTGGTCGGCCAATTGCAGGGTAAAATCAATCGCGTGTACGTGCAGAATTCACGTCTGACTCACCTGCCGGCGTCGCTGGTGCGGAGTGTCAAGCACCTCTACCTGAAAGGCTCCACTCGCTTACAGCACGTGGACGCCATCGACGTAAGCAAGGCCCTGTGCGAAAACCCAACCATCTCACACCTCGGGCTCGGCCACACCAACTTAACACTGGTAACCTTCCACAGCCTTCAGGAGGCTCTGTGCCAGGAGGAGAGCATTGAGATCAGAAAGACAAGAGCTCAGGGTGACAAGCCACAGACTACAGAATTGGATCTACGAGGGGTAAGTTACTACATACAGCATAGAACCTGCATTCCACCTCTATAATGACACCATTTCTCATGGTCCCAACCCTCAAAAAGTGACCCTCCATACACACAGACTTCCTGTGACCTCTCTTTTCAATTGAGACCACATTGGGCCGGTCCCACGGGTGGTCTGTATATTGATGTTATACTGTTACTATATATTACCTAACGCCAAACTGTTATAGCAATAATGCGTTTGACAGTCCTAGTACTATCCACTAGAAAACTAGCATTTAAAAATCCAGGCTGTCAAGCCACTTTTGGTTACAAATTATAGGAAATATTGCAAAAAATGGGAATTTGATATTTGATTCAAAGGAGGGCGGGGTCAATTTCCTCCCTAGGGGATTATTCAACTATTAAATTATGGCCATATCTGTTGTGTGCAAGTTTGACGATGATTCAATGAAAAATAAAGAAACTGTGGGGATTATACAAAAAAAAACAGTTGATGGACCCCTGGGGCGGGGTCAATTTTACCCCCAAGGGTGATGATTCAAATATGGAATGATGACCATATAGGCATACGTATACACAGTGTGCAAGTTTGGTGAAAATTGAATAAAGAATAAAGAAACTAATTTTGCGTATATGAATTGTGTGAACGGACGACGGAGAAAGGATGGACGATGGACAAAAACTCGGTGTTCAATCGATCTCTCCAGTTAATGTGCGTAATCAGCAGAGCTGCAGAGCTACTGGTGCGGAAATCTAGAGATTTTGTGCGGGAAATGTTTACATTTGAAATCGGCGGTTTGGAATTTTCACTGTAAACAGGCTAAAAAAAATCATTTTTGAGCACAATTTCTATCGTCCATGCACTATAAGAATACTTCTGGCACAAACTGATGCGATTTATTTCCACTCACGTGGGCTGGTTTCTGCTGCTAAGTCTGCAATGCATGACCACCTACCTTCAAAATGGAGGTCATCTGATAGAAAACGACGAAAATTGTGGCTGTAAAGACGTAATTCATGTAACATATGAATGAGAGTGTATCTCAAACTTGAT
Source organism: Streblospio benedicti (assembly GCA_019095985.1). NCBI lineage: Eukaryota > Metazoa > Annelida > Polychaeta > Spionida > Spionidae > Streblospio > Streblospio benedicti. Next base: position 10,918,995 of record CM032667.1, on the reverse strand, counting down.
AGAAAACAGATTACACTAATATCCCATGCTTGTTAAAACCATATAACTGGCCAAAAATGACAAAAGTCCTGGTATGCTGTGAGAGCTACAAACCAGTTTTTGTGAGTAAATTGCATAGATGTAAGGTATTTTGATTATGTTTCATCTTTCGTATATGTAGGTTGAAAACAATGGTTTTAACGATCTTTAGATGTTTTAGTGTACAAAAGATAAAACCCGATAGAGACAGCAATAGAAAGATCCAAGCCCTGACCATAATACGGATCCGTGGCATGTGCAACTCACAAACAAAAGTATGTGCTAGTTATCAGTCACATGGTTACTGATTATATTTATTGCCATGATTTTCTATCTATAGGTGAAAATCAAAAGCTCACCATGTCTCCGACAGGTGCGCTAAAAAACATTGTTTGACTCTAGCAATATTTTTCTGTGTGTGAACCAAGAAACGTCCACTGCAACATTTTGGCCAAAGTAGGAAATAGGTCATATATAGGGTTTTCCCCCTCCAAATATATGTACGAAAATATAGGAACCTGTATAAAAATAGAAAAAAGGAAAATTAAAGGAGACTTAATTGACAGCCTGAAATCAGACAATAAGTTTGTATTTTTTAAAAGAAACGGGGAGGGGGGAAGGTGCACACCTAACACACACACTTTTTTCGAAAAAAAGGGGGAAAAGAAAAAAAAGTAAGAAAATGGAGGGGAGAAGACAGAGAAAAAAGAACGTCCCCTGCAGTGCAGTGTGTGGATTGAAGACATGCTCTTTTCAGTTCTTGTTAATTCCATCCCTTCACAAACCCTCCTTTTTTCTTCCTTACTTTCAAACACTTTCTGAATGGAATATACCCGAAATAGAGGAGGACAGGATCTGGATAGAGCACGTATTTTTTTCTTTGCAGCTAGCGGTGCCGGCCACCTGCTCGTGTCGCCTGCTGTGGACACGTCACGTGCCACGCAACTGCAGCGTGAACGTGACGCTCGACCACAGCACACCGTGCGGCGGCGGAGAAAGCGACGGCGTCCACTGTTACGGTGGGTAGCTGTGTGGCTGGAGGGAGGACTGGTGTAGCAGTAGAAGTCGCCTGTAGCAGTGGCCCGGGTCCAACCAGCTAATATAAGTTGTCATTTTGGGCTGTGTTTTCAGCTTACAAAGCCTAGAAAAGTCTGAGCTAGAAAAGCCTAAACATCAGATTCATAGTAGTTAGGATCAACCACTTGACATGGTGAATCTATGCCTATAGTGACGCACCTGAGTAGCATTAGGATATGAAGTGGTAGGCCTACAATTACTAATTTCTCTTATCGTCACGGCCGCTGAATGTCCACATGAACCTCGACCATGATCCTCGAGCCATGATCCTCCATTGGTTGCACAAGCAAATGTTTAATTCACCTCCTGTGCATGTCTTTTTAAATAGTTTTAGTTGTGTATTCACGTCTTCTTTTGTGATGATTTTTTTAAATCTTAAGTATAATACATACAGTAGATCCTCTATCAAAATCACCTGTGGGACTGGCTTTAAGTGGTCTCAATAAAGAGGTGGCCTTTGGCTTTGAAAATTTTAGGGTCATTTCTAAGGATTGGGACCGCAAGAAGTGGTCTTATACAGGTGGTCTCTGTATAGAAGTGGTTTTAATTGAAGGTTCTACTGTATTTGACTTTGTCTACAAAATCAGTACAAAGCAATTTGAATTGTCATACAACTTTCCATCCACTAGTTTTATAATTTTATCATATGAATCTATTCTTTGATTTTTAGGTCACCCCCACATAATGAGCATTGTGAATTACCATGGAGTTTCTCAAGTGAACGAAGACTGTGTGTCACGGGTGAGGTTGGCAATGCTGGAAGACTATGACCTCAGGTCCTGTTTCGACATTTCTGGTACTGAGTATACCCTGCAACTAAACCGAACAATGTCAGTGAGTGATCCTAGTGAAATTGAAAAGTTAACGAAGGTGAATGTCACAACGAAAGACATGGACTGCAATAACCCATTTTTTGTGAATCTATACCAAACAACCGAAGAGAACATTTGTGGTGATCGACAACGCACCAAATACATACATTGCCCTATTGAGACAGTGATACATTTTGAGAGGTTTTCACGACATTGTACTTATGTGATTGCAGAACAATGTCAAGAATCACATGTCATTATTTTGAAAAGCAATTTTTCGTGAAGGATGGCTGTGCGATATCTCTATGGTCCCAATAACATAAAGAACATAGTGTTTGTTGTGACATCTAGAATTAGATGTCATTAGGGTTGATAGTAAAGATGAATAATCCTCCATCTCATCAAAATTCCATGGGCTAGTCAAACTGGTACATAAAAATGCCACCCTGGGTACCTCCACTACATATATAAATTCTAATCAGGTTGCTAAAATTTGTTATGGATGTATACATTTCTAAATGTGAATTAGAAACCCAATAACTCACACTCTCATAATATATAACCATTCAGTGTTTTTATCATTATTATAATGTGTGATTTTTTTGTTATATAATGACATATTGAAAAAAGTATTTCATATGATATATAATTTATTCTAAATGTCGGAAACTAACTTATTTGTGGTTAAAAATTGTTGTAAATTGTAAAAATATAAAAGCCACTCATGAAAATTAAGCATATTAACTAGCATATGCCCATTTTTCCTTATTGACCATAATAGTTTTATATCTTTATTTATAAATCATGGATAACAAAGTTTTATTGGTTACTGGTCATTCCTTTATAACTCAAATGTATCTTCTTAAAATTCCTTTTTTTTTTTACATCATAAAAATGAAAAAAATGTCCCCCATAAACAATTAGTGTTAATTTATTGAAAGCATGCGGTTTTTAATTGAAGACCTCTACTGTCAAAATCATATATTGGCTCATCAAGTTGAACCATCTGTAATCATCACCAATTTAAACCAACAAAGAATGCTCAATTAATGCTTTTTTGTCCTTGTTTTTTTCCTTGTGGTTATAGATGATTGAAAAATTTTAATTTTAAATCATTTCGAAAAAATAAGTAATAAGAATTGATTCACTCTTTATTTATATTAGCATGTCGACAAGCAATAAGTCCTGCCTTTTACCCCATTGGCCTACTAAAATATCCATCAGCATTTGAAGGGGTTCATAATTTTACAATTTCTTGTGATTCCTAAAACCTAAAACAACTGGTTTTATATGCTCAATTTTTAGTGATTTTTTTAAGAAATGGCCCATAGCAGTTGGTTGAAAAATTATTTTGTTAAATAAAACCATTCTTAAATCAAAATTTCGAAAAATCAGCTAATATGAAGCCCAAGAAAATTAAAAAAACTAAGACCTATTGACATAGATGAAAGATGTCTTAATAATACAATATTTTGGGAAGAAGTAGGCCTGCTGATGGTTACCTTTGCGCATGAAGTGTTCACGATCCTTGTTGCGGAGGCCGGCAGAGTCCCACCAGCTGTAAGGAGAGAGAACTTAAAATAAGGCATTTTACTGTGTAATTGCTAAAATATCCATATAGCTCACTTTTTATTTGGATTTAAATTCAATATTTCTATGCTTTCCAAAATCACTGCCTGAATAACATAATAAGCCTGATTCTGAATCCTGTGTTTTGAGCAAAACGCATCTGCACGATTTTGGTCTATTGTAAAATCTTTTCAGGGAAATATCAGAAACTTCATAAATATGAGTGTAAATAATTTGTTATTTTACTTGTGATATAAATTGTTGTCATTTTGGTATATGACGGCATCATCAGTATGAAATTTTAGTCTGAAACACGCAAAGTATTGATCATGATTCAGATAGGAACATTTAATCTACTTGGATGTATTTGTCTGCATTAGCATTATTGTACAGGGGTATTGGAGAAAAAATTTGCAAAATTTCCGTCAATAAAAATAGTATTGACCTTTTTCCCCCCAAACTGTGTTTTTCTTCATTGTGTCTACTCTCACTTCAATATTTCAGTTACACACACAATTTAAGTTAACAATAACTACTTGTATTTACTGTCTGTTAAATTGTAGTCTGAGACCGTACTCGTAGGTAGAGAACGAAAAAAGTTCTCGAGGACACACAACTTCCGGGACCGGGAAGAATTGGTCATTCGAATGTTAGAAAGCAGAGTGTGCACATGGTGCAAAAACTGTTCCCATTCAACCATGTCCCCCTTTTAAATTATAATGAATCGTACCAGGTCACTTATATAGTATTATATTGCATGTATGGGATTACTATTATATATGCAAAGTGGGTACAAAAAATGTCATTACTATTTCATGTTAAGTATTAAATACCGGTACTAGATTATTAGGTTCATATGGAAAATAGTTGGTACAAAAAATGTAATTAGTATTGATTAGTGGAATAACTTCAGTAAGAGTATGTGAATTGTTACCATATTTGAGTAAGAACTTGCAAATGTGGTATTCTTGCGAAATTGTAGTAGTGTTGTGTGGAAAAAAAATTTGCAAAATTTCCGTCAAGAAAAATAGTATTGACCTTTTTTCCACCCAACTGTGTTTTCCTTCATTGTGTCTACTCTCACTTCAATATTTCAGTTACACACACAATTTAAAGAGGTTACGCATCCTGACCTGTAGTTGGTGTTGGGGTCATCCCTCATGACTGTGAACGAGGCACGGCGGGCAACAGAGGCTGCCTGCTCCTGGGAGAGAGGGACGCCGAGGAAAGCAGCAATGTCAGTCACACACCCAACAGGGTCCTGGAGAGCATAAGCCCCGCTTACTTTCAATCAGAGAACCGCGTATAACATCTAGATTGGATACATGTGTAGACAGCATACACATATTGGGGAAAAATGCTGAGAAACATTTTAATATCAATTCACACAGTAGTCATGGGTCATGGGTTTCATTGATTATATGTCAACAATACATAGAATGACCCACTATGAACTACATGCTCATTTACGATCCCAAGAGTAGGGGTGAGATGGGTAAAATTGTAGCTCAAATATACTTATCAGAAATCTGGATCTATTTGGCAAATGCTCATAGTCCTCGAAGCTTGTATATCATTCTTTACAGTTTCCTAACATGTCTTGACAGGTTGGCCAAATGGCCATTCTTTCTCCAGACACATCAAGTTTTCTGCATTGGTAAATAAAATGTTTACTTAATAAGAAGCAAGTAAAACCAAAAACTATTTACCTGATGAAGTTGCTCGTAGGTGATGAAGTGAGTGTTGGCCTCCTGTCTGCGATGCCAGTACGGAAGCACATGCTTGTCCCATGGACCGTAGTTCACTACAAGAAAAAGATGCTTGTTAGCAGATCTGCAAATCAAACATCAATACATGAGGTTTTCAGGCAATGAAGCAATACATACAATTATAGGAATATAGTATAAGATATTCATTAATGTATACAGAACATAAAAGAAACATCAGTTGATAATGCATTTTTATCAGTTTCCTAAAATGCTTTCACTTTTAAAATTTCATATCATACGTCATATTTTTTTTTTTAAATATTACATTGAAAGGAAGTCATCACCATTTTTTGCTGAAAAAACTGTGAAGAACTCACCTTTTCCGTTCATGAAAGCCGTGAAGAAGTCAGAGAATTTTCCGCTGTAGTCAGCTAGTGTGAGCATCCGCACAAAGTGGAAATAAGATACGGACACGTCCTTGGGGTTCCTCGCAATGTACAGCAACTAGCAGTAGAAACTACATGTAGTATAATAACACAATTGGGACATTATGGGGTTTATGTGGTAATTGAATATTCATCCCGTACTAAGTATAAAATTCTAATACTAAATAACATATTCTTGGTTTAAACATCTGGATTAGGCAACAGATAAAATGCAATATAAGCTTCACCAGGAAAAAAAGATCATAAAGAACACACACGTGCACGCACGCACGCACGCATGCACACACACACATTCATACCATCTCACTAGATAAGAATAATGATGATATGTTATTTAATAAAAAATCATTAAAATCTGCTGGTGTCCTATCAATATTGTCCCCCCCCCCATTATTTATGTACAAAATCAAATAGACTTTTTCTTATAAACAAAATCATCATATCCTTCTTGTAACATTTTATCTCAAATTTCATCATTTGTTATGTTAATTGTATATGTACAATGTAAAAGAAAGTGTATTCTTTAAGTGTAGAAGAATAAACAATGCTAACATTTAATAAAAGCTCTCTGACCTTGCCTGTATTGCCGTTAAGCAGCTGTTTAGGCAGCAGGTGGCATGGGAGGTGGGACTTGATTAGGCGCCGCTGTGAATGAGACGCAGAAGTCAGCGTCCCAAGCCCCGGGTAGATGAACTCCAGGTACGGGAAACGAGACTCTAGGCTACTGTTGACACCCAGGTCTGTGAATAATGTACTGTTTTTTGGATGTTATATATTTTGGTTGCAAGATACAAAAAAAAATTTTTTGCTGATTAGAAATTTATCCTCTCATACTTGAAGTATATCCATATTAATTTAACATTAAACTATAGTAGCAGATTGAGGTTTTTGCAAATCGTGGGTCACGAGTGAGAATTCGATGTAGTCTCTACCCTGCAGTCATGAAGCAATGCCAAAACCCCATCTCAAGATTAATTTTCGGGTTGAAAAAGAGGTATGTATGCACTTGTCAATTTATCTGCCACCTACCCTTGTCTCCTGCCGCAGTGTCCAGTATGAGGCTGACGATTTGCTGCAGCCACGTTGTGCCTGACTTGGGGAAACTCACCACGTACACATCGTCAGCACGCACCTAGATGAGAAAACAACAACAGAGATATACTAGGTGCTTCTGCGGACCCATTTCATGCATGTGTTTTTTACATCTGATGTACTTCTCAAGACCCAGTGCCAGACAAAATCTTAGTAGAAAAAAAAGTAAAATTAAAACCAAAAGATTAAGAAAAAAGTAAAACAAATTATTAAGAGTTTGGGTCTCGAGGTTTGGGTAAAAGGTCAAATAGCATAATCATACGTACCTGAAAATGTTTTATATTGTCGAGCATTTTTTTATCTTTAACTAAGAATTCTGGTAGCCAGAAGTCTCCATGTTTGATGGACTCCGCATCCCTAAACAATGAGCAAAATGGAGTGAATAACACACAACCAATACAAAATGGTTGTGTGCTTCTGTTCTGGATAGGCAGTTGGCCTTGTGACCAGAAGGTTGCGGGCTCCATTCCTGGTTGGACTGGTGGTGGGTACTGAGCAAAGTCATATCTCACAAGTTGCACATTTCTCTGTGGAATCTAGACATTCAGATAAGTATCATCCGACCATAACAAATGACAGGTCCCATATGAGTACTTTTTGCAAGCCATTTTTTGAAAGAAGCTAATAATTGGAAAATCGACAATTCTTTTAAACCATCATTATGGTGGCCAAGCTTATTAGCTATATGACTAAGTGGATCATATAAATAAACACTTATCCAAACCATTATTGTTGTCATTAATGTAGTACAGGGTATATTCTTACTTGCTTTTCATGTGTGGATCATTCAATCTCTCCAGAAGAACCTCATCAGGTTTCCTTTTATTTCTCAGATACATTGCTATCGAAACAGAAATCCACACACTTGCTAAGGTTATCACATAATTAACTTGAGACTTCCTTGAAGATGGTTTGGCTTTATCAGTGGCTACACGTGAACTATTCCTTACATTTTCCACGTGTCGCGCATGACTTGTAGAAAAATGTGAATTGCAATGAAAAGTTACATTGGCATTGTTAACTTTTAGTGCACAGCCCCTTGGTATCAAAGTTTGATATGTTGATGAAGATATCCTTATGGGCCCACTACCGTAATTTGTTTGGCAAACACTACTCACACTTTTTGACCAATTGAGATGCATTTTCGATGTAGTTTTAAAAGTTCTTAACATATTATGAGCCAAAGTCACATGTCGACAAAACTTATATGTTCGAAGCTGAAAGATCTTTGGTAAGTTTGCCATAATTTTGTAGCTAACAGCTTGCACTGTTGAGGTTTCAAGGATCAGGTGAAAGCATAGATGATGCACCTGAAAGCAAAGTACAGTACAATATAATGAATATTGGGAATCAATTTAGAATGAAATAGAATTCAGAAATTGCCATACCCTTGGAATTGGGTGTACATAATATATAGACCATACAGTGGGGCGGGTTTATAAGGAATTGAACGTGGGAAAACAGCCGGAAAAAGAGGGATGTGGGGAAAAAAGGTCAAAATAAAAGGAATGTGGGATTTCAAGGAATTAGGATGTGGGAGAAAAGCTTGAAAACTTGTCGGATGTGGGAAAAAAGGCCCCAAAAATTAGGAATGTGGGATTTCTTGACCCCTTATAAACTCCCCCGTATATATTCTTTGCATGTTTTAGTGTGATTGTTTTTGTCTCTGCCACGGACTACCCTAACCCTCATCACCTCTACAGCATGGGGTTGACAAAAGGATAATCTATGGCCTGACCGTCTAAAGCAGAAGATATGTATCACCATTTGAAATGTAGCCAACACTTATACAATGTAATTCTAGAGTAGATCCATACTTTGATATTATATAAATAGAAATATTTAGAGAATGCATGCCGGTGCAGATTTTCAGTGTCTATAACATGATAATTAATATTTCCCTATATTTTTTAGAGCATAACACAGCCCTAATTATTAGATCCAGCACTAACTATATGTATTTTAGCATGGACTATTAACAAAAAACGTTATTCTCAAAAACATCTAATGAATGCAACTTTTTTATCATCAGATTATTATACTGAAATTCTTAACATATTTGTTTAATAAATCTAGATAAAATATTACCTTGCAAATATTTTCAAGCTGTCACGTCTGACAGTGTGCCCGTCCGTTGATACACTTGGGACAAGGTTTACATTACCCACCCCAAATCAACCTCATCACTGAAACACTTCCTGACAACATATCCCGTCATCTTGTTTGACATCAGCGCTTGAAAGACTTGGGCATGACACTTTGAAAAATATTTGCAATGTAATATATCGGGATTGATCAACAATTAAAGCTCAAAGTACAAACAAAGAAATCCAATTAATCTATTCCATTCATATTACCCAAAACATTCACATGTTCACAAGCTCTCTGCTTTCAGGCCAAAGCATCGTCAATACCACTGGGGGTGGGCTTTGCAACTGTATGCTTTTACTTCTTTGATTTACTGCCAAATGGAGCTATGGAATATTGGTAAAAATATTTAATCTGTAAAATGCATAGGACCGTCAGCTTATTTCAATAATGGGAAGTCATTAAGTATCAAAGCATAAATCAAATCTAAAACAGATGCTCTGGTTCCGATGGTTTTTGTGCCTGTTTGTTACCCTTCTATATATATGATGATAGTAGTAAAGGTGCATAATATAGTGTTTGTAAATCACAGTAGACTGTATATGTGTCTATTAAGTCAAAAATTGTGTTTATGCCTAATGTACCTATATTACTTCTTCTTGGCTATTTGGTACCCTAAACACATTACTTTCATTGATGGCATTTACTTTTGTTGACTAGATTTTTAAAATTTTGTAGTAGTGTCAATTTTGGGGGGTTTAGACAGGCGTGCATAAAATTGCAGGGCTGGGAATTAATTCAACTAATGTGACTACAGATTGAAAAGCTTTGTCGTGGTCCCTTGAAAAGTAGATGTTTATTATATTTCAGACACTGTAGTGAATCATCCATTCATTGTTCAGGATATTTGTGTTGTAGATAAGATCATTTATATACTGGTAAATCTGTCAATATAATCACTAGTAAAAAAAGAACAAAGATGTAGCTACATACTCAGTAGCAATTTTCCAGAGGATGTAATGTTAGTATGTATTTAAATGGACAGAGGAAAAAATTCAGAACATAGATTACTAAATATGTCTGGCATATAAATCAACCAACTATTAACTTGCTTTATTTTTAAATCACAATATATTTACAAATTACAACTATTGATTAAAATCGAATTCATGATACTTACTCTAGAAATTATGTTAAAAAGTAATTAAAATCAGTCAAACTGACGTCGAACCGACGACTGTTATTTGTTACATAATTCAGCAACTTAACAAATACAATGAATGGGACAATGTTTAAAACAATCTATATACAAAAGAATCCATCTATCCCAAGCTCTTGCCATTTGAATTTACCAGTAGACAACTCGATCAAACAACATCTTGCCTTCATGTTACTTAACATTATTAATCTACTCTTATAATTAGAATTTTGAATAACACAATTTTTTTATTCACTCCCTTCCAAGTTTAACAGGTCCCACTATAGGGTAACAAGAACATCATATGCATTGTAATTATGTGAACAACAGCAATAACATCACTATACGAAAACGATCCATCTTAAATTAGTCTTACATTAGTTTAAATTAGTTTTACGAAAACCAGAGAAAATAGAGATGAACATATGTAAGTGAATCAATCACAAAAACATGTATATAATTCAATCACAACTTTTAAAATATCATGCACAAGTAGCATATAAGACTAACAGCTTTACAATTTTTCAAAAAACATTGTAATACATTATGGATTTGCAAAACAAATACAACATCCAATACGAATTTATGTTATTGTTCCATCTCAAACTCTATTGTAGTCAGCAACAATATCAAGAACATGCAAATTTTCATGTATAAATTGAGAACGCCATAAACATAATGCAGGTAGAACAAAGCAAATGCAATATCACCAAAATAATTCCACGAATTACTCTAAATCCAAAACCCCAATTTATTCCTTTGAACAACAAAGTTACATTAATGATCTACCTGTAGTGATATTTCATTCTAACTAGTGCATCATAAAAAAGTGTCGTCTTGTTAAATCCAAATTTAGTCAATAACTGTTTTGGACAACAGAAATTCTGAAGCTTTGAACAAAATACACACATTATTCCACATTACCTATGTGATAAATGTGAACAAAAATCATGAAAACAGCAGTTTTGTAGGCAACTTGGATTTTTATTTATTTTTACTTCGCTTTTTATGGTCCTTTTAACCTATGTAAAACATACAAAACTTGGGTACTTGGGAGTGAGAAGATTTGAGATAAAAACTCCAGAAACGTCCAACGGTTTAAGTGTCTTTCATCAACAGTGCATCGTTTCCAACGGTTTAAGTGTCTTTCATCAACAGTGCATCGTTTCACTCCACTGCCAGATAAACATTGAAAATTCTTGAATGTCTTGAGATCCATGGCTGCAAAAAGAGAGGAAAAAATAAAACTGATTGTTTTTATTTACAGTACATTATATCGAAAGGAATAGAATTTATCCTTTTCAAAATAATGATAAAGTACCTGAAGAGTGATGAACTATGAACTGTTCAGTGTATCCTTTGCATGTGGCGCTTCATGCGCTCGTCCATCACCTAAAACAGAGCCGAGCCACATATTTGTATGTTAGAGGGTAAGTAACAGCATACTAGATGAGTGGAATTCTTTTTTATCAAGCTTCATTGCTTGTTAAATTACTAGAAATTTGAAATAAAAATCACTTCTCAGGAATGCAAAATAAGTTGTTGTTTTTTTCTTCTTATAAATATTTTTGTTGTATCAATATTATAATTAATCGTGCAATTCACTCTTATCAGTCTTCCAGATTGCAATCCCAATTTGGTACTTAAAAGATTTCTCAACTAGTTTAAATTTTGAATAAGTTTTTGAATAAATTTGGGATAAGGTAAAATAAAGGAGGATAAGGATATAGAATATAATTATTATTCAAAATCTAGAAATTATTGCCTTTCAAAATATGCCAGGTGGCAGTAATTGTTGTTAATGAGTGAAAGTCTCTGAAGGACATATATTTCTTTCTTTATTATTAATAGATTTTTTAAATGGAAGAATGATATCTCATTCTCATTAATTTTCATGTCATATATAGGCTTATACTTTTTTGAAAATATAATCCTTGAGTTCATGCACCTTAAAGTTGGGTCATCATTAAGTTTCCAACTTTAGGTAATATTTCTCCACCAGGTTGATGGCGGTCCAAAAGTGCTGCAACTCATTACATTTATACAAATGATGCTCAATCGTATCTATCTCATTGTAATGACTACAATTACTGTATTCCCTTTTCTTCCATATGAATAACGGGCAATAAATCTGTTGATTATCTTACCGGTGTATTGCAAGCTTTGGAGGTTTGCATCAGTAGTATTGCATCAGCAGTGATTTAGGTAGGTAGTTTTATAAATTATCTTCCAATCAAAATTTTGTTTGGGATAAAGGGATATCCACTTATGAACTGCAATGGGTGTCTAGGTTTTTAGTGAAATGAAATAAGAGTAGACATCTTTAATATTGGGTACACATTTTTTTAATGACTTATTTGTGTTGCCAAGTTTGATATATGTTAAGTTAATATTAATTCTTTTTAAATGACCTAGTACGAAATGTTATATTGATACACAACAAATAAATCTTCTCTAATTCACACAACTCAATTGTGTACATATTTATATTGGAATTAATTGACTTGGGTGTTGTCCAGGGTTCGAGTCCCAATAGAGGCTATAAGCACTATACTATAGACTTGGAGAGAATCCTCTATTAATCAAATGTCAAGTCAAGTGTGATGAAACTAAGTTTTGGAAAAACTCATGAGTTAAAAGTTTCTAAAATTTTCAATAACATGTCTCTACAATTGTCAATGTCCACAAAACATAAGATCACCAAAGTTAAAATAGAAAATTTTGATTTCAAAGCCCATGGGTATTTAGATGAACGTTTACAGCATTTACAAAAGGCAGACTGTCTGTATTACTGACCTTGCTGTCTCCCTCGGGCACCCTGTAGTCACACAGCTCGCACTTGCGCGAATGCTTCTCCCGCTTGTGGTCCTGCAGCTGGTTCCGATCAGCAAATTGCTCCCCACACAAGTCACATGCGTTTTGCTGCTCTCTGCAGAGGCGAAATACAATAAAATCTCAGATTAATAAGGGTACGTATATAAATGGATCACAAAATAAAAATGCCAAAATAACAATGCCCGTCCATATCAGTTTGTGCTTCAGCTAAGTACTCCTCTTCTAGCCACATATTTGTTCATTTACTATGAATTTCAGAAAATACATGATTTGGTAGGAAGGTTTGGAATCAGTGTCAAATTTCGGAGTAATTAAAAAATTTCAGAATACTTGACAACCTTGCATTTCTTGATTTACAGCATTGTAATAAAGTTTTTTATAAATTCAATAAAGTAATACTTAGACATTTTGTAATCGCTTCCCCGCAGAAGTTGTGATATATTAGCCATATAGACTTGAAAAAAAAGAATCTTTGCGAAGAGTAACACTTGATTATATTTGAATATTAAATATATATTTTTCCCTCTGTGATACATAAGATTGGACAGAGAAATGAAATGTTCTTATCTGATTTCTACAATTAGAATTTTGCAATAATCTGTGACTAAAATCTAGGCTTCTGCCTACAAACTTACGCGGACTTCATCTGCTTTAAGTTCTTGAGAAACATTTCCATGTCCTCTAGACTGTCCTTGGGCTTGCTCTGAGTGGAGTTCTGGTCCTTGCTGTCACTCCCACCGCGAGGCTTTTCCTTCTTTTTATCAGCTTCTGAACTGCCTGAGCTACTCGAGTATGACCTTGACCTGCGTGACCTTGATGTTCTTGACCTTCGTCGATCTCTGCTGCGATCTCTGCTGCGACCTCTGCTGCGAGATCGGCTCCTAAAGTCAAACAGATTAGGAAATGTGAAAATCATGATATTGCAGCTTTCAACCAATTATTTAAATATTAATGGATTGAAATATCATAAAATTTTATGTTACAATTCCGCACATATAATCTATACCCTTAAGCCAGCGTGAAGTTAAGCTCAAAATATATTATCTATGTACTTATTTCAAGCATGTATTTTTTAAACATGACGTTCTTCAAAGATCTGTCCCTTTTACAGAAAAACATTTTAAACTTTACTGACCGGCTGTCTCTGTAGTCTCTGTAGTCAGTCTGCAGTCCCCATCCTCCCCTGCCTCTCCCTCTTCCTCGATCAAACCAGGGTGACTGGCCTCCTCTCCCTCTTCCTCCTCTCCACCCTCGTCCGCCACCACGGAATCCTCGTCCCATCTTTGGAGAATCTTCGCTGAACACATTTCTGCCAACTGCAAACACATTCCTGCCTCGTGAATTGAAGCGCAGTGATGGTGATGGCGGTGACCTTGTCCTTGATCTGGAACTTCCCGATCCACCTGATCGGGAGCTTCTGGATGGGGAGCGGCGGCGGCGATCTCTGGATCTGCGTCGTGATCGACCTCGTGACCTTGATCTGGATCGACTTCTAGACCAGGATCGCTTGGATCTTGACCGACCAGAGTCTTTGTTGTTTGTTTTCGCTGCTTTTTCTCTCGACGGCTGTGATCTGGATCGACTTCTAGACCTGGATCGCTTGGATTTTGACCGACCAGCGTCTTTGTTGTCAGTTTTCGCTACTTTTTCTCTCGACTGCCGTGATGAGTTTTTCTTCACCACTAGTCTACGGTCCCGGCCCTTGTCATCATCACTGTTTGAACTGTAGCTGGAGGACGAGCCGCTGCGAGCTCGACTTTCTTTCTTGGTCACAGAAGTCTTCACAACACGATCTCCCAACAGCCCGACACTCACCTGTAACGTTTAAATATTTTTTATGTGATGATTTCAAAAATAAGATATAGCATAAAATAGTCCCAGGCAAATATTTGAATAAACCTAGGGGTGGTCATCTATTTGAACAGTCAATGTCAAAATTCCATCATTCGAAATATCGCTCATTATGAAGCATGTAAAACGAAGCTAAAATTTTTTTAAAACAACTATATCATATGATTGACATGAGATTTATATTTGTTAAGTTAATGAGTTGAGGTGCAGCAGTTTTTCTCGTGATTAGTTATGTCTTCTGGTCACTGCTGTATGAATCGTCGAAAGTTATAATAATGTTTTATTAACGTTTTCTGTGCTTAAGCACCCTCTTTGGAAAAGTGCTACTTGCCAGCAGGACTAGTAACCCTCAAATATCTACTTGTCCAGCTTAAAATGTACTGGTCCTCCTTGCACTAACTCCATATCTGTAAAGCAAATCAACCAGAATTTGCTACTCGTTAAAAGGAGGAGTTATTAAAACATTTTACTTGTCCTTCACAATGTTTTACAAGTCAATACGAGCTAACGAGTGGTTAATCCTGACCCTAGTATTAATAACTATAAAACTGATTATTCAGTGTTGTACATGCTATAAGTTTAGTCTCCTAGTAGAAATTGGGGAGGAATAGTGGTGAATTCAATTCACTCGTCCTATACACAAGTCATACAAGTAGGTGCTGAGCCAAAATACTTCTGGTAACTTGTCAGAATGAAAGACTTTTGGTGCGGACTAATACCATTTAAAGTTACACCTGCTGTAGAGTACATGTAATTATTGAGGCCTTAACTGGGAGACTGGCTTAAGAGGTTCAGTCGTGACTTCTTATGGGTTGCGGCAAAGAAAACAGAAAGAATCTCTTGTAAATCTTATCGCATTCTAAGTAGATGTAGGTACCAATTATAAAAATTTAGTAGGACATTTTATGCTGAACTGTTAAAGTCAAAGTGAGCATCGTATTGACAGTGAATTTGACAGCTTTAACACGCTGTTTAGATTGAATCTTATTTTGTTATATTTCAATGAGAGTAATACAGGGCCATGAATATGAAAAAAAAAAAAAAAATTATACTTGTCCATAGGACAAGAATTCTGAAAACTATACCCATCCTAACTAAGATTTACAATCTAAACCAACAAACTCCATGTAAATTCAATTGAAAGTGATGTCTGGGGTCACTGAGAATACTTGTCCATATTGGACAAGTAACTCAATAATTTTAACCGGCAACACAGATACCTTGTAATATTTGACTGAATTTGGTAAGCAGCATACTGTCTCATTATTTTACTATTATTATTTTTCTAGTCCTCTTCTGCCATTTTATATCAAACTTAAACAAAAATGTCTTTATTATTTTATTTTCTAAAACAGCTTTCGAGATCTTTAGTCTCCCTTTAGGACAGTTACTTGTCCTTGGCCCATGTAATATCATTAATTTGATAAAAAGAAGATAACTAAAACAGTTATTTATGGATATCTTATTTTTACATAATTTAATAAAATATATGTATGGTATATATTATAAAAAATTGGACACACGAGATGACTTTGCACACAAACTGACTATGCACAGATCAGATCTAACACATTGAAAAGGAGACTAAAGATCTCAAAAACTGTTTTAAAAAATAAAATGATAAAAATATTTTTGTTTAAGTTTGATATAAAATGGCAGAAGAGGACTAGAAAAATACTAACAATGAGATCTAACACAGATGCTACTAAAAAAAACAACTCACCAACTACTGTTTTTTCAGCCTTAAAAAATCATAGCTTTGATACTAGTGGGCTGATTTTCATAACATAAATTGCAAAATATTCCTGTTATTTCAATCTTTATTGTGCCAAAGTTTGAAAATGTTTACTACAAATCTCCATATCCAGCTGACATGCTGACATATTAAACCAGACATCACATGTCAGACAGTCACTGCACATTGGCCCTACAGTTATGATGCTATCTTTGAAAAGATGCCATCTTTAATGATTCTGATGGAGAAAGCTTTGGCTAAAAGTGATTAGGATTTAACCCCAATTAAATAAGTTAGCTTGATGAGTAATAAATAGTAATAAATTGTCACATTTCTTGACTTTGTTGAGAGGATTTTGGACTAGAAAATCCAGCATAGCCAGTTATGTTTAAGTGAAATTTTGTTTGAATTTCAAAAGCATCTTACCTTGGCACAAGCCATTCTTTCAAAAAGTACTAAAGTTGGTTTTACTATACAAAATATTGATTTAAATATTAACTGTGAAGCAAGCAATCAATGATAGTAGTTAGTGGTACATAATGCAAACCGAGATTTATTTAGACAGTCTGATTGCATTGTGTAGTGTTTTAATTTGAATTCATTAATGAATTATTTATATTGATATGGTAAATATATATTTTGACTAAAATCAAAATTTATTATCTCGTTGAGTAGGATCAAATTTAAACTACCTTTGTTCAATTTAGAGCTATTACAAAAAAATGTTGGTATCTAAAATTTCTAAATTTCTAAAACTCAATTTTGTTTTATTCCAACGTCCGACCTCAAACTGGACGAACCCGGCCTTGATCTTCCCATCCCATCTCCGCCCCAACCGGCCACCTCATCTCCCGCTCTTTACAGTCAAAACGGGTGTCAAATGCTTCGACATTATGTAAACAAGGCATTTGTTTTGGGTAAAGAAGGAGTGTCATGGTGATTAAAACTATAATCTTGTGAAAAATGATAAAAGGCAGTTTAAACTGATGATAGATGATCAAAGGTGCTGAGACTAGTTGTGCTCCATCCAATAAGTAACCTTCTGTTATCTATAAGATTAAATTTAATCAGTTTGTGATTTTTGGGGGGTTGCGGGCAAGAAATACATAAAAAGAATCTCTTGTGAATCTTTTAATTGCATTCGGAGTAGGTTTAGTTTCAGGTTTTCAGTCAAATATTTGTTAATTGATCGAGATTGCTGAGGATGATTAATATTCATTTGATTGAAGTTTAAATTCACCATTAGTTATATTATTGCACCAGTAGTAATATATTACCAAAATGGATTAACTTAAATAAAAGAGTTAAATTGTCAGTAAATTAACACTCATTCAAATATTTGCGATCATCTTTCTAAACTTGCCACAAAACTTTCATTAATAAGTCTTAATTAATTATGATAGTACGTTCCATCTAGGGTCCTCACCGGTAGAAATTTTGCTACCGGGTACCCCAGTACTCTCCTCACTGTCAGTTCATCTTACAGTAGCTCTGGCCATCAAACAAAAACATTACTGGCTGTTGGGAGTTGAATGGTTGATGCTGGCAACCAGTGATTGGTCATTGTGGTCACTGGGCTGTTAACTGTCTTATGTAATGCCAGTATCCACCCCCCCTCCCCCCAGTGTTAAATTTAGTACTACTGTGCACATATTGCATGCTTCAAAATAGAGGTAATATTGACTTTTGAGGGGATTGGGGGGGGGGGGGGAAGCTTCAAAAGGACAGATCTTCTTACATCCCTGAGTACAAGACTTGCACTCGAGTAATGGATATATTCCCATCAAGGATGAGTTAGCAGAAAAGCTATCCTTACGCCATCATGTAGACCCAACCCTAGGGTCATGAAAATATGGAGTTGCCGGAGCTGAAAGTGGTGCAGTTTTTCTACAAATGGCAAGTAAGTAATCGAGGTACGCGTGAGGACCCTAGTTCGATCTGAGTTCTCTTGAGTCAATACATTAGTTTAGTTTAACACAGTCAAATTATTAGTAGTTTAATTATTGAGTAGGTCACAATATCTTCAGTTAGATGTACTGTTTTCAATCTGTCTACAGTTATTTAGTAATGTATTTGTAAGGTTAGTCAGTAACGTATTTGTTATATAAATGTGTAGTCCATGCATATTTTTTCTATCTATGAACTTGCTCTGCCATTATATGTAATTAAGTCGAGTAATCCTGCTCTGCCATGTTAATTGTGGGCATTATCGACAGCACAACAGTTTGACACAATGCCGTATGGCAGTGCTGCAGGCATCGTTATGCACACATTAAAAAAATTGTGGCGACTTTATTGTTAAATAAAAGCAATGAGTGAATTTTTTAAAAATATGAATGGATTTTAATGTTACCGTATACAACTATCCAAGTGCTCAGTGCATTTAGATTTTCTCCAAAACGCGGATGAGTGTTAACTTGCATGTAAGACTGAATTTTATTCGATGGTCTAAGTCTATTATCAAGCATATAATACTTAGAAGTTGGAGAATGATCATCAATCATTCAATTTTGTCATATTATAAAAAATAAGGACAAAACCCCTGAAATCAGACTTCCCTGTTTATTCAAATATAGGTGTTTATTCAGCATTTTACAGTATTTTAATTATTTATAATGCTATAAATTCAAAATTCAGAATCATAGGATTTTCTAGTAAGTTCTGTTTTGAGTTTGATTTTTTCTTATCGTAAATATCTACGAACAGACAAAATTGCCTTAACCACCACTCAAGTTAGAATCATTCTTGCTTTTTTAAAAAAATTTTCAATGGACAACCGCTGTTATGTGATACGACCATTCATTTAGGTCGCTTATGACAAGTTTAACTTCTATTGAATATACATGTAACACATTAAATCAGCTCACCTTTATCTCACTGGTGCTTTGTGAAGAAGAAATCTTTTTCAGCGCTTCGTTGACTTTATCGTTTGCCTCCGTAAACCTACTAAACCTGCTGGGACTTTCGTCCCACTTGGACTTGACAATTAAACCCTTGGAATCGGTCTCTATAGGGTGATATTTGTTTGATGCAGAGGCAGATACGGTTCTTTTTTCGTTAGGCGTTACTTTAATCTTTCTACTTTCATTGAGATCTTCAGTGCTTGGCTTTGTACTGCTAGTAACTCTTCTTGTTTCTCCATATTCTTTCACAGTTTTAGAATCCTTGCCTACAGCAATCTTTATAGATTTCAACTCTTTTGGATCTTGCTTCTTTTCTTTTTTTTCTTTCTTTTCTTTCTTTTCCTTTTTCTTCTTTTTCTTTGTGGAATCCTTCAACATTTGCTTCAAATCCTCTGCCTTTAAAGGGTTTTTTTCTTCACCTGATTTTACGACTCTGCGTTCTTCTTGGAACAATGGTGACGCTACATCTTTCCCATCAGATTTACCCTGCAAAACAAGGATTATCTTCTGTTATATGTCACTAAATTATGTAGGTGTCTGCTTAAAAACTTGTGTCAGTACATGTAGTTGGCGTGTGGATCTATCACAAAATTGTTTAATACTATCCTATTGTCATTTTCTCATGTAATTGTCGATGTTCAAATGTAAATATATATCTTTATTCTATATCCTTCAATAATTTGAATATAAAATGTTACTTTTTTGTATTGTAATTTTTAAAAAAGAATAAGTTTATCCTTTAACCTTGTATTTTTCCCTGTTACTGCCACTTTCACCATTTCTACTTTCCCGGCTTCTGTGCTCGCTGTGCATCTTAAAATTAGATGGAATTGTTTACTAGATACAAAAAAGATAACCAGATCTACTTAAAAATGGATTGACCTAGATCTATGACCTAGAGCACTGCTACACGAAGACCTTGGGATGTCAGGTTAATATCTAGTAGGCAGCCTAAACCACACTTGTCCCAAGCGGACAGTGTGGTTTGACTCACTCATCTTAAACTGTATTCGTCGTCTGGTGACTAGTGATGATGACTTATTTTGTCCTCAATATCATAAGCAAAATTTGATTTTAAGCTCACAAAATAAGACGTTTCATTTGATATCAGTCATATTTCCTCAGCAAAAGGACTGCATGATTTACGATGCCATTACTCAAACATGGGTGGGGTTATTGGAATACTTCGCTCTAAGGGCTGGGTGCCGTACTGTGGACAGTTTAACTCTGAGCCCTCCCTTCTGGAACGTTCAGCCAGTGCTACTTTTCTAACTTGAAATTACTGATACTCGATAGAGCCATGGCATTTTGAATGGGTTGTCACAGAATAAAAGGTTGCATCAACATTCCATAAAAAGGATCATAAACATGATCAGAACATGAGAAAATATCGCAATGTCATTTGAAACATCTGAGAATCAATTGCATTGGTTTACATGTATTTTATTTCTGAAATATTCAGGACACCTTCCTTGTTATTAGACTAGATTATGATTGCTTTGTGAATACACTATTAATGTAAACGTATACTTCATATAGATTAGAAATGTTACATTTAAAGAGGAGCCTGCCCATGTGGACACCTCCCATTTAATGACACCTGTCTTATGTGGACACTTGTCACTTCTCTCAAAGATGTCCACAAAAGACAGGTTAAACTACATAAATACAAAATTGAAACATATAATAATCCAATCGGCCTATCAAAATTTCAAATATTAGATCTAAATTTTCGACAAATAAGAGAATATCTAAAATGGACAAATAATCGTTGAAAATTACATGTCAAATACACACCTTTCCTTGACGCCCGTCACTATAATGCCGACCACTCTTGGCTTGTTCTGAATTTGGATTAACAACATACTCAGCGTTTTCTGTCGCTAAGACCAGAGGCAGTTTTTGCTCATCAGGATCTGGACCTTGGTCCCATAAAGAAACCTGTAAAGGAGAAGCATTAGGCTAAATTAGAGTGAACTGACCTAAATTACATTAAACATACATGTACTCGTCAATTCTTAAGAGTGAGTGATAGTCAAATTTGAATGAATGTAAATATAGACACATTTACGAAATTCATAGTGTTTGTTTGGAAAGTTCAATACTTATACATCATATACAAGTTGCATTCATGCAAGAACATGGAAATTATCAGTACTAGGGTTACTATTAGATAAGAATAATAATGTGCTGACAGCAATTTCATGGAGTAACAATTTCAATCATAATTAAACATGGTATTGAATATCAAAATAAAAATTATAGAAATGAAACTACAGATCTACATTGCAATTTTTCTTATTCTGATCGGTTTACAAAATAGTGAACACATACTGATACAGGAAAATGGCATCAGTCTCATTTTAACCAAGCATAAATTATACTACGGTAGTTCTATTGGAATGAAACTTGCCAAGTTGTAGGAAATTTAGTGACAAAACAAGCGTTACCTCTCTCCTTTCCTCCTGCTCACCCACAAGTCCCATCTTGCTCTTCATCTCCTAAAATTTTTGATGATAAAGTAAGCTGGTAGGTAAGAATCAGTAATTGTCAGGATTACATACATGTTTCATAATTATCGATAATCCGAGACAACACACTTTGTATGAGAATTGAGCCTTGACATTAATAGATCAAATCAAGTACTAAAGTATGTACCATTTGTACAACATAACAGTCGAACACGTTAGCTACTGCAGTCTCTAAATATTAGCACTAAAAATACATGTATTCATCATTTCTCCTTATATAAGAATATGGGCTATAATGCTATGATTTCTAACCATCTAGATTCAAGCTGCACATTTTGTAGAAATTCTTTTGCTTGAAGTAAGTTATGGGACAAAAGATAAGTTTGATTCATTATGGAACCAAGTTTAATGGGACATTTAACAGTGCAAGTGTAAACTCAGTGTAAAATTATTTGCAAAGGCAAATAATTCGTCATTCTCTATTTTAACACCCATAAACAATACAATATACATGCAGTCGAACTTCCATCCTCATCAACATTTTATCAAAAGTAGCTTATTACCCAATAATAATTATATATAGATGTATTTTAAAAATCAATGAATAAGCATCATATGAATGTCAGTAAATACGGATGTTGCGTGAAAAAGTACATGTTGCAAATCTAAAGAGGGTCAGTTGACTGAAGCCTGCATCCTATGCTTACCTGCATTGCGGCTAGCAGTTGTGCGGCTGCCTCCTTCGGGTTGTTTTCAAAGTCAAGAGCCATTGACTTTTTTGCAAGAGTCTCCAGTAGTGCTTCCCGCGACATCATTTTCTCTTCCTGTTTGCTTGAAGCTGCTGCCGCTGCTGCTTTATGACTCTCGTGCTCTCTATCATACAATGCCTTTTTTGGCTCTGCAGACCTTGATCTCTCCCTCCCACCCCGCCTTTTCTCCCCCCCGCTCTTTGTGGATGCTCTAGGCGTGGTCATTTCACCGTCGCGACTTCTCTCACGATCAACATGATGTTTATGCTTACGATCATCAGTAGGTGCGGGCGTTGATTTTTGTTCTCTACGCCTCTTCTCTCCCTGCTGTCGCTGAGAATCACGTTTGTCACCTCCTTTATCATCCTCCGTTTTCACTTCAGTTTCTGTTTCTATCCTCTTCCGCTTGTCACCTTTCAAACCTGTTTCTGTCTGCTTTCTGTCCAACACTCGGGGTTTCATAGACGTCACAGTGCGGACCTCTTTGGAATCATCTCTTCGTCTTTTTGAACGATCATCATCCTTCGCTTTGGCATCTTCAGCAGATGAGTCCGCGGGCCATATGCTGTCTTCCATTCTAGTCTCTTCCATGACTTTAGCAGGAGGTGGATCTTGTTCAAGGCTAAGAGAGATCGCAGGTATCATCTTAGGATCATCTTTTGGTGGGTCTGCCCAAGTGTTGTCACTTCTTTTGCCTTCCTCATCTCTTTTAAGTGGCTTTTCAATCTCATCAACAAAGCTCTTATCCTCTGCGCCCCACGAACGACGATCTTTTTTCTGCTCTTTATCCTTGCTTTTCCCTCCCTCTTTTGGTCGGTCTAAAGACTTTTGCTTATCATCAGTTCTTCCCCATGACCTTTGGTCTCGCTCTTTGTCTCCACCATCCTTAGCTCTCAGAGCAGCATCTTCAGCTCCCTCAAACGATCTTCTGTCGTCCCGCCCCCGACCTCGGGAGTCTCTCCATTTACTCTCGTCTTTACTTCGCCCACCTTGTAATGTAAGATACCAACTATAATTTCAACCTTAGTTCTGATTTATGCTGACAGCAAACATAAATTTAAAAAGTACATCACAGAATCACAATACATTATCATCATATGTGTCACATCTATCATGAAAGTAATATTACTGTTAATTGGACAATCCACTCTAAATCTAGATTCTAGATATTTTCAAAAGCATTTAATGTATTTTTATGAAATTTATCAATCAAATCTTTGAAATCTTGCATTTTTGTTAACATTTTATCAAAATTTAAAATATGCAAGTTGTTTGATTTTGGACATCACAGATGGTCTCATTACTGTTGTTATTTACCTGTTATTTGATAAAATCCAAAATTTAAAATTTTCCAGATACAGAATAAGACATAAATAACAACAACAGTGCATCTATTTTGAATATTTGTATACAATATTACATACATGGTATACCAACGTGTTATATCAGTAACACATGGGGACCAAGACACTTACCGTCATCCATTCTATCGTACGAGTCTCGCCTTCGCTCCATCTCACCCCACACTTGACCTCTACCACGACCCTGCTCCTGACGGTCATCCCATCCACCACCGTAGCGACTGTCATCTCCATAGCGTCCATCATCATAGTAGCCATCTCTTTCCCATCCCTTGTTGCCCTGGTAACCACCCCGGCTATTCCATCCTCGTCCACCACGGCTTTGCTGCTGCCAGCCTCGACCACCACGGCTCTGCCAGCCTCTGTCACCTGCAGAAGTGTTAATGTTCTATGAAATTGACAATATGATTAAAACTAATTCTAAAGCTAAAAATACCATTGTAGAGTTACTTTTATGGTTTCAGGAAATGATGTGATGAATTTGTGATACATTTAATTCTCTGCAGCCTGCAATATGGTATCATACCTTGTCGCCATCGATCGTCATCTTTCTCGTAGTAATCATAATCATCCTGACCCCAACGGCCGCCGTCCCCGCGGTTTCTCTGTGGCGACCAGGACCGTGACCTTCGACCTCGACGTGGTGAATACGACCTTAGAAACAATAACTATGTTTGAAGAAACATTACCAACAAAGAACCACTGTTATGCCAAAATCTGATAGCAAGTTTCCTTTATAATAAATGAGTGAGCAATTAATGTTTCATTACAAGAAGCTATCAATCAAGAAATCCAATAAACAAACCGGGATCGTGACCTTCTTCCTCTTGAATATGACCGTGACCTAGATCTTGACCTAGACCTCAATTTTCTTGACCGAGATCTTGACCGTGACTTTCTTGAGCGTGAACGTGACCTGGATTTGCGCATGAATCTTGGAGAGGGTGACCTCACCCCAAGCAAGTTCACAGGAGCTGCCCCAGTGAGGCCCAAAAGCTCATCTAGAGGGTGCAACTTTATCCTAGAAGGCCAAGGAAAAAAACACCAATCATCACTCCTTGAAGTTATAAGACTATTATATTTTTTGCAAAGTACATGCGACGCCTGAAATGACACTTCTTATTTTGAGCAACAGTAATCTGAGATAAACAGATCATCTAATCTAATAAGCTACCCCACAAATGCAAATAGTGAATATTTGCAAAATAAGCCATATATTTTAAACTAAGAAGATGCGAAAAACTAGCATCAGTTATGATTGTATAATAAAGCATTGTCAAAAGATTTGAAACCACAGAACAAAATCCTGACCTGGACATGGCCGGCGGGGAACGCTTCGACCGTGGGCTCATTGACCTTGACCTGGACCGAGAACTTGACCGACTGTAAGAGTGAGAAAACCGGCGCTTTCTGCTCAATGATCTTGACCGTCTACTCTTCGAATGAGATCTTCTACTCTTCGACCGTGATCTTGACTTAGATCTTGACATTCGACCCATGTTTTGTTCATATGCAGATTTTGAAGTAGCTGTATCTCTGGCAGATACCATGGTGCCAATTGGCTCTGAAAGACCTGAAGAATAATGTTGCCTTTAAAATATTTGGTTTTCAATCTGGATTGAATATAGATATTTTGAATGTCCTGATACTTAATCTTTATTCATTCTCTGTCGAATATTACTACTATAGCAACCATTTAGTGCTTTCAATCCCCAATATATAAACTATCCCAATACCTGGAAGCGAAGTCATATTGGCTGCAGGGAACACTGCTGGTGGTGCTGTCCTCAAATCTTTATTTGGAGAGGTCATATCTGGCGGCGGTGCACCATATTCACTTCCTGAAAAAGCCAAGGAAAGCAACGTTAAAAATTCTTGTTTGGTTTACAGAAGTTTTACATGTACTTGGAACTACTTTTGCTGCATTAAGACTATTACCAAAAGCTATACATGTAGATCATTATCACTGTACACAATTTGACTAAAAATTATATATTTAGCATATTTAGAGACAAGTTAGAAGTGACGAGTTAGAAGCGATGGAAGTACTAAATACATTACCTGATGGGTATGGTCCGCCTGCTTCTCCATATAAATCACTGATCCCAGCTTCAGGAAAACCACCTACTGGTTTCTCTGCTTGGTGTTTCTGTTCTGATGCTTTTGGAGGAGAAATTGCTCTTTCTGGATTCAAGCTTACAGGAGATGCTGCTTTTCTCTTGGTTCTCAGAAATGGTAAATCTTTTTTTGGAGCATCACGATATCTAAGAATTGATAAAGATATTTTACAAGCACATAAGGAATATAGCAGGCAGTAATGTTTGATTGTTTAGAGTGTTAATACAAAAACAAACTCCTCACCTTAGGCTAGAGAAAATCTGTAGAATACACCAGCAAAAATGAATTAAAAATTAACCTTGAGGTGGTTCCTGGGGAACTTGATCTTGACCGTGATCTACTATTCCAGTTGCGACTTCTTCTCTTGCGAGATCTGAAATTTTGCATTGCATGACATTGAGATTTGAACGATAAAACCTGTATATCAAATTTATCAATACGATGGATCAGCATGAATTACAAAATACGTTTTTAAAAAGTAGTTGTTGAGACACAATAGAATATAAGCTAGATGAAAAAAAATTCTTCTCTTTCATAATATAGTTTCATATTTTTTTTTTTGGCAGAAGGGTAACATTGCTCCACACTTCAATCAATAAATCAATCTGTCCTACAGAACATTATAACGTAGAATGTGTATAATCACATACAAGAATCTTTAAGGAGTTACTACAGCTCAATGATGACAAATTGCACAATGTTTTAAATATTTTTTACAATAATTCAGTGTCTACAGGTACACACACACACACATATATATATATGGTCAAATGAGTGAGATTCCTCGGAGAAATTCACACTCACGACAATTCTCGAACGAATGTCTCATCTTTCTTCATGCGCATACTGCAATAAAGTGAAACTTTGTAATTTCTTTCTAGCAAAAAGAGAAAACATCAGAAAAACAAAATAAAACAAAACGCATTCATCACTTCATTTCCATTGTGATGGGCCACAAACATAAATCTAATATGTCCACCACATCATTAGCGGTCATTGGCCACTTACTTTCCTCCTTCCTCCTCATCAATCAGTTTTCGGAGCGTATCCGTCGTCTGTTCTAGCGACGTTGTTGACGAACGGCTCTTCCCAGTTGCTGAAGCTGCGTGATCTGGGCTAGTGTCGCCACGGGAGTTTCCACGGTCACGCTTCTCTTTCATCTACAACAATTATACAAGCAGAAATAGGTATTTATTAACCATTAAGCAACTATTTTTTTACATGGAACTTTAACATTATGACTCTTTTGACTTTAAGGATAGTACTGTAGTCCTGGGAGCCATGGTGCTAATTTGAGCTGGTTCTGTCTTCATGTCACAAACTCCAATATTGTACGTTTTTAATGCATATACATGTATGACCAAATTTCAAATCTCCTGTCACACTAAGGCATACTGGCCACCAATTAAAAACCCTTCACATACTTGCTAGATTATGTCCGGGTCAAAAGTGGCTATTAGATAATTAGGCTAGGTACATGTACCTGCATGCGTCGTTTCTGTATGAGCAGCAGGAAGCTCTTGGCCTCTTTACTGTCTGGGTCAAGCTCCAGCACACGCTTGAGAACGGCCACGGACGCAGCATCCTCGTCGGGAACCTCCATCAGTCTGGTCAGTACAATGATTAGGTTCAAAATATTGACACTATCGGGGTAGGAGCATATGTTGGATAACGTTTTTGTCGGGGGGGGCGGCGCCTTTCTCAGTTGCCTGCTTTTGCAAATGATGGCACAAAGTATCAAATATAATGGGCTTCTCTTCAATATTCAGCAGTAAGGCCCTTCAACATAGCTTTGAACATGCACAAGACTGTGAAACCGGATGCGAAAAATCCAATTACTAAGTTATTGATCATTAGGTAACACTATCAATGGAAAAAGGTTCAATTAAAATAATAAAATAATTGGAATAATAAAATAATCACATATCTTGCACAAGCTATAGTACAGTAATATGTACAGGTCTTGCAATCCCCATTGCCGATCCATTACGATGGACAAACACATGGAACACTATATTTACTACCATGAATACCAAGACTCGTGTACGCGCATGTGTAAGACTTACGTGCGTGCATGTATGAGCAGCGTTTCACACATGTACTTGATGGCATTTTTGTGGCGTGGGTTCAACTTCAGAGCTTGGTCAAAGTCAGAGATGGCTTTCTCATATGCCTCGCTGTTGGCATATCTGAAATAATGAGGTGATACAGATAGTCAGCTATAAAAGAACATTTTACAGGTATATAATATAATTATAACCATGGCAATTTATTGAATGTCTAAACTAGTATTCATGGTATACTACACCGATTGGCATTAAAGTAATGACTCTAAGATCTCCATTGAAAATTTTTGTATTTCCTTGAAGAGGATAGCTATGCGTTAAAACCTTGAAAAAATCTTTGATAAATCATAAATTAAATTATCATTAAAATTTTAAAATACCAAATTCAGTCTCCAGACACGGAGGACATAAAAAAATAACCACTAAAATATTAATATTTTGTTTTAAACATTACAAAAAATGAACAAATAAAGAGTAGGAGAGAGGAAGGGGGAGCGAAGCATGACAAACATTTCATATTTCATCATGTAAATCTGTAAAAAAAAAAATGAACAGACACAATTCATAAAACAATAATAATAAAAAATCATATTAAGAAAAAGTTCTGTCCATCAAAGTTTATTATTTATAACAGCCTTTTGATATTAAAAACATAAAACTTACAGTGCCCCTCTTGCTACATATGCTTCAACATTTTCTTCGTCGATCTGTAGTGCCTTGTTAAAATGCTGCAGAGCTTCAGTATTATTTCTCTCCTTAAATTTTTCAATTCCTTCAGCAACGCTACAATGTTAACGATTCAGAAATTTCAATTATTATGAATAAATAATATTTTTTCACTTGATCACTATGTTATAAAATGAACACTGATCATATGCAACAAAAAGCAATATATGCAAATAATAAATACATGCATACATTTATTACTAAATTTAGCAAATAACTAGCCATGTGAATGAGAAATTATTGCTTGATACAGAACCTTTTAAGAGCAAATTTTGCTGATTGCTTCTTTCTCAAATTTTCAGCATAATCTTCCTCCGGAATTTTACTCTAAGAAAAAAATTAAAATAAATGAAAAGTAAAATTCATTGATTTCAGCAGTACAGTCAACATATTAATTTTATGTTACATTTTTTATTAGGACATATCCACTAACGATACATGAAACTGTTTTCCATTAAAATGGACATGTTTTGATTAGAATACATATTTCAAACATATACAAAAAGTCGAAAAAATACGCGAGTGGAGTCCATCTTAATTATTTGACACATTAGCCAGTTGTAAGGTTATATCATTAAAAAAAAAGCCGTACATGTGAATGGGTATAGCTAGCATTCTATTCATCGATTGTAATCAACTATGATGAAATTTCCTATACTTTTGCATAGACCAAATGGTTTAAAAGCCAAAGCATAATTGAAGACAACTATCATTAGTCACATATGGATGTTTTACCCCATCATCTGTTGAGTCCCTTAATGTGTTTCAGGTATATAAGATAAAAAAAATATGTATAACATGTAACGAGTTCAGAATTCAAAACATTAACGACAATGAAATACGTTATCTATAAATGGCTGGCACCTGTTGAGTCCCCGTATGAGGCTGATAGGCGTGTCATCTCCGAGTCCCAGCATGGCTGACAGTGTGGTGACGTTGCTTGAGTTAGAGAATCCGAGCTGTCTCGCCAAGCAGTCGCCATATGTGTAGCCCTTACCCACAATCTTCTGGAGGTTCCTGCAAAAAAATATATGTGATTTTGTAGTCTTATTCAAACGTTCACTCCAAATTCCTTGAGGAGCATTTAACACTGGTTACTTATTATAGCTATAACTGTCACCAGATTTATGTTTAGCTTCCCGCAATCTGCAATTAGTATTAGCATTACCATGCACTGGCGGGCTAAAAGCCATGAACTTCTAGTCAAGTCTTCAAATTTTTCTTTTTTATGCTTATGCATACTACAAATCAAGAAATTAGATTTACTACATTATTTGGCAAAAAAAAATTTATGTTATATATTCATAGTAATATAAATGTGCCAAATATTTGTCGCAGCGACAAATAATATTCAAATTAATTCAAAAATAATAATTGCCTTGAATGAATTGCAAATAATATATTGCTAGTGTAATATAAGGGTTCATTCAGGAACATTCAAATACTATGGCTTGGTGTAATGTAGTGTATGATCGCCTATTTTATAGTGCTTGTTTCAGAAAAAAAAAAAGATGAAAATGGTTTTGAAAATATTAAGCTATCTCAAGTACACACCTGAAATATGTGGGAAGATCATCTTCACTGATCAGACCCTGAAAGAGAAAGAAATAATGGTATTGAAATCAAACATCATAATAACATAAATTAAAAACATTCTACTAGCTACAATTATTAGCAAAAACAAGTCGGATTAAGGGGACTGTGAACTCTTTTCTTAGGATTTTATTAAACTTTGATTTTCTCACTCATTATTGCTTCAATTCTTACAAATTACACCTTATTTTGTAGATAATTATCTAATCTAATGACACAACATGTTTTGAATTGTATAGATTGATGAAAAAAAAATGTTATAAAGCAATTAATGAAAAACTGACAACTTTGCCTGTGAAGCATATAACTGATAGTAAAACATCGAAATGACCAAAATCACTATTCAGTTACAAAATTTGTATATTTATCTAGAAAACCTTGCCTCAAATTTTTTATATTTTTTCATTTATCATTTTACATGCATTTTAAGTTTTAAAACCACCTATTTTCCGAATTTTCTTGCAAATCAATACAAAAATGTTCATACTTCATCGACGAAATAAAAAAATCAAAATCCTTAGTAAGGTTTTCTTCAGAATGCATATATCTTCAAATATATACACGTTTGTGAAAATTTGATATCATGGTTAAGGAGAAATATAAAAAGAAAAATTCATCCACTATGCAAACTTAGTTTTGAGAAAATGGGCTTTAAACATGGCCTATCAATATACATTGATAGTAATTGATGTCTATAAAATGTATCATATAAGAAAAACTATTGATGATAAAAGGTTCATTTTAAAAAGATGTTGTTCTTTATCATTTATAGCAAACAAAACATTGAAAATGTAAAAATTTGATTTTTAGCCCATATAACCTTATAATCCTGCAAAGAATGAGTCATTGTTTTTCACTCCAGCTTGGTCTTTACAAAACGCGTTGTAATGGGAAAACTATTTAAGATAAAAGGTTCATTTCAAAACATGTTGTTCTTCATAGTTTAAAGTATAATAAATATTAAAAAGCTGAAAATAGAATATTTTTCCCTTAAGAGTTCACAGTACCCTTAAGCAACTATAAAGGTCATAAGCATCAATAGCTATGGCGCATCTCTCCAACATGATACAAATGAAATCCTGTGGGTTTGCGTCCCCTAATTCTCATCTTCCATTTTAGTTCCATCTCTTTGAATACCGTTTAATACTATTCAAAACATTGGTCCTTTAAAAGCAGAAGCTTGGATGCTGATCTATTACACTCGACCATGAGCTGGTGTTTACCCACTGACCAGTTTTGTTGTTTGTGCTGTGAGCGGAGCTGGCAATGCCTGAGGCAGCATGGAAACCCCGATCTTCTCCTGCTCCCGCTGTACACCCGTCACCACGGCTACAACACACAGCTCCAAAGATTCAAATAAAATAATACAACTTATTTCAATGTTAATTTTTAGCCAATACAATTCATTTGTATCAATGTGTATAAGTGACACAGACAGATTCATTTATGCAGAACATTCAAGGCTGTTGGCTTAAAAAGATGAAAACACACACCGAAAATGATCACTATATACCTCTCACTTTGTCCTTAATGGCAAAGGCTTCCAATGGACTTTCATGGGCATAATACTTCGGTACGTCTCGTAACGGGCAAAATACCTGAAAGAATGAATGCATATTGTTGCTCATTTGATTATGTGAAATGAAATAAACCAACGTTATGTGGATCCCAAAAGCAATTGCATCAAAAATGGTGAGGATTAAAACAGTATCTCAGGTAAATCAGGATAGTTCTGCTTAAACATTTATGCTTCTGAAGTTCCTTATCACATTGCATTCCAACATACCGGAATGCGAAGTTCATCGATTTGGCGAGCCTTGGGCTTGTCTGTACACAGTAGTGTGATCACGAGGCCAGAGTCCACAATCGAGGACACCTGCCCCACCACCACATCTCCAACGGCAACAGTCTTGAAAAAGTGGTCGCGTCGCACAAAACCGGAAACTTCCATGAAGCTCTCCAGTGGAGGCAGTACAGAATAAAGGTCTACAAGGGAAACGTTTTTCACATTTATAATATTTGTCTCCTGCCCAAAATTATGTTACAGCAATAGCAGTCCCTAGAAGCTGTTGAGTAGTAAACACAGCTTTCAAATTTTAAAACCTGCAAATATTTTAATTGTTTGACACAGGCAGCAATGAGCTGCTAGGTTTTCTGTTAATCAAACGGATCTTGCAAATAATCAACGCTTTTTAAAACTTCACTCTTATGCTAAATACATTCTTTCACTTACTATTACTATAAGATCTAATGCCGCAAGTCTCACCTTCTAGATTTTGTATTTGGTGCTTTGAAGTTTATAAGCTATCCTTCCGTATCAAAGTCTAAAGTTGATTAACAAGATATCCATTACTAATCTCACCTTCAGGGTTGTTGTGGTCGTCAGCCCCGGTGGGTTCGAGTGGCTTGGGTGTGACATCATTCCTCTGAAACAGCATGTCGCCCTTCCGGCCCACAAAGTCGAGCACAGACCGTTGAAACTTGTGGTCACTAGTAATGGATCATGAATAGGTAACAGGTAGTACTAGATAGATGTTCGGAGAACATAAAATTTTGCACAGGGGTTGAGCGTGGCACATAATGACATTACATTTTAAATGGGTTTAAGTGTATCATCGTATGTACTCGACCACGAGTGACTATGAACTATAATAGGACAACTTATAGAACAATTCATCCTTCACTTTGATTTGGTGTGTATCGTAAACCAATATTCCTATGATGATAATTCGATTGAAGATCATTATATGGCTTATGCATTACACATACATTGTAAACAGCTATATTTTGCAATAATATAAAACCAGATTGCAGAAAAATGCATCACATTTTCAATTTTCAAAAAAAATTGGGAGGGGGTGGGAGATCCCACCGAACACCCCAATAACTAATTTCATTTTGTGAAAATTGGTTTTGCTTTTGACAGTCGACGGGCATGATCATTTTGGTTTGCCTACTCATTGACAGGTGTGCCGCTACTTGATTGATCAGTTAATTCATGGCGCCAGCATATGCATTTTGCAAGAATAACATTGTGCGGGCACATTTTCAAATCTAGTTCACAGAAAAGCCGGCTGCGTTATGAAAATGTAGCTCCGATATGCAGCCAGGGGAAGTTTTTATGTTTTGTCACCCGGCTTATCGAGGAATAAAGCTGGGACATGTTTGATGGATATTTCTTTCAAAATGTAGAATATTATGAGTTGGAAGTGTAAAAATAAGAATCTACATCACATTCCATGCTTGAGTATAATAATTCTTTGAACTGTTATTGTGTGATAACCGATGTGGCTTGTATGTCTAAAGAATTGTCTTTTCACCCAGCTTGTCAAATTGGATTGAGGAATAAAGCTGACAGGTTTGATGGATATTTCTTTCAAATTGTAGAATATTATGTGCTGGAAGTATGAAAATAAGAATCTGCATTGTATTTTATGTATCACACATGAGTATAATTCTTTGATTTGTCAGCAAATTTATTCTATGGAATTTAATGTATGATGCTTACATTTAGAGCACCTAACACCCATCCTGCATATTTTTTTGTTCAAACCATCGTAGCACAGCTTTTTTTATGAACCAACAATAGCATTTAAGGTGTCAAAAGGAAGCTACTTACTTGTATTTTCATAAGATAAACACAATTTTTATGCTTCATTAAAATTACATGATCTATGATGCCTTTTGTTATGAAATAACAGGTGGCGATAATATGCGACTTGAACATGTTTATTTACATTAGATCTTACTAAAGTTCTTTTTTACACTTTGGCACCGGAAAACTATTGTCTTCAAAGTAGTTATATTATTTGGTACTTGTTTGGATGCTAAATATTTTTTTAAAAAAACATACGGGATGGGTGTGATCTACAGGATGGCTGTGCTCTGCTCTATGTATTCATTCTTTCAATACCGACTATCCAGAGTGATATCATAATGCAATCGTCATAGCCATATGCTCAGCACCACATGGGCAGCCGATAATTTGTGACAGTGACCTGATTGTTGATCGAGGGTGAAATTGCATTGACGTATATTCGAAATTGTCCAATAAGGGACAATCAAAGTAGCATGGAGAGGCGACTCTAGGCGATCGCGACTATCCAACTTGAGAACGACTCAGATTAAGAAAAAAATGGAGAGGAATTTGACTTCATGACTTTGATGCCTCAACCAATAATAACAGCCTCAGTGGGTGTGACCTCAAAGAACTCTCACACCGCTCATATGGGTAAACAACAATATTTTGCACCAGGAAACCCAGTTTGTTAAAAGTTCAAGTAGTGAAAGTAGGGCCTATTCAATTTTAATGTAGTTGTTTTTATCTCGTCAGTACCAATTGCCCACCCCCCTGTACAATTAATAATGGTCGCTCCCTAATAATTAGTAATCAAGCATACCTTTCTGTTAGCTCATAGGATACACGAGGCATTACGCCATACATCATGTTAAATTTCAATATTTCAAATCAAGGATTCTAAACATGTGGTTTCAAAGGACATTTCTTTTTAAAAAGTAAATAATATTAGCTTTAATTGTGAAAATAAGAACACATACTGCATTAGTATGACATCCATGGGATTAATCAATAAAATGTCTGCAAATTGTTGTCTAGGATAGTACTAGTAAAATGTGGGCACAGTTTGCATTGTGAATACTCTTGGATTATCATAATGCACCCGACCATGAAAAAGCAGTCAGATTCCCTGAAAACTCCCAGCAGAGAATTATTTATAAATTCCTTGATTACTTAAGTGGTGACAACCCTGCCTTGTTCATGCCTAGATGAGTCCAGGTTACCAACATGCCTGTGAGTTTGCAAGTTGCATTTATATATTACCAAATCTGTTTCTATACCTACTACACACAGACATTCATCCATGATTAACATTTTCTCCCCATTCTCATTTTGAATTGAAATAAAAAATAAATAAAAGGTTATTGGATGAAATAACAATGAACTAGAACTCACAGGGGCTGGTCTGTATACTTGGGCTGTATGTTCATCACTGTGAGGAAGTGTGGTAGCGGGATGTTGCGCGTGTTCTCATGCAGCTTGTCACACAATGCAGGGCCATGGTAATCAATGGCTCTGTCCACCAAAGCCTTGTCTATGTCCAAGCCTGGAATCTCCTCCTCCTTGTTACTACTAAATGCAGCCATTTTGAGTAGATGTCCTCCAAATGAACTGTTTTCTAACACAATCAACTTTATTTGTGGTTTTATGGAGTCTTTTTTTTTTCAACTCTGACTTGAGAATTTTTATATCTGAAATGTCAAACTCTTGCCACCTTCACAGAATCAATTGACACCTGTAGGAAGACTGTGCTGTAAATATATAAGTATTCATCATTAAAATCAATACTTAAATACATGTTATGCATAAAGACTACAATCAGATGAACACCCACCCCCTCTTATCATATTCCTGATTACATGTTGTCTAGTAATACATTATACAGATTCAATAGTCATGACCACAAATTTTTCAGCAACTTACAGTGAGTTATGGTGCATTCGCATGCTATTTCCCAACTCGAAAATACGAGCTTCTCATATGCTAAATTCACCCGAATGGGCACTCCCAATCGTATTTACCAGTTGTTTACTCAGAGCTTTTTAGAGGACTGAGCTTCCCACTGGGAAATAATATGATTTTCAACTGGGAACGTCTATTCGGGTGAATTTCCCATATGGGAAGCTTGTATCTTTACGAGGTCGGAAGAGCATGTGAACGCAGCATTAATATTTAAAGAAACATTGCAGCCCTTTTTCTTTTTTAATAGATGCATATAACAAGAAATGGATTCACTCCATTTACAAATTACAATTTAAAAACATGTACTTAAACTACAAAATCTTAGCTGTCTATATGTATCTAAAAAAACAACAACTGACATATGTAATAATTTATTTCAAACAGCAATTATTACAATATAAGCCAAACAAGCATTGGTATACACCACTCTTAATATACAATAATAAAATGAAGTTTCTCACTGCTTACATGTACATGTACTGGTATGTTGTTCATTTCCGTTTTTTTTTTTTTTTTTTTTTGCTAGACATTTGAAATTTCTGCTTGATGCATGTTTGTAGACATACTGGCTATTCAACTTCTTTCCCCGCAGTACTATAAAATAAAGAAAATAACTTGTAAAATAATATTGAATCACGATTATCATAGACCCTCCACTATTATTTAAAAATGATTTTTAATAATCTGAAGATGACCGCAAGGTTGAAAATATTTAATTAAAATGTGAATTAAAAAAAAAGATGTTGGTTCTATCATTTATAATAAATACTATAGCATACAATTTGATCCAAGTTTAAATTCAAATAGATATTGTGCAATTCTAAATGCATGTTATGAAGAATACTTTAGTAATTTGAAGCATACTTGCCTTTCATGGTAAGTTTTGAAGTATTAATCCATAAAAATGAGCCATGATCAGAAGATGAAGATCACAACAAATGGATGGGGGGGGGTTCAGCCTTCAGAATGCGATCAAAATCAAGTCTATACAAAACAACGATGAGATCTCCCCAAAGGTCCAAAAGATTATAACATGGTGCAGACATCGTCGATATGTTAAAAACAAGGTCGCAGCCGGGTTATGACAAAGAAGGCTAGATTCCTGAAACGTCCCGTTTTGAAGTAAATTCAGTCCCATGAAAATGTTAAATTGTGCCCCCAGCCCCCATAATGGTATAAAAGGTCAGGCTTTGAGCGCTTGTTGCTCATTATGATAAAAATCATAGAATGCATGCATGATGTTGAAATGTCAAAAGTAAAATATATTTTTCTGCAAGATACATCTATTATATAATTATACTTGAAACAAAAAATTATAATACATGTGTGCTGTGAACTATCCAAATAAGTAAGAGAAAAAGTCCTGTCTAACTTCAAATAAAAGAAAATTAAAAACAGCCAACTCTAACTTGCGTCTGCAAATAAAAATAAAAAACCACTTTGTACCTTCCAAAACCTTAGACGTTTTCCTGGAAATCATAATTGGCATAACGGCAGAATCGTAAACAACCTATTTTGTACCCGGAGGGTTTGGTCTTTCCATTAAAACTAACAGAAAAATCGTTAAAAAAAAAACAGAATAATTTCTTCTAGTTCCTCACAAAATATGTGGCACCCATCTTTGATACATTTTTTTTTCAATAAAAATTAGGATTTGTTCTGACGGTTTTGTGTTATTTCCGGTTAGAAAATGGACACCAGGTACATATTTTACAGGGTCCAATATGACACCAGCAAACAAACAACGCTGACTGGCTTGAAAAGTGTTGCCAATATTTAGACACCCATTTATTGCATAATCAAATCAGGGGTAGACAAACTCCTGAAATATCAATTGGGCAAGCTGACTTGAAATTTCACTTGCCTGAATGAATTTTTTGATTGCCTGACTTGGTTATCTGTGGTGATGCAAATTGAAACCATATAGAATGGATTCTTTCACATGAATATTTAATCCTTGAAGAAAAAAATATACTTGGCAATTTTCAACTATTGTACAATTTAGTATGAATAATGATTCACAATTTGAGATTTGCATAAAAAGTTAGCGTCTGAAGCAACTATTGAGTGCCCTTTATGGAATTATTATCAATTTACTGCTATAACCAGTTTTTCCATTCAAAAAGTTCTAGGCCCTGAACTGTTCATTCCCCCCAGTTTGCTTTTCAATCTCGATTCTGATTGGTTGAGAGCCGTAGATCAGTTTATCTCCCTACTTTCAAGTTTGTGAACGATCAACACGATCAAGTTAAATAATTCTGTTAAACTGGGGAGATAAAAAGGCAATGGTCTGTTTTAGTGTTAAGATAACACTAGCTATGCACTTGTGGTGTCTTAGCCTGCTGTCGTTCGCTAACGCTGCACTCAAGCAGCCCTAGACACCACTCGTGCAAGCTAGTGTTATCTCCACTCTAAAAACAGATCATTACCCTTATAGTATTGATGTGGCGCTGTGCAAGGCTGATTTCCAGGAAACACCGGTTTTGAACATTTTGAAGAAGAATTATCATATTATTCGTCATCCATGCCCCATCTTATTGTATCTTGAATACCGGATCACAAATAAACCGTTTGGCAAACTACCCAATAAGTGTGGACGTCGGAGATCTAGTATTTCTATCAAAACGGATGATCTTTTTGTCGGCAGATCGAGTGATGCCTGTCAAAGTTCACGATGATGAAGAAATCACTGAACACGTTTTTGGTCCGTAATATTGTAAGTAAAAATATATTTTTATGAAATATGGATGGTTTATGTTGTTTATCGTGCGTATTCTGGATAAAACGTCTCTGCAATTAAAATAACTACCGATTTTACCACATTCAAAATTGGTTCGCTAGCTGTCAAATGAATCGGAGATCTCTCGAAATAGTCAAAATTGAACCTGATGCTGTATGTATCTTTATTCATAATGGTGAAAATAAGAAACTATACCGTTTCCTGAATGTGTACTGTAAATGTGAAAATGTTCTGATGAAAAATGTAAGAGCTACAAAGGATCATATTTCAACTATGACAATTGAAGCCCCCCACTGTGAATAACACGTCACGCAAAATGCGTGTCTGGCACTCAGGGGGTATCTAGTGAATTTACGTCTGGCTTCGAGAGGGTTAATTCAATATTATGCATCAACATTGTTTATATTATCCTATATTCTTTAATAATATATTTCTTACTAATCATCAGATTAGACATAAAAAACTAAATTTATAAGTTTTACCATAGGGAATACCATTTCATATAAATACGACAATTAGTTTTGGGTAATATATGGCAAGAACTGGTATTTTGTACAGTGTGCCCACAAGGGCACACAAAGCTTAGATTTGATGTGTCCTGGCTTAGATTTTATGTGCCCAGGACACCTGGCGCCAGCTAGTGTCAAGCCCTGGTTTACATCAAACACCTCAAGCTGGACATCAACAAGAAAATGGCGGCCACCGACATGCCTGCTCTCTACAACATACTTCCGACCACTGCCAACGACGTCATACAGCGATCTTGTGATGAATAGGCTGACTGGTGACAGACTGAGGAAAACCTTGCGACGGGTTGAAAATCATCACCAAGGTACTTTTAAATTGTTGGCTAGACAGTAGAGCAAGTGCTCTAGTTTTGGGCAGTGCTCAAGTTATGCGCACATCCTTTGTAGGGTTATGTATTCTTCAAGGGAAGGCACAAGTTTGATGCTATATCAAGACATATTTTTAGGCTGTATTCACAAATAGAAGGAATAATAATTTGATTAGTGAATATAAGGCTTGTAATTAAGATGTGGCTATAACTTGAGCACTGCCCATAACTTGAGCACTTTGTTTTAAAACCCTTTCAACAGGCCTTGATGATAGATATCATCTATGTAAATCTTGAAAAACCTATTGAGATGTATTCGCCTCTAATCTTCTTAAGAGAAGCAGGGAACATTCTGAATCATCTGTAATTCTGTAATCCGTGTTACATGCCTAATAGTTACAAGGC
The DNA here is from genome assembly GCA_019095985.1 of Streblospio benedicti. Lineage (NCBI taxonomy): Eukaryota > Metazoa > Annelida > Polychaeta > Spionida > Spionidae > Streblospio > Streblospio benedicti. Next base: position 10,879,059 of record CM032667.1, on the reverse strand, counting down.
TTGAATTTCATGCTCATTAATTTATGCTCTTCACCATTTTGATGAGTGATGTTCATTTTTGACAAGACTTTTTGACAAAATTGGTTATTTTGTTAAAAAAAAAGACTTTAAAATACAAAGTGACGTGACCATTTTATGCACAGTACGCTGTAGTACATTGGTGTACATAAATTCTTTTTACATAAGTACCATACCTTGCATATTTCATATTATATTCATATCATAATTTACAAACACCTCCAGAGCCGACATGTTTTCTTTTTTTCCGGTTCCGGGTCAAGTGACTATTCATCACAATAGCTTGGCTAATAAGTCAACATTCTACACGAACTAGCCGTACTCAACTAAACTCTTTACTTCATCTTATTGCAGAACACTATGTTGATTATGACTAAATGGTCACCAAGCGTTTAATCTCCCAGTGTTTTGACGAATAGCCACTTTTGGCAAGTTCATGTGGTCTCTTCTGTAGATCTTTGGCGGGATATTTCCCAGATATTTCAGGTTGACAACTATATATTAGCAATTAATACTACATATTCACATTTAAGAAATATTGAAAAATGTTAGTCACCTAATGAAATCAATCAATGTTGTCAAATTATTGAATGGTCCGTAGTGTTTATAGGGCGATAATGAAGTACATGGGACTGTCGACATCTCTTGACCCTTCTGAAGTTCTGTTTTTAGAGGAACCCCAGTGGTTGGGTAGTGATGTTGAATTTAGAATGTAGAATTTCGAGTAGAGGAATCGAAAAAATAAATATGGGTGTATCACGGATATTAGATATTCCAAGGGTGTCGTGGGGGGCCTTGTTTTTTGTGTTTCTTCACTAACTATACTAAGAATCATAAGATGCGTGCGCTCCAGCACTTCGACATGCTCTAGGAATTTGTCACATAATGTACAGGCTATGAAATGCACACTATCGACGTATATATGTGGGGACCAATGGTGCAGTGGCTAGCATGCAGGACTATGAAAGTTGATTGTTTGCGTCGTGAGTTTGCAGCCCGTCCACGGCAGACTCAGTGTCGCCAAAGAGTTACGTCAATCCCCCGTCATACGTCTGCCACTGTATCGTCGATCTCCACGCAGGGTGTCGCCACTTTCGAGTGTAATAATAGACGGTGGCGACACCAAGGAACTTAAGGAACGGCGACGTAATCAGCGCCTAGTAATGTTTTATGAAATCCTAAATGGACACGTAGCCATTCCTCCGCAAGAGATTGGTATCGAAAAAAAGCAGTCAGACCAGCTCGACTACCGTTAAACCAGACCAATCTCAAAAGACCTTGTGCCAGTCTAAAGTCTTCCCCACTGTGTGATAGTACTGTCTTTAAAACAATCCCTCAGTGGAATTCACTGCTTGCTACATTTCCAGAGGCCTGCTCACCATCCACCGTCTAGAGCAGGCTTGAAGCGCTCAGCCCCTAACTGTGCACTCTCTCCCTCCGCGTTTTTACCTCTTCTGAGGGTCTGCAGAGTACAAATTCAGATTCAGACCAACCCGGGCCGAGGTTTGGAAACCTTGTTAAAAGCCGTGTCCCGTGTAGAGGAGAGCCACCACTCTGCACGCAAAAGACCTCACCTAGTTTGAAAATAATAGCTAGTGTGATCCCTCTACTATCGGGCCTTCAGGTCTTCAGACTTACCTGTCCGGTTGTCTGGCAGCTTCTTGACCCCATATTTTAACGTACATTTGTCATAACATCAAATATAATCTCAAAGTCCACCAAATGGCTCCTTTTTAAAATATATATGAAAAATATCCCGAGGGAAATCCCATTTTTAACATTGTTGATAAAATATTCACGGCGCAGTCACTCCAGCAATGCATGTGGTAATTTAAGATCGCACTTCTGCATTATAATTACGTCAGTTTTATGACAACTACGCTCGAGGTACTGTGCATCTCTTTGAAGTTGATTGATTTTTGGCCTTTTCCTAGTAGTAACAAGTGTGCCGGATTCATGAACACTTGCAAAATCTCAGTGCAAAATACACATTTTAGCCCAACTTTGCTATCAAAATGCGGTCCTTGCACACTCGAATCCTAATATTCCGAAATGACATCCTACATAAGAACTTTTTTAAAGAGATTTCTTAAAATAATAAAATGTGTCCAGCCTATTAAGTTTGTATTTGGTGCGGCTAGTACCAGAAGTTATGTAGGTAAGATTTTTTATAATGGGGGGGAGAGCTGTTTGAAATGGTCAAAGTTTCTAAATGTGTTAGCATTTTTCTGACCTTGCGCACCGAGCAAAAATAATTTGATTTTCATATGTTGTAAACAAGAGGTGATACTAACGATTAAGACCTTTTCCAAGATGTGTGTTGATGGACGCAGTTACACAATTTAGCGCTGAACCTTGACCATTTTCGTTTGTGTCATTTTTTGTTGTGCCCAAGTGTTCACATGGACATGGCCGTTGGTACTTAAGAAAATCAATATATCTAACCACGGATGACAAACGTACATATGCTCGGGCTTTCCAACAATATATAGTATACTACTTTGAAATGAAGAATTAAATTTGAGTTTCATTACGGTTACCCTAACAGCCAATACACCTGTTCAAAATGTTAAGAAATGGACACCTTGAACTTCTCTCAAACGCCACTTGATCAGCAAGTAACAGATCTCTAACTTCAGCTTGCTGAATCCTTATTCTGTCGGAGGTGACAAAGTGCTTCAGCTACCACATATCCAGTCAATAGAAGTCCATCTTATTTACCTGCCCTTCCATATATCAAAGTTAATATTGCATTAACAGAACCAAATACACTTATCATCTGGGACGTCACTTCTGACTTTTGTTTTTTGTTGTTAAATTTATTCTTCTCTCCCTCTTTTCCATGGCAAGTAAGCTCCTGCCACTATATTGACATAGGTGAAGAAAGGTTTTATAACCTTAATGGGACTTGAACTCACGACCTGCTGCTCTGAATGATGGTATCATTCTGGTCTCACAACCTTCTTGGGGTTGTGAGTACGAGTCCCATCAAGGGCACTTGATATAGCAAAATGGAAGTTGTAAAAGCTATTTTCAGCTATGTCAATGCAGTGGTAGGAGCTTGTTTGCTATAGAAAGTAGACAGAGAAAAATAACATTATGTCCACAAGCAAACTTGGGAACAACACATTAGAAAATTCTTTGTTGTGCACAGAGGCCATTTAACACATTACATTTATTTTCTTTTTTAGAACATGGGCTTTCCAATAATTTGCATAGGATCAAAAGGATCAAAGTGGCATCATTTACTGAGACACAAGGTAACATTTTCATTATATCATATTTTTCGCTTCAAGTTCTGATGTTGAATTTTCATGACCCACCATCTTAAATACTTGTCACTTTTTGTGGGTCCCCCTTATTTAAAACGAACGTAAAAAATTTAGTTATTTCATTGATTTCAGTATAGCTACATCCTCTAACTATTTAAAAGCACAGGTGAGTCATAGGTGAGTGAATTGTAGTCACTGAGTTCAGACTGAGTACAAAATAATGCCTCCAAAAATATTAGACAGACCAGTGTGATAACAATTTTGAAAACATAAAATATATTCATAGGCTGTCTAAACGTCAGACAACTATTGCTAATACTAGGTATGGTGTATGTTTTGCAGCACCACATCATCAACAGATTGCACTCCACTCATAAATGGACATCAGACAAAGTGAGGAACACATTCCTTGATTATTTCAAGCAGAGAGATCATGTCTATGTTCATTCATCATCTGTTCTGCCAAAAAAGAATGAAGGTGCCTATTTCATTAATGCAGGAATGAACCAGGTATGTAATATAGTAAGAAAAAAAGTTTTTTTTGTTGTTTTCCCACTGAATTAATTTTATGAGATATGACTATAATTCTTACTAGGCTAGTTTTGACTTCTATAGTTTTAGAAGGTCTTTATTAATCTGAGAATCTACACTGTGCCAAAAACTGTTTATCCAAAGAAGGAAACAGGCCCGACCTGTTTAACTCTGGGGAAACGCAAACCAACCATTATCATCAATATATATACATGTACAATGATTACTGAGTTCATGTTGACCATATATAACAACTATATTAAAACATATAACATATGAACATACAAAACAAATAATAATATAATCATATACATATGTAAAAAGTTATTATTTCTCATATAACAGTGAAACCCATCGATGTGGACACCTTTGTAAGGACGCCAGTATCATTTGGACACTTTTCACTTCTTAGAGCTCTATCTTCCACACACTTCCGCATAAGACATGTTTCACTATTCATTAATAGTTCACTAAATCATAATTGAATAAGTAAATTTTATTCTGAATGATTAATTCTTGATCATCATGAATCCATTATTGGTCCTTAATTATTAATTATTGATCATTGATGATGAATGAGTGAATTGTGATAGATAGATGTCTTATTATTTTTATTTTGTATTTTTTATATTATTTGTACGTTGTATATCTGTGTCGATGTTGTTTCCATTATGTCACACATCTGATGTTTCCACTTTGGGTGGGTGCGGGGGTCAAGAAAAAAGAGAACGTTGTTGCTTTTTTGCGGAGCGTAACAAAATGTACATCATCCCTTATACATCAGCGAATTCCGCCTACGTGCACTGGGTAACTGGCAAATTCATCAGGAAATTTTGAACATGTTCAAAAATTGTGGACGAATATACCGTTTGGTTAAAGTTCACTGCAAATACTTTTGCTATTTCTGGGGATTGCAGGACTTTTGCAATTGTAAGTAGCACTTCGTTTAGCTCAGCAACTTGTCAAACCATGCATTTTTACTACGTTCCATGTAGCCTCAATACGTCCCAAAATGAAGTTGATGACCTGGCACGAGTTCGCTTATGTGTAAATGTCTGCAACGCATAAATATGATGTTGTCGAGGTTGTCTACATGGGCGTGTTGAGGCGACATTCAACGTAGTAAAAATGCTTGTTACACTGAGACATGTTCAAAATTTCCTTACGAATTTGCCAGTTCGCCAGTGCACGTTAAGTTACGTAGTCAGAATTCGCTAATGTGTAAAGATGGCTTTAAGGAGGTTTTAAACGGAAACATGGCAATTGCACCACAGCAACGTCGACAACACAGACTCTGTATACCAGATTGGAGGCACAATAGCCATCATTCGCTTATATGAAACCCTTAAGTGGGCCCCCTCCCCTCTTTTTTGAAAAACAAATCCTGGATCTTCCAGTATGATAATCATACAAAAATGATATATTTTATGGATTTTCATGCACACGTAAGCTGGGTATGGACCCTATATATTAAATGAACCTATATATTAAATGAATTAAATCGCCCCGGACGAAGTCCGAAGGGGGATTTCTTGCTTTGCTTCTGTCCGTCCGTGCGCCCGAAATAAACAGGCTGATAACTCGAAGACTACTTGAGCTATTGATTTGCAAATTGAATATGTCTTGTTTGAGGAAAAAAGTACCTCTCAAAAAATTTTGTTTGTACTTTGGCCTACTTTTCACGAACTTACGAGCGTTACGTAATAAACCTTGTTAACACTCTACAAGGAGAAGTATTTGACCTATGGTCACCAAACTTCATATTTAGCTTCGTTGTACTACTCTCCAGAGCTGATTAGATTTTGGTGTACTTTGGCCTACTTTTGATGAAGTTACGATGTGTTTTTAAAAACAAATTATTACGTAATTGTGTTTATCTGTCTCCTGGGAACAGTTTATGACTTATCATCACCAAACTTGACATTTGGTATGTCTATATCACTCTCCTCACGTGATTTGATATTGGTGTACTTTGGCCTACTTTAACTTACGAGCGTTACGTAATAAACCTTGTTAACACTCTACAGGGAGAAGTATTTGACCTATGGTCACCAAACTTCATATTTAGCTTCGTTGTACTACTCTCCAGAGCAGATTAGATTTTGGTGTACTTTGGCCTACTTTTGATGAAGTTACGATGTGTTTTTAAAAACAAATTATTACGTAATTGTGTTTATCTGTCTCCTGGGAACAGTTTATGACTTATCATCACCAAACTTGACATTTGGTATGTCTATATCACTCACCTCACGTGATTTCATATTGGTGTGCTTTGGCCTACTTTTTAACTTACAAGCGTTACGTAATAAACCTTGTTACCACTCTACAGGGAGAAGTATTTGACCTATGGTCACCAAACTTCATATTTAGCTTCGTTGTACTACTCTCCAGAGCAGATTAGATTTTGGTGTACTTTGGCCTACTTTTGATGAAGTTACGATGTGTTTTTAAAAACAAATTATTACGAATTTGTGTTTATGTGTCTCCTGGGAAGACTTTATTACCTATCATCACCAAACTTGACATTTTGTATGACTGTATCACTCTCCCCATGTGGTTTGATATTTGAGTACTTTGGCCTACTTTTCAAAAATGACCTGATCGGGGAAATGGCCTGATCGGGGAAGGGGAGATTTACGGCGTTCCCGACGACTACTTATTCATCTTATCAATAGCTGAATATTTGATATTTATAAAAAAAAGTCTAATATTTCAATGGCTGTTAGTCTATCTTTTCCAAAGAAATGAGGTCACTTACTTGAAAGTAACCAATCTCAAAGGAGTTTTACTTTCAAGGCCAACAATAAAACCGAGGTTATTTACTTCCAAGTAAATGACCTCATTTCTTTGAAACCGAATAATTTACAATAACCAATTTAATTTTGGAAAAAAAATACGTATCTAAAAACATCAGGACATTGTGATTTGAAAAGTGTATTTTTTTAGAATTTATTAAGAAACTGCTCCTTATGTTGGATACATTAGGATGGTTCTCTGAGGGATGGTTAAGGTACTCAAGCATATTAACTGACCTACAACCACAGGTAGTTATAATGTGCAGTGTAAGATTCCTTGCGTTAAATATATATATTAGAATTTAGATAATTTTAGAGGTGTAAACAGACCTAATTTAAGTGCTCAACTAAAAAGGAGCTTATAGAAAATTATAGATGGATTAATAACCATTTATACTGTACAGTTTCGTGCTAACAGCCCTGTTCAGAATAAATGATAGATCTACATGGAAATACTTCAAAACAATTAATATCAAGTACAAAGAAAGCAATCAATATATAGATCTACATACGGTGTACGTCAAAGGTACGTACACCACCCATATACATGTACATATATGTTTGTATACACACAGTCACACTGGCACATGCACAGTTGTTATGGTTGTTATATATTATTTGATATTAGTTATTAGATATGGTAGATGCGGGCGGCAATTATTCGGACAAAAAGCACGTAAAAGTCTAATAAACATCCAAATTTCTCATTGAAATATGAAGAAAATTAATTGTATATAGCGACAAACTTCTTTTATAGATGTTACAGTAGAAAGAAACCAAATAAAAATGTCAAAGCTAATAAAATACAACTTTAATGGCATACTGTTGCTTACTTTTGTACTTACGATATACGCGCCAATTGCCTGACACTTTCGTTTTCACGCAAGTGCATTTTTAAAGCTGTGGGTTGTTCACAAAATTATAGCATAAAGCTTTAAATTTGAAAACGTCCTTCATCTTCTGTCGTTTCGAGATTGCTTTTGTTACGTTCTATCGTCGTCCGAATAATTACCGCCCATCCGCAATTGGCGCGCACATCTAATTGGAAAGTAGGTATAACTTGAACTCCCGCACATTCAAAACATTCATGAAAAATAATAACACGCCTCTATATCGCAATCATCAATCCAGCATCATCAAAAATATACCTAAAAGTATAAACAATAGACTAACCTCAAATATCATCATGTTATGTAAATATATTTTTGAGTCAAAGCCGTGGTTATAAATGTAATTACATATCTTGTATGTGTATGTTCAATTACTTGCAGTGTAATTAACACAATGTCAATCAATCAGCCAATCAATCAATCAAACCCTAAATTTATTTGGACATGTTCAAATTATCCCCTAATTTGATGGAGTGACCTGGCAGGCCAGCCTATGTAATTTAAATAGTCTTATCATGATGTGTGTTCATGATAAGGTCTATGAGCCGTAGGCCCCCTCCAAGGCAAAGCTAGATTGAACACTGCTTACTTGCTTGGTTTTTATTTGGGATGTGTATTTCAAATACTTTACTTTACTACCAATCAAATGTCCGAAAATTTATTATTTTGACAATAAGCTATAGTATTTTTACGTATATTTTAAGTAGTATTTTGTATTTTTGTAAGTATATATGTAAAAGGTAATTATGTACACACAGATT
>CM032667.1:10857215-10870692 GCA_019095985.1 Streblospio benedicti | reverse complement strand
GAATAATTACCGCCCATCGCAATTGGCACGCACATCTAATTGGAAAGTAGGTATAACTTGAACTCCCGCACATTCAAAACATTCATGAAAAATAATAACACGCCTCTATATCGCAATCATCAATCCAGCATCATCAAAAATATACCTAAAAGTATAAACAATAGACTAACCTCAAATATCATCATGTTATGTAAATATATTTTTGAGTCAAAGCCGTGGTTATAAATGTAATTACATATCTTGTATGTGTATGTTCAATTACTTGCAGTGTAATTAACACAATGTCAATCAATCAGCCAATCAATCAATCAAACCCTAAATTTATTTGGACATGTTCAAATTATCCCCTAATTTGATGGAGTGACCTGGCAGGCCAGCCTATGTAATTTAAATAGTCTTATCATGATGTGTGTTCATGATAAGGTCTATGAGCCGTAGGGCCCCCTCCAAGGCAAAGCTAGATTGAACACTGCTTACTTGCTTGGTTTTTATTTGGGATGTGTATTTCAAATACTTTACTTTACTACCAATCAAATGTCCGAAAATTTATTATTTTGACAATAAGCTATAGTATTTTTACGTATATTTTAAGTAGTATTTTGTATTTTTGTAAGTATATATGTAAAAAGGTAATTATGTACACACAGATTGACCTTATACCGTATTCCCGCGCATTAAAACCCATGGGCTTATAACCGAAAAACAGCACTTTTTGGACCTTTTGAAAATGAAAAAAGTTCCCACTTACAAGCACAGGGGCGTATATTCGCCTACTATGCCCACCCCCTATTTGGCGATGAATAAGCATTGGTTTTTGACTGTATAGAGCCACCAAGTTTCTTAACCATGTATTCTTACATGTTACTGTACGGTACTAGTCTACCTACGCGGGCGATGATGAGTGTACTGACTTTTGACAACGTGCACGATGTTTTCCTTTAATCATCAATGGTAATTATTAGTTTCATATCTTTTCTAGCAATGCTGTCTTCATATTCGTCATTGTCACAAGAATTTTCATAGCATGGTAACATTGTACAAACCTAATTTAATAAATATTTGAACCCCGGAAGTTCGCCATTATAAATCATACTCACGCACTGGAGATATACCGAAAGCATTTAACAGTCGAAGTCCGAGTCGACTATTGATTTCTAATGCATTAAACCGAGGTTGTATTGTGGAAAGCTCCTAGAGAATCACGTTTCGTTTGCAACAAGAACTATGCCGGTAATTGTTTTGAAGAAATATATTATTTGTTAATTCTCACTTTGGGTGTATTCTAGATGCAGATTAACACAAATATATATCTTCAAACATTGATTCAAGCTCCCGCCGAAGGTTTATATCGATGTTCATTCTGAACCATTGATGGAAAATAGTGAAACGTGTCAGAGCTTCTAATATCGCCCAAAGCATGATCATGGTATGACCGTATGTGTACGCATACGAGCACAGGATTTCTTTAGGTGTGTTACGTTGTTTTCACGTGTCTTTGGTCACTCATCTGGGTTCAGGGTGCACGTAACTATCAATTTTCATCGATTATTTTGGCAGGGAAAAATATTTTTATTCTCACTTATTGGCCCATGGGCTTATACTGTGATCCTATTAATATTAGCTACTACTAATTTTTTTGTTTACATATGATAACTCCTCCAAGGCTTCGTGCCGGCAAATCGCCTGCAAACTGACCTAACGGGAGTTGCGTAATTTCCCTACTACAGGCTTCTTGTTTGACTAAGTCTTTGTTGGTGGTCGAAACAATGAAAGTCGTGAAGTAGGCTAAGTTGATACTGATGTCAGACAGGTTCTAATAAGGTAACCTACAAGACAAAAACCAATTTTGTGTGACTGTTAAAGTTCAAATATTTTCCTGTTTAGGAGAACAATAAAATAATCGATGATAAGTTTGCTAATTGATAATGGATTTATTTTGACAGGTTCTAATAAGGTAACTTACAAAAGCGATGACAAGACAAAACCAATTTTGTGTGACTGTTAAAGTTCAAATGTATTTTCCTGTTTAGGCTTTTTAACACTTCCCCAATAAAATAATGCGATGATAAGTTTTTTTTTATTACAATGGACTTTATTTTGACAAGCCCATGGGCTTTTATATTATTTTCCAAATGTTTGGCTGGATCAAAAGTGCTCAAAGACACAAGCATTGAAGATAAACCTTGACTAATGAGCCCATTAAGATGTCTCATTTCAATCATAGTCATTAAAGCAGAAAAACTGTAATTCACCCTATTTTTTTTTGGCATTTTAATTGTAACAAAAGTGAAGTGGGAACATCCCATCCTGCATTGATACAACGTACTTGGTATAAAGTTAGTGGATGCATGTCGATCAAGGCTAAAAGGCTAAGGCTAAATATCACTTAATCATAGATTAAAGCAAGTGTCAGACATGTGTGTCTGAAAAGCATATAGGCAAGTTACTAAATAAAGCTTGTCTCAGTCGTCTAGGGGAATTGGTGTAGTGGTCTGCACATTCAACTATGACATATGACCGGTCATGAATCATGGTTGGAAGGTCGTGAGTTTGATTCCATGATTCTCCAATACCTTTACCAGGTATTCCAAAGATGTATCTCACTGACTTTCGTTTCATATGGTGGAGAAAGATGGACCCGGGTGCTTCGTAGAAGCCACCGGGTAGTCCTCCAATGCCCCGGGTTACCAGTAATTGGATAACTAGTAGGGTCTGCCGAAACTGGGGTAAGTGGGCTGCCGCTCGGGTAATGTCGAACTTGGATGGGTACGTGTTCTGGGAAGGATCAGACATGAGGATTCTCACGGGTCTCTCGGTCACGGAAAAGTGACTATGGGACGGCTCGCTTCCCGGGAGAATTCCTGCTCTGAAGGCCTTGGGTGTTCCTGGTACACTTGTGGTATGGAACTCCCAACCTCTCTCTCTCCGTTCTCACGCATTGTCGGGGTTGCGCGTCGTCGGAAGTTGGGAGTTGGGGGGGAATCTGTAACAAAAGTGAAGTGGGAAACGAGCACAATGCATCCTGCATTGATACAACGTACTCGGTACAAAGTTAGTGGATGCATGTTGATCAAGGCTAAAGGCAAAGGCTAAGGCTAAATATAGCGTCAGGTGTCAGACATGTGTGTCTGAAAGCATATAGGCAAGTTACAAAGCTTGTCTCAGTCGTCTAGGGGAATTGGTGTAGTGGTCTGCACATTCAACTATGACATATGACCGGTCTGAATCATGGTTGGAAGGTCGTGAGTTCGATTCCACGATTCTCCAATACCTTTACCAGGTATTCCAAAGATGTATCTCACTGACTTTCGTTTCAGTACTTTCTAAGTAGATATCTAGTTGCCCAAGAGTTGACATTAATATGGTATCTCAGCAATGCCACTTTGAAACTATAGTGGAAACATAAAATAAAGAATACTTAAAATGGTTCTCTGAAAAGTAAACTTTAATTGACAAAGTGCCAAAATTGGACACAGTTGATGTTCAGTAGACTTGTAAACTTTGTACCAAGTTTGAATGTTTTCTTACAAGCATTAACAAATCGGTAAATGCTGTAGCTCATCCTGAGACATGCACAGAGTCTGGAAAAGTCATGGAAATTGAAATTTTTTCCAGGTCCTGGAAAATTCATGGAATTTTGTAAAGAGTCATGGAAAAATGAGATTTTGTCAAAAAGTCATGGAAAAGTCATGGAATTTTGTACAACTGATAATTTATTAACTATTTGGGCAGATGTTTTAATATTTTAGAAAATGGCTAACCCTGGGTGTAGGCCTGGGTGTATATAAAAAAAGTCCTGGAAAAATAAAAATTTGTCTGGAAAAGTCATGGAATTTTGCCAAACAAAATCTGTGTGAACCCTGATTATGATTGATAGTAGATACTTTCAATAGTACTAGGAAATGTTGTATTGGTGATATTACACCCATATGATTGCATTCAGGTTAGTATTGGTCAGTCGTGGTTTGACAGTGTGATGTGATTTTCAATAATTGATGTTATTGCCATAAGTCGAATGCCCTCTATGAAATGAAGATGTGCCTCTCATTGGGATGGCCAAAAGATGAAACCGATCATTCACAGGCTGATGGCACATACCACAGGTGGTCACTTAATACAGGTTCAAAATCAGACTTGTTTACCATCTTTAAGCTAAAGTTTGCATTGCTTAATGTAAGGCTAATGACACAAAAAACACTATTTATATGAATTTTATTAATTTTTTATTTACTATATCTACATCATCAATTATATAAATAATATAAGTACAAATGTAATTACATGTGAATGGAATAAAACTAAGATAGCTATTAGATAGCTATGTCCTGTATCATGAAGAATATCCAGTAAGTAACTAAGTGATGTCATTGTCTCAATGTAATTTATACCACTTTACTGACAAAGAAAGGTGGACAAGCCAATAGAAAGTTGTCACCACTTTATGTAATTAGCCTGCTTTGTTTCACTTAACCTAGTAGATGCAAGCACCTCATACTGGAGTCATAGCATGGGAAGTTAGTACAAGTACTAACAAGTGAATGCAAACAAAGCCTGCTTCATTTATCTCTTAATTATCTTACAAGTATCAGGAGGCAAATGTCTAGGTAAACAGTCACAGACAAAAGAGTTAAATAAAACCCATTTCTTAACTGCACCGGCTAACTGGCGATGTGTTTACATAGTAACGACCATGACCTTTTTGAGGTCACGTGGCGGGATACAAGCAGTTAAAATGGCGACTGCTTAACTGGGGAAAGTCGTTATCGGGAGTAGTTTGAACCAATTATGCACCCAAATTGATAGTCGTTAGTCGCGTAAAGCAGGTGGTCGTTAAATAGAGGGTCAATACAATGGAATTGTTCATGGGGGGATTTCAAAAGGTCACATATGGCAGGGAGTCGCTAAATAGAGGTGGTCGCTAAGACAGGTTTGACTGTAGTAACTAAGACAAGATTCTCGGATGATTATTAATGCATTCTCCCTGTTGTAGTTCAAGCCACTGTTTCTGGGCACCGTGAACCTGGACAGCCGAATGGCCTCGTACCACCGCGTCGTCAACTCACAAAAATGCATCCGTGTTGGCGGCAAACACAACGACCTTGAGGATGTTGGTACGTTGTAGTGCACATTAGACTTAGGTTGTGGGAAATAAGGCTCCAAAAAAGAGGGATGTGGGATTTCAAGGAAGTGGGATGTGAGGAAAATGTCTCAAAATTTGTGGGATGTGGGAAAAAAGGCCAAAAAAATAAAGGGTGTGACCGTGTGAGAAAAAAGGCAAAAAAAACCTAGTAATGTGGGATTTCTTGACCCCTTATAACCCCCTCTCCTAAGATAATAAAATAGAAGTGTAGCGAGAATGAGCCACGGTGTTGATCAAATCTTATCTTCAGAATTTTAGTACACAGAGGAATTTACTCAAAGTATTCTTAGGCTTAAAGTATGCAATGCATCTGTCGCAGATATGATTGTTGTCCATTTAAGGAGCAATTTGACAGCCTGCTTGATAGCCATTGTTAAATGTCAGCATTGCTGTGTGTTCCAAATTCAATATCTTACTCTGAAAAATATTGTCAGTGTATATCAATTGGAGTGAGCTCCTTTTTAGGTTGGATATATACCATATTTGTTCTAATAAATGCACAGTCTGCTTACAAAAAACAAATTTCAACAAAAAACAAAAATTGGTAAGGGCACCCCACTAATTTTTCGCAGTTCGTGCATTTTTTTATCGCTCACTTTGCTCTAACTTTGACCCCATAGAACATAATAACACCCTAATTTTGACCCCACAGAACATGATAACATAATAATAAGGTACAAGAGATTTCTTGTATGAACCATGAATATTCTTTCACAACGAGCCCGGCGTGGGTAGTGGTTAGTGGTTACCCAAATCATACCGGCGTGTTAGTCTTGCAATATGGCACTAGGTAGGTGAAATCTTTGCAAAAAAATGCAAGATTTGTTTAATTTAATCTGTGTGAACAGGGGAGGCGGGGGGGGGATGAGCTTAACCATTAGCCCCTTACATTTTATTATATGACAGCCCTTGTATCCTTGCAATTATTTGCAGCTTAGCTTGCATAAAATCTTTCCATCTGTCGGAGTTCCGTAGCCAACTTTAAACCGCCATAAGTTTTATAAGAATGCTCGTATTTCAATCATCATTTCACCAAAATGTGAAGAAACCATTTTACTTTACCCCATTCCCAAAGTCTCAAATGTTTTGAAACAGAGCATCACATTCCTAATGGTAGAAAGCAGCCCTGTTCGGATCTCCGGGATTGGGGTATTTTGCAACGATTGCTATGTGAACATGTCTACATAAGGGTTTGACGTAAGTACTGATCTGAAAACTGGCCACTCTGAGGATCAGATGTCTTGAAGACAATTTGCTTGACATCTGATACTCAGAGTGAAACTGGCCAGGCTATCAGGTTTTTTTCAGTTGCAGGTCTACCTGTTTTTGCCGGGTGCATCATGCACAAGTTAGTTATTTTTTTAAAAATTTGTACAAGTTTTATCTATTAACTAAAAATAAATTTCTCTTGTTTAACAATTATTTAAATGCTTGTCAAAATTAAAAATGTTATCAAATTATGCACTTCTCTTTAATGACACTCATCTGAATGCCGGGCTACCAGGTAGTACCTGATTTTTGAACTTGGTAGACCTGCTGTCTACTGCCTTATCAGTCCTTATGTCAACCCCTTCTACATGTATCTAAAGAAATTATTTTGAAGAGATGAAATGTAAAATAATTGTATGAAATAGTATTTTTAAATGAGTACATCTGAGCATTAAACTTGCATAAATTAAAGGATTTCTTTCTGCTGTAGGCAATGATACCTACCACCACACATTCTTTGAAATGCTGGGAAGTTGGTCTTTTGGTGATTATTTCAAGGTATGTAAGTCCTTATTATGAATATGGAGTCTTCAACCATGTAGATATATAATAAATGTCTTTGTTTAAAGAAACCTCAAACATTTACAGGCTTGGGTCCATTATTTTGTTGTCATTATAGGTACAGGTCATTGGGTTGGAAGAGTGTGTGAGTGATTAGCATTGTGCGCTGAATGTGCTGCCGATGCAAGTATGCGAGAGCTGATCAAATGATGATCACTACGTGTGCCAATGACCTGGTGTAAATTGTAAAGTCATGAGAGCCAGACTGGGATCAGGACTATAAACCACCACATTTACATTTACATATCATTATCAATCATATTAGATAATGATGAAAATTTTCATTATCATATTATCATTACTTTTTTTATCATTATCATTATATTATCATAACAATTTCATACAAATATCTCATTATTTTTTCATTATTTTTACAAGTTCTTTAGTTTAATGATTGCTTTTGTACTTAGTATTTATATTACGTTGATATAAAGGAAATTTGAACAAATATAATTAGATTTCCTACAGATGATATTTTGCTTTGCTAGAATTAATGCAATTAAACACACAAGTATCATTGCCTATTCCCATTTCCATCAGTTAGAAGTACCATACCCTATTGTTCTTCAACCCCCATAAGGACTCCCTACTGTGTTCACAGAATGTTCACAGAACTACTGTGTTGTTACTATTGTTAACAAGCCCCTAAGTTCTACCCTCCAGCTATTCACAAGAATAGCTGTGACCATGCCTTCAATCAAGATTATTTGCTGAGGTCTTACTGTTGACAATTATGATAAGGAAATTGTACTTTGATGAACGTCACTATTTATTCAAAGAATTTGATGGATACCAATAGAAACCAATACCTTGTCATTTTGGTGAGACTTTTGTTGTTTTCCCAACAACTTTATCGGGCGGAATGAAAATCTCAGAGAGTCACAGGACCACCATGGTGGCGGCAGTCATGTGACAGCAGTCGGTATACGGGGGGGCAAGTCATAGCCGGTGTCGCGGTTCAGCTCGGGTCGGCGCGTGCGGATTTCGATGGCCTCCCTCAATTTCCTGCGGAACTCTTCATCCTCCCTTGTTACAACCTTAAAGTCCTTTTCACTAATTTTGTGTCCTGTGTCTCTCATGTGCTCTCCGATGGCGGTTGGAGTCCGTTTACTGGGGACTGGGGAACTGCCAGTACACCTAACGTAGGGGAATCTGGTAGAACCTTGGCCACACGCATCAAGGAACACTTGAAGCCTAAACGGACCCCAACCGCCATTGGAGAGCACATGAGAGACACAGGACACAAAATGAGTGAAAAGAACTTTAAGGTTGTAGCAAGGGAGGATGAAGAGTTCCGCAGGAAAGTGAGGGAGACCATCGAAATCCGCATGCGCCGACCCGAGCTGAACCGTGACACCGGCTATGACTTGCCCCCCGTATACTGAACTCTGCAGTCACATGACTGCCGCCACCATGGTGGTCATGTGACTCTCTGAGATTTTCATTCGGCCCGATGAAGTTGTTGCGAAAACAACGAAAGTCTCGCCAAAATGACAAGGTATTGGTTTCTATTTGTAACCATCAAATTCTTTGAATCATGAATAAATAAGCCCAGGATGATCTAAATATACAATCACTATTTAGTGATAATTGTGACTTTAAGAGTGTTGTATTTACACAAGGATGGTGTAAGACATCCTTTTATCTTTAATCTGTTATCTGAAATTGACGTAAACTTTTGTGCATTGCAGAATAGGTACACCTAAACCTCGATATAATGCGGACATTGGGGTCCATAATTCGTGAACCGCGTTATACCCGAAAGCGCGTTATTTAGAAAGTTTTTAAAAACGTGCTAAATTACGTAAGAAATTACCTGAGTGGTGTTATGTTGTGTATTGAATATTAAAATAAATACAAATTGAAATAATTCTGAGCTCAACCACATGTTTTCAAGTAAGTAAGCAAGTAAGTAAACACAGTTTAGTTTGATTCGTCACAGTTTATTACAAGGTCTCGTGACACAATAAATGAACCAGTACATAAATGTTAACAAAACAACGTTTAAGATTTCTATGCATAACTATGCGAACTGAGACCTTAACGCGGAAATTATTGCACATGCGCGCATCTCGATTCCGTTCGCGCAAACATGGCTGCCAAGAAGGTAAACAACTTGTAGAAAGTGTATTTTTCGATGATATTTTCATATATATGTTCATGAAATTGGGTTCCATGGTCAAACTGCGTTACACAGAAATTCGCGTAAAATCGAAGCGCGTAATATGGAGGTTTAGGTGTACATGTATTTATGTTATTTGAAACAATGAAAAGAATTTTGAACTCATGATTGTCAATGCCATACATATTATTGTCATTAATTTCAGTAATGAAAAAGTAATGAATTTTTCATTATTTTTTGTTCATTAGCATTATATAACCATTATTGTACGTTACCGAATTTTTCATTATATTATCATTATTATTACTCATTTTTTTGATCATTATCATTATCATTAATATTATCATTAATAATGGACCCAAGCGTGAATATTTATAATGTTTACAGACGCATGAGGTCAGAATTATTAAATCAACCATTTTAGAGAATTTAGTGATTACAGGTTTTAGTAGGGCTCTCGTGTGTATATTGGCTACGTATTCAAAAGTGGGGTTTGATATATTCGTGGGTACAACATTATTATATTGGTACACAAGAACTTGTATTTATATTGTTAAATTCGTTAAAGATACATTCAAACTTTAGAAGGTCCCAATCCTTAGCAACCCCATGCTTCCTGGGTGATAGTGACGAAGGGAATGATCATAAATAATGATACTGGTGGGGGTCATCCAACTTGTCTGATTGGTGGGGTCGCTGAACTTTTTTATCACACTACGGTATCTTTTTTCAAATGTTTACTTTTAGCAATGGTCCAAAAATGCAGTGACTATATAGAGGACTTTTTCTTTTCGGGTGGGGGGGGGGGTCACTCAACTTTTTAAAATGATGGGGGGGTCGGTTAACTTTTTCTTTGAGCCCAAAAAAATGGACGACACACCCGGTATCGTTATTCATGATCGTTCCCTAACTGGTCAAAATTTTCTGTATCTGTCAATGTTCTTTAAAAAGTATCCGGCTAAAGGCACTGTCATAAAGAAAAAAAACTGATGAAACCTGTATTTGCCCTATGTGGTCCACCAGGTTTGATGTGCTGACCGTCAATGTCTCATATGTTGTTCATACGATGAATTGTGCTCGATTTCAGTGGCCAAACCATCTGCGCTAATCTTTTTGGAATGGCCAAAAACATAAATTATACGCTAATCTAACTTGTATTTGCAAATTTATCCGTTGTTCATCAGTGATTATCTATGGTTTATTCTAACAAACTGCTAACAAACTGGATGTGGAATATCAGTGTATTATGCATGGAGCATCAGTGATATATGCTTGAACTATACGCGGGACATATGGGTATAATACATTGATGAACTAAACTGCGATTATGAAACAGACTGCACCACTATATTGACATTTGTACATGTGTAAGAAAAACGTTTGTCTGACGTCCACACAAAGAATCAGTACTGTAGTCCGTACACAAAGCAGTTATAAAGTACCACGAAATCGCTTGTCACTTTTGTGAACATGATTGTAAACTGTGTGTTGCAAAGTGATAGAATGTCATTTTAAATGATAAGTATGTGATTGCAACTAGCAGTGTAGAAAAGAGAAGAGCTTTACAATTATATATGTATACGACATGGTTGATGGCAATATTTATTTTTATGATTTTTTTATTCGTGAATATCGTAGAAAATGTGAAATCCTCTGAAAGAAAGATATCTTAAGTCACTGTATTTAACTTTCACAACCGGATTTCCTTCATGAGGAATTGAATACTTATTATTATGTTTATGCTTTGTAGGATTTTGAGGAAAATATCAATATTCCATTTATTACAAAGTGGCATATCAAAGGCAAACTTTGCCCTCTGCTTTGCTTGCACTTGGGTCCCCCCGGCAAACCTCAGATTTATAAATGAAAATTATAATTTTATGACTGCATTAAACATCCGTATCAGTACGTCTATACAACAGCAAGAGGAATATGACAAGTTTCTTGTGTAAACGGATAAAAGAATTTCACAGATTTATTATTTGCATCCTCTTGCTGTTATATAGACGTACTGATACGGATGTTTAATGCAGTCATAAAATTATAATTCTCATTTATAAATCTGAGGTTTGCCGGGGGACCCAAATGCAAGCAAAGCAGAGGGCAAAGTTTGCCTTTGATATGCCGTGGCTTTTTTTACGTTAGATATGCGTTAGAGGTACCAATCGGAAAGGTCCATTATTTAAAGTTTGGTGCTCCAATCTGTTTGCTCTAGGAAGAAGCATGCTCCATGGCCTGGGACCTCCTAACCAACGTGTATCAGCTTCACCCCGATCGCCTCTATGTCACCTACTTCAAAGGCAGTGAAAAGATGGGTATTGGTGCTGATGAAGAGTGCAGGGAGATATGGACCAAACTTGGGTGAGTACATATAGAGATGATTTGTGTTCACTAAGGTTAAGATCTCCTGGGAACAGTTTATGACTTATCATCACCAAACTTGACATTTGGTATGTCTATATCACTCTCCTCACGTGATTTGATATTGGTGTACTTTGGCCTACTTTTGAACTTACGAGCGTTACGTAATAAACCTTAACACTCTACAGGGAGAAGTATTTGACCTATGGTCACCAAACTTCATATCTAGCTTCGTTGTACTACTCTCCAGAGCTGATTAGATTTTGGTGTACTTTGGCCTACTTTTGATGAAATTACGATGTGTTTTAAAAACAAATTATTTCGAATTTGTGTTTATCTGTCTCCTGGGAAGACTTTATTACCTATCATCACCAAACTTGACATTTTGTATGACGGTATCACTCTCCCCATGTGATTTGATATTTGAGTACTTAGGCCTACTTTTCAAAACTAGCCTGATCGGGGAAATGGCCTGATCGGGGAAGGGGAGATTTATGGCGTTCCCGACGACTACTTGTTACTACTTGTGGCCACAAAAGATGTAAAAAATGTTAAAAAGATGGTGCAAACATAATGTACTATTATGGCTGCATAAGAAGTGAAAATGTGAGTAGTATTGCACGTAAATACATTGCAAAAACAATATATGAATGTCACTGATGGGTGCTAAATTGCTAATGTAAGATTGATACACTCGGAACCTCTCCTGATATATTCAGATTTTATAATAGGGTTTGAATTGAATATTTATTCTGTTTTACTGTGTTTTATTCATATTTGTTCATCAATCTATTTTGTTCTGAAGTTTATCATGTTCTGAATGAAGTGGATGGGGATATTTGTCAATCTCCTTGTTCACTAATTTCCTGTCGTTAGAGTCCGCCTGTTACCTATGTGGCAATTTTCTCTTGATGCTTCCGTAGTGCTCTGACTGCAGGCTCTTATGAATGATAGTGTTCACTGTCACTTTTTTTATTGTGGGTTTTTGTACCCCCATACCTGGAAAAATTGAGGGTACACTGCATATTTTGAGGGTACAGATCTGATCTTAATGTTTCTAGATGTAACATTGCTCGAATTTTAAATTCACTACAACTATTGCCATTTTTACAAGTAATCTTGTCATAGAAAATAAAATAAAGCACAATGAATAAAAAAAATCTTTATTGTTGTTGTTCACAAAATGGAAACATTTTATAGTAATGTTAGTATTATTTACTTAAAATACTCACCTCTTTACTACGTATGCAATATATTGTCGAAGACATTAATTTATCGAACATCTATTTGACACGCTTAGTCTGCTGCGCATGCGCACCTGTTTGGTACCACGTGACTCGTGGATTTTCGTCACTTTTCTAGACTTTCGTAGTTATGTTTTACTATCAAGTACTAGAGGGGAGGATGGGTGGGACTGTGGTAGTAAAGAGGTGAGTATTTTAAGTAAATAATACTAACATTACTATAAAATGTTTCCAATTATTTTCCTTAAAATGCACTCACCTCTTTACTACGTTTGCAGAATGCAACGGTAAGGAGGTGGGCGTACAAATAAGGAAAACAATGGAACCTCTTATTACCAATCATATCAATCACTTATCCCAATCAGCATGGCCTATTAGCTCTCACCGATTATTCATCCACATGTTTTACATCTGATTTAACAACTGGCTTTTAGCTCCATGTGTCTCTCATAACATGTCCAGTACCATAATAAGCATTCCTGCTTACCATTTAGTGTGACTTCTTTTTCTGGGGCAATTTATCGAAAGTAGAAAGGCTGGCTCCCGCTACCACGACTGGCCCAAGGCTATACATCTCTTCTTTCATCCATGCCAAGTCCCTTCAGATAATAGCTTGAAAAAAGTGTTATGACTTTTCACGTGCATGCAGACATTATTGTGTCCATGGATACATTCTCATGGAAGGCCCACGATGCGCCACACTTCTGACTTGATGCGCTTTCACTCCCGTAACCTTTTGATCCTCCTCAGACACACCTTCATAACACAACAAAATTGTCT
>CM032667.1:10742695-10847131 GCA_019095985.1 Streblospio benedicti | reverse complement strand
TGAATTCACTATTTACACTAGAAACACTTTCTATTCCTACGTTGGTTTGCACTAGATCTATTACTCCTTTATGCTTTTTTGTCACTGTTTTTGCGTTCACTAGGTCTCTATAGTCCACACGTGTTGTATTTCTTAGTTTGTATCCGGACATGTATGTTTCTTTGCTATATCACTTCAAAAATAATTTTGCTGCTTACTGCTCGGCTACTACGTTTAAACTGACCGGCCTGCGTTACACATGAAGTAGCAAAAGTAGTGGTTCGAAATTATTGCGTTTAAATCATATTTTTATTTCGGTCTCTTACCATAGCAAGACACGGCGGTCACATTTTAACACCAGATAAAATACAAGCATTTTATCTTACATGTATTTTATTAGATAATAATTCACTTGGGCAAAACACCAAGAACGAATGTAACTCCGTACTCGAGAAAACTTAACTTTATGTTAAAAACATGTTCAAGTACAAAATGTAGAAGAATGGAAATGACATTACATGACGTAGATCAGTTTTTAAGTGACAAAATAATATGTCCTTATCGCCTCACACTAAAAGCAAAGTTTTGTCCTTTTACACAAATTGTTAGAAGTATTGCACCATTGTATTCCTCTTTTGCACGCCTACATTGGCATTGGAAATGATAGGCGGGAAGTTGTTGGTATCCATGTAGTCCTCTTCCCTCATTTCAAGGTATTTAGTAAAATTGTCATTGGAGAGAATGCACAAATTGTGCATAATACATGCAGATGTTATCAGTGTGCAAGTATTCTCAATGCTGCCACATTCAATATCTCGTAGACGTCTGAAACAACATTTCAAATGTCCTATGCTTCTTTCCAGCACTTGTCGAGCAGAAGAAAGGATGTTGTTAAAGTGTCGCTGTTCTCTTGTCAGGTAGCCATTGTCTCAGAAGGGCGTAATCAGATATCAAGATAATGGCTATGCTGAATCCCCTTCAAATAAAAATAATTAAAGACCATTAATTTGATAAATGCTAGCAAGTTGGAAAGAAGGCAGAAAGGCTGAGAATATTTGCAGCAGTCAAATTCAACATTACAATAGATAGGAGTAGTCCGGGCTTGTCAGCGTTCAATCGCCACTGGATCATTTTGAAAAAGGAAAATTGGTCATGAGCCCTTTATTGTTTGATGTTATAGTTTACAGGCACCCAGGATGCTCAACTATCGTAGGAGGAGGAAATAAAAGAAATTGAAAAATTGAAAAGTAAAACATTTTGGGTTTTTTTTGTTATGGTTTACGACACCCAGGATGCTCAACTGCCATAGGAGGAAATAAAAATGAAAATAAAAATAAAATTGAAACAAAACTATTTTATTTTTTGGTCCAAACATTCGAATAACGAGCAAATTTCTAAAATACATCACATTACCAATTTTCATTGTGCCTTTAAACATAAATTACATCAGGCTAATTTCTTTAAACAAAAAATATAAGTAACTTGGTTAGTTTCACATATTTTGCACAATTCACATCCACAAAAATCACATCAAAAACAATTGATCCTTTTTTTATGCTTATATTTTTATTACAATTATAATGAAACTATGTTATTCATACATTGTATTTATATTTGGAATGCAATATATTGTTATTTGAATTTTGAAAGTGTGTATATTTCCAAGAATGATGACAGGCCAAGTTGCATGTTAAATTATATCACAATTTGCGTTTTTTCGGCAATCTTTTAAGTCACTGTCACAAAGAAAAAACGGATGAAACACGTATGTACCACAGATAGATTTTTGTCGTACGTGGTTCATCCGTGTATCATCCGTGGAGATACCGACCATCCGTGCCTCGTCCGTTTTTATACGGCGAATTATTCGGAGTGTTTTTACGGGTCGAGATGTCCGCGCTAATCATTTTGGCATGTTCAAAAGTATTTGCACGGATAGATTTTCATATCGTACGTGGACTGTACGCAATATTACCGCGATACAAATGTACTTTGTCCGTAAAACGTCCGTGCAATACGCTATTTATCCGTTGTTCATCTGTGCTGCTGGTTTGTGGCTATAAATTGGCTAAATCTTTTTCTACACACCTCAATCCGTGAATAGCTGCCGAGGAGAACACATCTATGATTCTTATAAAAGACTCATTTGAAGCACCTAGAAATCTTAAGCATGAACAGCTGTCTTCTGACTTTGTATAGACGTGCACCTCTCTTCCAAACGCCCTCGTTGGCTCCAATCCATTCTATCAAATTTTCTTCTTCATCCTCAGGCAAGCTGTAGTCTTTCCTTTCCTTTACAGGGCCTTCAGCCTCGTCCTAGTCGTTGGATTCGCCATTGCTATCAGAGATGGTAGCCACCTCCCCATCCTCTACAGGCTGACTTTCTTCTTGGGCAGGAGGTCCATCACCAGCAGCACCAGGTCCATCGCGACCAACACCAGGAACATCATCATCAGCAAGGTCGCTTACTCCTTCTTTTTGGCGATCTTCATGAGTGGAAACTAAAGGTTCAGCAAATGTACCTTTGGTACCTTCAGCCACCACCATGACTGTCGCCTCGACCGGATGTTGTTGCTCTGACTGAGGGACTTTCGGAGCCTTCCTCTTCTTGGTGCACTTCTTGCGACTCGTGTTTGATGTACGGTTCCTCTTCTTTGGGCGCATCTTCTTTGGAACCGTCTTCTCACAACGTTGGAGAATTTATACAAAATAATAATACAAAATAACACTACAGACTTCAATATTGTTCGGGTCAACAGCCATCAGAGTTATGACGATACATGCAGCACAACTTGTATTTATAGTATATGTGAGTGCATGATCAATCCAAGATCAATACGCGGACTTTATGGGGAACATGCGCGGACCGTCCGTGCAACGTATGTGAACTATCCATGGACATATGTGTTTCTTTTCCAGTACTTTGCAACCAAAATATCATGTTTACATGATTGTACGTGGACAATCCGTGTATCATCCATGTTTTGTAAGTGTTTTGTGCGTGTATCATTCGTTTTAAATCTGCTTAATTTTCAAGTAAAGACCAACAGTTTTTGTCATTTTTTCCACGGAGCCCTGCGTATCAAGAAAATGCCAAAACATTTGTACGTGGTTTCGTCTGTTTTTTCTATGTGACAGTGACTTTACTACTTGTAGTCTCCTTGTTTTGAATGAATAGTGCCTTTTGAGGCACATCTTGCAGGCCAGATTTTGATAGGTATATGTGCATAATCATTATCCTTCTTGATTTTCTTTGCTTTCATGTGGTTTTGCGTAGAAGGCACAGATTTAGTAGTATTCTTGTGATATTTGAATGGGTTCAATCCTTGAGGTCTTCTGGACGGGAGTTGTAACACATGACACGGCATCAGTAGAATCACGATTGGCACGAATGGTGGGATCATCATCAATAGAAAACATAATAGTAGTGATGCTAAGATTATGCTATCTACTACTTCAATGCTTACCTTCCAGAAAATTCTTTCAACGCCAAAAATCAAATAATCCAATTGCCGTTGAAGTTGAGAACATTTTGGGGTTTTAGAGTAAAAATTACCTTTATTGATCTTTGCAAATAATATTTGACATTATCTCATCAAATTGTTGACATGGTTTAAATATTTCAACGTACAAGTGCCACTAAAAAAAACACACCTTCACGTATATGTACATTATCACAAATCTCTTTCATCTGTGTGGTTGTATGTTCTTCTTAATGCTAAATGTACTACTAATTAATATGTGTATTTATTCTTTCAAGAATGTGCAAGTGTGGATAGATATATGTACTAGACACTAACATGGAGTTGTTCCAAATCATCTATCAAACTTGTAAGATGGCATTCATAAAATCATTTAAGAAAAAGTACTTTTCATCGTGGTATCTCAAATTACTTGCAGATACAGAAGATCAAAAAAAAATATTTACCAAGCCAATTCCATATCCCTATTAATCCCATGGAAACATTGTCTTATCCAACATTAACTTTCCATATCCCTGTAAATTTTATCTGTTGATATGGCAATTCTTCTCGAATAACCTTCTCACCATGAATAACACCAGTCTCTGAAAGCTTCGGCGTACTTTGAGTTTGTGAATGTTTCTCTTGCACAAGGATAGAGACTGTATCATGGGTCCCCCCGATTCCTGAATCTGTAGCTTCCTCGTGGTCGAAATTATCAAATGCTGCTGTGGTATGATAACCAGTGCTGAAATGACTTGGGAGTGGAACCACGTTGCTACTAGTTTTGACAATATATGATGCCATAATGTTATGGTATCTCAGTAATTCTTAGTATCCTAGTGACAAACCAAAATGATTAAATGATTCTATAAGTGTTCTGCTCCTGCATGTAGTTTGAATGGCCTCAGCATTAAGCACATGTAATGGGGTCTTCTTCTGGCCATTGTGCACAAGATAAAACATAACTTGATAGAAAGCAAGCATTTTCCTCTTCTTTGACATAGGTACAGACTTTTCATTGGTTATTATGTAGTCATTTTGTTCATCTTCGTTAACATCTTCATCATCATAATTGTCTTCTTGATCAGACGTATTTATAAAATTCTTTGAGTTGAAATTGAACAGGGCTGACATGAAGGTCATCACAGGTTCAAGAATAATGATATTGTTCCAGGATTTTTCCAATTAATTCTTCTGCATCACAAAATCTGTCATCAAGATCGAAATCTGCCTGAAGTATAGACCTTTTTCAGTGTTTGTAAACACAAACACGTGTCGGAAGATGCGTGCGTATATTGGACCCTAAATGTTTCCCGTGCATAGTAAATAGAGAGAAATTGACGACTTTCATCACAGTATTTCTGCTCTAAAAATGTACTAATTTTCTTACCTTTAAATGGGAATGCATGATATAACCTGATCTACAACATAGTACGAGTATTCCCATCAATTATTGAAATAAAAGATTTACAAACTTTTCCTTCTTTTTTGCCATAGTACTACTCATATCAAGAGCTCCGACTGGGAACGCTTGACGTTTCATTGTAAACAATGGTACTGTAGAGCAGGTAGTTGTTTTTTTTTCGAATTTTTCAAATAATTTTTACTCAAAAGGAATATGAAACATAATAATACTGTAACAGAAGTGAAGTGGGAGCTCCGACATTGGGAACGCATGGTACAAGGTTAGTGGGTGCATGTCGAATCAACAGTTGATCATTAAGGCTAAATATACAATGTCAGACATGTGTGTCGTAAAGCATATAGGTAAGTTACGAAGCTTGTCTCAGTCGCCTAGTAGAATTGGTGTAGTGGTCTGCACAGCCGACTTTGACATATGAAATGAATCATGGTTGGAAGGTCGTGAGTTCGATTCCACGATTCTCCAATACCTTTACCAGGTATTCAAAAGATGTATCTCACTGACTTTCGTTTCAATACTACTACAGCATGCAAAAGTACATACTTTACCAGAAAACAATAACATAAAAAGCTGTCATTATACAGATTAAAAAATATTTAGAGATGGTTGGTTGGTCTATAGCTCTAGACTAACATGGTCTCACTCGCTACACACGACCATGCGACAAGAGCAACGTCACGAAAAGTCTATGGTACGTCAAATTTGCGTAAGTAAGTCTAGTGCCTGTGCTTGGGTTTGAGGCAAAAACACAAGTTATAAATCTTGTCAAAACTAATGAAATACAATTCTAAATAAAATGTGAGTATCATATATGAAAACTAGAGAAGTATGCAAACATTTCTGTGTGTCAACATACATAATTATGAACATAGAGCACAATAATACCATCTTTAAAATGACTAATATACACAATGTTTTGTGACACTGGTATATTTTCTGGGTCCATGTTGCGCGCACCGATGGCGTCTGATGTCACTTAAAATTGGTCAATATGCTGTCTGATGATTTTAGCACAATATGACAGTGGATTTTTCCCATGCAACATATCTGCAATATATCCTTTTTTCATACTGACTGGTAAGACAATCTCACACATATTTGCAGCAGAGGGTGAAGCAAATTGTTCATCTGACCCAAATTCTTGAATAAGAAATAATTTCATCTGTCTGTTGTCAACAAATTGAGAAACTTGTAATTTTTCATTCAATCTATCATGAAGAGAGCTTATTGGAATCCCTCCTCCAGAATGAAGTTCAAATTTTATCTCACTCATTAATTTCTTTGCTGCTTCAAAATTCATTGACTTGATATTACCTTCTGGCAGATCCTGCTTTAAAGCATTGTCATATCTATGAAAGTAAGATCTTATGCAATTTGCATTACTGTACAAATCCGAGCCAAACACAGCTGATGTATAAGTCAAATCACGGGTTCTCATATAAACATCATCCTGAAAGTATATTGTTGCAGCTAGGAATTTTGATGCCCTCTCTTTCTCAGAAACCCTGTACTTTTAAATTTCTTTATTATGCTTTACATAGTTACACATGACACAGTTTTGAGTGTTTTATCTTCATTACGGTACTTGGAGGGGTGCGTGAGGAGCTTGATGCACTGGTTGATCCTGATTAACATCATCAGTTTCCTTACATAATTGGGTTAGCTCTTTTTCATGGTATAACGTTTATAGCAATCATTTGTCATATGGTAAACAAAGTTTACACCATCTTCCAATGATTTTATTCTGGCAAGAACATTGTCTTTCTTTTGTTCAGCTGCATCTACTATCTTCTTGCGCCCATTTTCAGTACTGATGGTTTTTTCTTTGGACATGGCTTGGCATATGATACACTTAGTGTGCTCAGGATTTTTTCTTAGGAGATGACATCTGTATTGGAAAACACAGTGTAACAGGACCCAAACTGTAATTCTAATAATTTAGACAATCTATAAAGCAAGAAAGATAACACTTTACCTTTGCTGAAAATGATATGTCCAGCAGGTCATGTGATTTGAATGTGTATTGGGGTACAATTTTAGCATGCAGATTAAACTTTCTTCAATATTAAGATATCAAGAAAATATGTTCACAAATAAATTATTTATGCAAATTATAGGATAGCTTCCAGAAAAAAAGTAATTATTCAATTATGCAACATAAAAGATACAATGTATATTCAGATGTCTATGATAAATGTTTATCTAAATGGGATTAAAGAAAAACGAATACATCTAAATGATTTCATCACAATGTTCTCTCCTTCATTAAACATAATTGCATAATGTAGCTGAATCTCTAAGCTTCAATTTGAATACTTATATGATGCCATATGTTGTTTCTTCATGATTCTACACCAGTTTTCATTTCCTCTACTCTAAGCCTTTCAAGTGACCATTTTTCTGCCGTATGGTCTATTTCCAAATGAAGCTCAGCGTCTCACTTTACCAGCTAGAGCCTTCATATTTTCCAAAAAAACTGCCTGATGTTATCCTAATTCAAAATGTATTAACAGTAGAATCATTCTATCATCAAAACTATTTTTATAGACCTTAACATCATGAACGTCTGAACTTTAGGCTTACACTAATTTTCATCACACTTTGACCTTGAGTGACCTTGAAATTTGTTGTATGTCAATGAATTTAATTGCATATTGTAGCTGATGCACTAACCTTCAATTTGAGTGCTTATATGATGTCATATGTTGTTTCTTCATCATTCTACATCAGTTTTTATTTCCCCGACCCCTATTTTTTTTCACTGATTTTGGGTTCATGCAGTTTTAACAAAACATCAAATTTCTCAAAACCGTCCACGATTTGACAAGTCTACCCAAACTTTTTTAACATCATAGATGTCCCCCTTCAAGAAAATAAAGCGATTTGCTCTGGAGCTTTTACGCGTACAGAATCAATATCAGAGCTAGGAATATTGGTAAAAGCATCAACTTTGTTAAACGTGGAAGATTTATAGTGTAAAAGAATATTTTCATCCTTATGTTCTATTACAAAATGCAATTTTACACAAAATGGAATTCATACAAAGTTCAAACAATATGCAATGATCAGCAGTGACAGAGATAATCTGTCATTTCAGTGTACCCCGTGAGAGAATCCTGGCGTATGGTGCACCTGACAACTTCTGGGATATGGGTGAGACCGGCCCATGCGGACCATGCACCGAAATACACTATGACCATGTAGGCAGATGCGCGAAGGTATTTCTTTGTTTTTTGTTAAATATAACCATTAAGTCTTCAACAAACATTTTTAAACAGACACAGATGAGGCTACAAATGCCTCAAGGCAGGTTATGGAACCTGCTCACTGCTCAGCTTCCATAAATAAGCTACATTGTATTGTTTTCAACAAAATTTTGTGTATCTTCACAATGAATGCTTATCAAAACATAATAATCAATTTCTATTCAAAGTTGGTATTTTATGAGTGTCTTGTATATATACTAGCTGTTTACCCGGCGTTGCTCGGGTTAAAACAGATGAAATCCGGAACACATTAAATGCTCCTCCTTCCCCATTCTTCCTCCCACATCCCTCGAAACAGTTCTCGTCAGCATACACGTCTGTGACAGATTAAATACACCTCCATCACCGTCCTCCCATCTTCATATGTCATAGCCATTTACACACTAAATGTACTAAATATGGCAATGATTGATCCCTCTAATATCCCTCCCGCCAGCGACTGCTACCTATGGTAAACACGTGCGGAGCAGATTAAATGTCCCACTCATCCCTACCCTTCCTTCCAACCCCGCCTCTTCTCTCCCCAACCCTATCTACCCTATCCCCATCTGAACAGGTCCGTATTTAATGCACCCCCTTACTGCTGCTGCTGCTGCTCTTTTTGAAACGGATGAGATTTTGAACATATTAAATGCTCCTCCCTTCCAATTCTTTCCCCTGTCACACATCCCTCACTAACCAGCTCCCGTCACTATAAAGGTCTGGGAAAGATTAAATACACCTCCATTACCTTCCTCCCACAGTCATATGTGACAGTCATACAAACACTACATGTATGTGGCAATGCTTGATCCCTCTAATATCCCTCCCTCCAGCTACTCCTACCCCTGGTAAACATGTGCAGACCATTAAATGTGCATCTCAATCACCCCCTTTCTGCTGCTCGGGTTGAAATTGATGATATCTGGAACAGATTAAACGCTCCTCCCTGCCTCACCACCAACCATACCCCCACCCCATATGGACACCACCCATGTCCGCCCCCTCCCCACTGCCATTTGGACACACACACCCTTTCTACCACCTCCCCTCCTCAAAACAGGTCCACCACCCTCCCCAGCTCCCTCGTTGTATGACTGTACGTGTGATGTGCAACGTACGTTTGACATATATAAACGTTTAACGTATTATGTACCTTTAACAAACATGGCCCTGTAAGCAACCTTTCTAACAAATTTTTTTTTAAAGCCGAAGCCAGAGAAGACTCGAGCTTTATAGTCGCCGTAAGCGTTTCATTCTGTTACCAGTCCACTGCCACTACGCTTACTATAAGCCTATTCATACGCTGCTGAAATTAGTGCCCAATCTGAATTTATCAATGAAACTTGAACCAGCCGACAATCGCCGATGTTAATGAGCTGGCGAAACGCCAATTACATTGTAGCCGATCAAAATTAATACGCCATATAACCAATTACATTGCAGCCGATCAAAATTAATACGCCATATATATACACGCATGTGCATACTGATGAGAAACCGGCCGGTGTGTTTGTTCTTTTTTTCTGTCTATCCGGCATGCATGCAACAACTTCGATTTATATAGCATGTTGTAGTAATTTCACGCACATTTCATTCAAGAGAGACTTATAACAGGACATACATTATACAAAATATCATGTTAAAGTTTGCTTAACAGCGGTATCTCAGTTTTTATTACGATTATAAAGATTAGCACAACAACCTCGATTATCAAGTCATTGCCACCATGGTCACTATATATATGCACTCCCGGCCGATATTGCTGCATAACGATCTCAAGCTCGGCTTTTCTCAGGAGTCTGACTCCTTTGATTTTATCTTGATTTTATCATTACAACCAATTTATTTGGTTTGAAATGTGACATTATAACGACCACCAAGTTGTCCTGATTGTACATACATAATTTGGAGCGTGTAAGTCTTGTGGTTAAAAAGCCTTTTGTGATACAAAAAATCGCCTCTTCCTTTATATATATAGATAAAGTAACACAAAGGGAAATGACATAATAGTGTTATCCATAAATTCTATCTATCAGAGTTAACGAAAAACAGTTCCGACTGTAAGTATGCGATGCTCATATGAGCCGTAATGCAGTGGCCCGGTTTACGTCGTCAAATTTACCAATTTTTTTTATTAATTAATTTTTTCTACAAACATTAGTTTGTTGAAGCATTATCACCATTAATGCAGAACACTACCTGTAACTTCTAGTACAATGTCTGTAATCACGTTTTTTGATACTTAAATATACTCTCATTGTGGCACTGCGAACATAATTATGTACACTTTACGACATAATTCAATAATATTCAGTACATTTTTAAGAAGCTGGTCTGGATGCTCCTATACCCTGGGGTTTGACGATATATGTAAAAAAGAAGTCCACCTTATAGTGAGGTACATAATTGACTTAATTAATGTGGACAAGAGCGTCCCTGTTATAGGAGGCAGCACAGCTGGTGAATGCTGGCAGCCCCGATCTTGTGGAGATTTGGAACCTTGTCTTTATGACCTTTGACAGGTGAGCAGCATTAAAACTATGATATCAGTGTGGTTTACAACGCTTGATATCCTGGTTCAAAAGGCAACTGGCTATATTGTATATGTCTATCAGATAAAATATTAGTTCAGCTGTGAGGTTACGTCATAGACTAGGCACTAGAACTTTCACAACAGACTACTTATCAGTGTCTATACACACAAAAGGGGTGGGCCCTGTGTTAAAAAAAAAACATTGAGATTTCTGTGAAATATGAGGGAATTTTGGAAAAAAAATATAGATGACACCCACACACCCACTCATATTTTGAATTATGGGATTATTTCCAAACTTTTTCATGTTTCCTATCAAATCCATTTTAGATATATGCATTTCAGCAGTTGTCACATGCTTGACTAGCACCAACGAAATAAATACCCAGTAATGTCTGCTCCTTTGCAGCAGGCTCGATGACAGGCTGACATTCTAAAAAATAAAACACCAAATAGAATTGTTAATATTACAAGTCCACATAGTTTGTAGAAACAAGCTCAATACAATGTATTGTGTTAACATTTGTGATTGGGCATGGGATTTCTTATTCAGTTGTTGGCCTCATCATAAAATGTGGTTATAATCATATGGTACCGCATTAGCATTGGTGTTCACGTTCTGTAGACATGAGGACGGCACGCTGCGTCCGTTGCCGCGGCGCCACGTGGACACTGGGATGGGGCTGGAGCGGCTGACTGCTGTGCTGCAGGGACAGACCTCCAACTACAGCACTGACCTGTTCACGCCACTGTTCAACGCAATACACGAGGTAACCTGTCAGGGCTGCTTAGTTTGTAACGACAAGTGTATATACATATATTAGATGTAATTTATTTCTAGTCATAAAATTGTTTGTTGAGCATGTTAATTGGAATTGCAGTAGTGCATGAATGATTTTTATGATTCTAACTATGATACCCGGATTTTCACACATCCCCATCCGTAGAATACTTCGTGTTAGTTGCAGGTAGGTCGAGGTGAAGTTTAACCTAATCAGGCAAATAAAAAATGGGATCTTATCTAATGTAACCAATGTTATCAAACAAATTCTAAGACTGCATTTACTCTGATCTAATTGGCAAACAGCAAATGTAATTGTTATCTAATTCAGAATTATTTATATTAGTCTTTGCCTGCTGTTCTCGACTTGATGAAATCATGTTTTAAAAAAAAAAAAATATTAATGGTCACAAAGATGTCTCCTCACAGATTCTGCTGACATTTGAAATATTGTTTTAGTGAAATCACCATTCAAACAAAAAACATATACATGGAAACTATCGATAAAGTCAGACAATTCAATTCAACATTATTATACTTGATAATTTTACGTCGTTATGGTCTTATTATACTTATTATCTTACATAGGTTATTGAAATGTCTTCAAATAGTAACAAAATGTCACTAACATCTTGTGTCAATTGACGAGTGTTCTCTTCCAGCACAGTTCTGGGGTACCGGCCTATGGAGGTCATCCCTCTGACCCCGTGGACGTGGCATACCGGATTGTGGCGGACCATGCTCGCATGTTCACAGTGGCCATCTCAGATGGAATCATCCCAGGACGCGGAACTCGCAAGTAAGATATACACTCACAGGCGTGTCCAGTTTTCTAGATATTTTCTGACAAAGGAAATACAAATTTTAATGAAATTCATTATGACTGTAATTTGTGTAGGCTAATGCAATAAAAGGGCTGGGATTGGATTGAGGGTGAGCTGAAAGTCTACATCTGAATCTGCCTTTGACAATCAATCATGCTCTACGAAAAAAAATAGTTTGATAAGGGCATTTTAAAAAGGCATTTTTTAGTTTAGAAGAAAAAATGATGAAAGCCACCAAGAAATATTTTGATCTTGGGATAAGATGTCTTTAGTTGTTGTTTTGTCCTAAATATTTTTTTCTGTGTTGGCTTTGACATAGACTAATTTCGTCATAACAAAATATTTGATCAATAGATCACCATTTTCAAGCATCCATTTTTATTCCAAAATGTACTATGTGATTACTCAAATCTTCAATTTCTACAATCTAAATGCTATTTGATTTGAACAGTGATGTATTAACCAATCCTTTAAGGTTTTAAGGTTTAACATGACAGAAAAAGTGTTTATATAGTGAATATATGTGTTGTCAGTTCGATGGTGCGCCACGTGGTGTACCGGGCGCTACGCCAAGCCACGGACGTCCTCGGAGCCGCACCCGGAACACTTGCCAAACTTGTACCAGTCGTCGTGGAAACGCTGGTGAGTGGGCACGCTAAGTCTAAGCTAAAACAACAGATCATGTCATTTATCATAACAAATATAGGTTTTTGCACACTGTGATACTGTAATGCTAATGAAGACAATTTGAAGTAAATGTAAAATAAGACATTTCCAAATATCAAACATGTAGCTTAAGTTGTAAGTGTTGCAGGTGCCTGTGATCTATAAAGTCGACTCCCCCATCATTCTATAAAGCTGACTGTCTTGGGATCCTTTATAGAAATGTCACTGTCCTGTTGTCCTGCAGTCTGTAAATCTTAACAATTGCATTGCTAACTGGAAGCTGTATGTGGCTTAGGCGCCTGCATTCCCAGAGCTGGCGGCGCATGTGGCCGGCATCAGTGACGTGGTGGTGCAGACAGAGGCTCGGTACGTGGCTGGGCGCCACGCAGCCACCGCACAGCTACACAAGGCTCTCAACCACTATGGAGCAACGGCAATGCTCACAGGTTCAGTATAGCCTCTTTGTTAAGACCACTTGGGGGCTTAGCTGAAGTAAGAATGAGTGCAATGGGTCACCTTTTTTTAGACTATCTTGGTCGTCCTATTAATTAGGCTTCGTACAAAATTGTACAGAGGTAGACACCACCGGCTTTGAACCACCACGAAACGATGGAATATATTGATATAAATTCATACTCATGATGGAGTTTCATCAGTTCCTGTATACTGTGGTTGATGGTTGGACCGGGTAGATGTTGATGTGTCTGTGATCTGAGTGGTTACTTACTGTTCTGTAATCTATACAGACTCCTGCCTGAGCTAAGATTGGCTCCATTGTAGGCCAAGAAACGTTCTCCATTGTGGATGGCCGTTTTGGTCACCCGGTAGCACTGGATGTACTGATTGATGTGGCGAACGACCACGGAATTGCCGTCGACGTGGAGGGATTTGAGGATGTTGTTAAAGAAGTTGCAGTGAGTAGATGCATGAACCTAATCATTATATACTATAGATGACCATACAATTGCCCTGGTCCATACAGTTCAAAGTTCTATGATTAATTTAAACAATGTACAATAAATCCTTGAATGAGTTTATCGTGTTGGTTATATATTAAGATCAGCATAATTCAGCTGTAATCAGTCTCCCAGTCTACAATCAATCTCGTAGTGGTCTTTGTTCACATGGTCTGTGATCGCGCTCTTTTTGATCTCAGTCATTGATTCTTTCCTCAAAAGATGCGTGAAAGATACTTTCTTATTCTCCTCCACATCCTTTGCATGTTCTTCAGACCATTAAGGAGGCAATAGACATACGGGTGAAAAAAGATGTCATGAACCGGTATGAGTGGGGCCACCAACTCTCTTATGTGTACGATCCCATTATGTTAATGGGAAGTCGCTCGGACTGACATGCGCAAAGAGATATTGTGATGATGGACAGCAGCGTTGGGGTGACTAAATGTTTTGGGATGAAAACTAAACTAAACTAAATGACAATTTTCATGATTAAACTAAACTTAACTAAATTGACTTGGGCAAATGTTATGATAAAACTAGACTAAACTAAATGATCATTTCGATTAACTAAAACATTCACATCATTAATCATTACATCATTAATGGTATAACCTCTGATCAAAAGTGCTCACAGAGCACAGGGTTGCTTGAATCACACAACTTCCATCAGCAAATGTTGCTGCTCTCAATTTCCTGCTCTAAATTACTCAACATTTTTTGACAATTCTTTTTAATCCAAACTAATCATGATTAAAATAAAAATTTATGATTAAACTGGACTAAACTAAACTGATATTTTTTAATTTGTTGATTAACAAAAACTAAACTAAATTACACAAATTTTTATTGGATCAATTGATTAAAACTAATTTTGCCCCAACACTGATGGACAGGGATGAATGCTTGAAACTGTTAACATATAAAAAGGTAAATCTAGTGCTGTGATAGAAGAATTATGTTGATCTTAAAAATCTTAATGTACAATAAAGAACGTAATCTATATATGATATGTAAGTTTTGGCAAAGTGTTTGCAAGATATGCCATGAAGTGATCATCTATTGTTAGGCAAAAGCTAATTTTTAAAGGTTTTTCAGTCTGACCAGTCAAAAGACATGCATGCGTATTGGAATGATAAGGTTTATTTTTCTGTACTATTTTTGGCTCAGTCTTGCTGAGTATATCTTTGCTTTGTGTATTTTATTGCACTAAGTTGTGTGTACAAGAACCCAAATGGGTGTAAAGTAAATTGCTGATTGATAGCCTCATATGATTATTTAGAGACAAAGGGGAAAGACATTCATAGATTTCGGATCATTTGAAATATCCTCATTCACCATCCGGCTATTACAACCTACTTCACCAAAGCATTATCAGCCTTTGTTAGACAATCTACATACCTACATAGATATGACAAAGAATGCATGCATAATAGTCCATGGGCATCTGGCAATGGAAAAAAGAAAAAATTTCTTTTTATCAGTCATAGTTGGAGTTTGCAGACTATGATGCATGTGCCCCAGTTATAGTCCACCTTCATGGGAAAAAAGAATGGTCAATCACCTATGAATGGAGGATTACTATTAATCTTAACACAACCCCTCCGATATAACATGTTGAATATATCAACGCAGCTTTGTAATTGATCATATTACACTGTGTTTGATTTTAACTCAAGAGACAAAAACATCTGAATCAACAAGGAACATAGGTGTTGATCGTAATGGTTGTTATTTTTGTGGCTTGTAATGGCTGATGTCTGACATTGATCATTGCTTATGAAAACGTTTGGCTCATGACTGTCTAGTCACAATGTACATTGTTATAAATTTTCCTCTCCTGCTTGTGTTTAGATGGAGATTTTTTATATATTCATATGGAATGGAGATTTTGATCCCTTTCGTATTTGTACACATCCATACCTATCTGCGATTTTGTATCTGCTTTTTTCATGAACCAATCAAACCTTTTACTAGTCTCAAATCATTTTTACCATGCAGCAGTTAATTAGTTTCAACATCTAGTACTTCATGAATATTATTGATTGATATTAATGGAATATTAAGTTATCGATATTATTCATAGCAAATATGGATCGAAAGAAAAAGTGACTGTTTCTTCAACTTGTGACTTTTGCGCCTTCAACTTTTGAATCTATCATAAAATTTACAAATATTTAATTTTTGACAATCTTGACTGTGGTAACACTGAATCATTGTTTGAAACATTTTTGTTACTGAATGATTCATGACAGTTCCCTTTGGTTTCATCAGCAGCAATGATTTGGAGTTCAGTTTTCACGGCTGTGATCAATTCATGCTGCTGATTAAAACAACATTAATGCTGCTGAAACGTCCCCTCACAAAAAAAACGTTTTAAACAATGATTCAGTGTTACTAAAACTATATACAAGATGTCCATTCCTGAATCTAGAAATAGCATGTGTAATTGTATAAACTACCCCTCAACTAAAAATGTTTTATCTTGTTAACCTCCCTTTTTTATTCTATGTTGTTGTTTCAGTTTGCGAGTGCAGACTCTGCTATCACGGACCGGACAGGTCACATAGCCCTCACACAGCATGAGCTGTACTGGCTGACCCACGAGAACATTCCAGACACAGACGACGGCCACAAGTACGACTACCACAGGCGCACTGACGGAACATACGGTGGGTGGAGATGGAACATACAATTCTTAACCATTTAGACTCTTTTTTTACATATCTGGCACGTTACAGCTTACGTTTGCGTATACGTTTTACATTCACATTTAACAGATATAATTCACCGAGGCGATGAAGCAAAGTGTCTCTGGCGATTTGTGTGCTTATTTAGAAGGCAATTTTAACATGATTTCTTGGAAGATTTTCCTGTGATAGACAGAAAGAAGGTTATGAATTGATTTTAAAAATTGCAACCTCACTTTGTTGCATAAGCAATTTTTTCACTACATGAGAATAAAAATTGCGTGGGCGACGAGGCAACGTCACTCTATCGCTTGCATGTGAACACTTCTATAGGGTAAAAAGAACCTTACCATATGAATAATACAATGACAACAACCACACTGTTGTATTTCTCCACCCCAACAGATACGTTTGCCGTTGTTTTGTGAAATAAATTGCATGTTAAATATTTCAGAGTGTTCTGCACTGTTACTAATACGCCAATAGTTGTGTCTGTCAGAAAGTCAACCCGACCATCTTGCTTGTTATCCCTCTACAGGTCACATCATGTTAGCAAAGGTGCTCAAATTTAGCTTGTCAGTCAGTTTAACTCTTTGACGGTCGCCGTATTTTGGACTTATGACGTACATTCACATCACACAATGTCATTGATTTTAAGATTTTATTGTCGTAGATACTGTGAGTTCTACAGGTATACTGAAGAGTCCAAATATTATAATACTTACACAGGAGACATGACATGCGATGCAGATTCTTATTTTCACACTTAGAGCTCATAATATGTTGCATTTTTAAAGAAATGGCCATAGAAGCCACCCGAAGTTTCATCTCTCGATTCAAAACATTGACATTTGACAGGCCGAGGTGATCCCATGTTATGTTATGACAGCAAGGTGTTTTGTGACATGTAACCTACCATTCTCTGCAGAAGAGCATTCTACATGTGCTGAAATTGTTAATATCAATATTGGACATACGTTTCATTCACAAAATGAGCGATATCAGTCCTGTTGCTTTGTCGGCGTGTCTATTGTCGAGTGTTGGTGTACTTGGTGCCAAATCTCCCGCTATTGCTACATGTAGACTAATCGAACATTCCAGAAACTATACAGGTGTAATCTATATCGTATCCGCCAAACACTGGTGGACTTAATAAATGCTTCCATTTCATCATTATAGTTAAAATCGACATTTTACAAAGAAATATTTTCAGTCCATGCTCCTTTTTGCTTACTTACATGAATTGGCTGTCATTTCATTATCGGAAACGCTTCTGATTGGCTGAAACAGTAGCCTTGTCCCAGCATGCGTGTTTTGCAATGCTGCTATACTTGTTAAACGCCGTTGGCAGAGGCTACAGCCTTGGAAATGGTCGTAAATACACGAAATATAATGAAGGAATAAATTATTTTTGTGAGGTCAGGGTTCACCGCATGCTAATGAGATGTTTACCAACAGATAGGAAAATGGATGCTCATTCTTTTTTGACATCAAAGCCGATGGGGGTTTCTGACGACAAATAATTAGATTTAGTGGTCAAAGTTGAGTACCGAAAACTGGTATTTCATCTCTAAGTATGTCTTCTTTGAAAAAAATATATCATTTACTATAAAAATTGGTTTATATCGTAATAAGGTGATGACTAATGAATGGAGTAGGCGATTTTGATTCACCACGTGGTCTTGTACAATGCATGTTGCAAACACTGTGATAGATACGAGGGTTTGAAGAACGTGTGTTTTAGGCTTATTTTAAGCCATGCATTAAGGCATAAATGCCTTTCCGACCGGCAAAGGGTTAAATTGCTGATAGATGCTCAAAGGTACTGGGACTATTGGTGTTCCAGTGAGTACTCTTCTAATTTCGCTTGCATTCTTTTCGAAATCACTTTGTGATGAAGGATAATTTATTATGA
The DNA here is from genome assembly GCA_019095985.1 of Streblospio benedicti. NCBI lineage: Eukaryota > Metazoa > Annelida > Polychaeta > Spionida > Spionidae > Streblospio > Streblospio benedicti. The sequence goes on along the minus strand of CM032667.1, from coordinate 10,828,652 downwards.
ACAATATTGACATAACGCGGTTTCACTGTTTAAAAATTGTGATGCTTTATGTTGCAGAGTTCCCGTCTCTCTCTTCACATGTAGTTGGCATATTTGACAGCAATCTCTACAGGTCAGTTAAAACTACAGTACATGTCCACTAATGTGACAAGCTCGTCCATAAAATGATGTTAGAATAATCACGGTGATGGTGTTAGCGAATTTCGATAAAACAAGCTGATATGGGCGATAACACAAGTATTGTATGTGCTTTGCATACTTTCGCACTTTAAAATGACAAATAATACTACTGTACATTCTCTTTTATCTATATCCTAAATATTCCATAATCCAGACCTCCGATATTGCCATTTTTCTGCAGAATGTACATGTACACACGTGAACATTGGCCACAAATTCAAACTATCATCCAAAATAATGGACCACAGAGAAGTTTGAGTCTGTAGGTAGGAAACAATATTGAATAATGAAAAAAGGAATCTGGAAAATGCAGATTCTCAGATAATCAGAAGCCAGATGATCAGAGCTGTACTCTACATGTACAGCGATCAACCGATACACAGGACGCAGTACACAGAATATTTTAGTAGTCACTACTTATATTATGAACTTGGATCATTGATTTAAAATACAAACTATAAAACTCTCCCATCTTCCAGGTACCAGACTTTGCATGCAACAGAAGACCTTGTTGGGCTGCTCCTGGATCGCACATGTTTCTACTCGGAGAAGGGAGGCCAGACAGCTGACACAGGCTACATCGAATTGCCTGAGGTAAAGTGCTTGTTTATGACCTTTTAAATTGTACATGTATCTTTTTTTTTTTTAAATGTTACATTTAGAAGACAAAAGCTCACTTTATACAAATGTAGTGCATTAACCAGTTCTTCTGGCTTACTCATGAACCAATATGCTTGCTACCAGACTATACAATAGACGATTTTGTTTTCGAAATCTGTGTATGTGATCACAAATATGGGTGTGTTTTCAGGGTGTGCGTGTACGCGTGCTGGACGTACGCACATACCAGGATTATGTGCTGCATGTGGGCGTGCTAGAGCCAGAAGGAGCCACTGTCAATGTCGGCGACCCTGTCACCTTGACGATTGACCCCGTGAGTCTTTTTTACAAGTACTATATTGGTGAAAGGTGTGGTTGACCAGTAACTTTGTAAAAAGAAATACTTATTGTTACCAATCTTTAGCCAGCTGGCGTAATCTTATTATACAGGAGGCCAAGTGGGGTCAAACAGATACCAATGATTGATAGCCTTGGTGGGGATGGTTGCAAAGTAGAATGGGCAGCTTAGAATTTGAGAGAAAATGAATTCAAATGGCCATAGTAAAATTATAGATCAATCAATGAGCTAGTGAGAACTTGATCACCATCATGTACCATTTGTGACCGAACTGCGTGTCTTCTGTTACAGCGTGTGCGCGCGGGCTGCATGCAGCACCACACGGCCACGCACTTGCTGCACCACGCACTTCGACAGGTGCTAGGCGACGACGTCACGCAGCAGGGCTCGACCGTCACACAGCACAGCCTCTCTTTTTCCTTCTCAGCTCTCAAGGTGGGTATCAGGTTTTTCACTTTTTCAGTCTGGGCTGGTCATCATGCACCACGGCGTCTCTTTCTCCTCTGGCCTCATGGTAATAAGTGGGGTCAGAGAAAAAAATTGGCTCTTCTCGCTGTATTCTATTAACATTCTTGAGGACAGCCTTGTTATCTCAAATTTGTTCACTATGTTGATGCAAATCTGGTAGCAACAAACTCCGTCCTGCATCTCTTCATTGTCAGTCCATGGGAGTCTTTCATACTGCCTATGAGCAGTCTTATAACACATACCCATAGCTAATAGCGACATTATCTCGGGGCATTTCTAAAAACTTGCCTCAGTTCCAGTCATAGCAGATAGCTTTTAAAACTGGCCAGAAACAAAGGAACACCCAAGCTTAGCATTTGCAAAATTTATTTATAGATGTAGGCCCCAGGTACATGTACACATGATAATCCACTTTTATTGTTACTTTGGAATGAGCGGTTATTTTCAATAACTAGTGTATTGATTAATAAGCCTGAAATAGATAAGGATGCTAAATCTTACAATACTACTCTACATGGATATGTTACTAAAAAAAAATTTGCTTCTGGGATGGCAATGTCGTGTATCACATATCAGGGCCACCAACGACCAACTAATGTGCAGTCTTATAACATTTTCAGACAAGTATATCCCTGGAGGAAATTGAGGCTATTTCCAGTATAATGTCTGAGCTTGTGGACCAGAAGCTGCCTGTGTATAAGGAAGAAGTCCCCTTGTCCGAAGCTATGGCAGTCAGAGGCCTTGCAACACTCAAAGATACGGTCAGTTACTAAGTACCGGTATAGTAGCCCACGGGCCAGATATCGAAACCCTCCCCCCTCCTTTGGAATTTTTGGAGACCCATATATTATTAAAGCCTGATATCTTAGCTTTAATATTTTACATGTTGGATGTTACACAACCTTGACAATAAAAAGTTATGGATATTTTGTATTGAAGGGTCGGAGAAAAAAATTGGAAAAACTGAAACACCCTTCCACTGTGCAAATACAGTAATAGATTATTGAATAATAACTCTCCCGGTCTTGATGGCTGCCTGAAGAATTTTATAAATGCTTAGGGAATTAAATGAAAGAATTTGTAATTGATTTTTGTTAATGCTGACTGTAGGTGTATCCTGAGCATGTGCGCGTTGTGTCAGTGGGCGTGCCTGTGCCTGACCTCCTCGCTGACCCTGAGTCGTCACGTGGACTCTCTACCTCGGTGGAACTCTGTGGAGGAACGTTAGTGCAATTCTTGGTCATGTTACATTTGGTTGATTCAATATGCTGTTTTTGCTATGTTATGTAATCTAATAAAGCTGGGACACAGTGCGCTGTCGCTCAGCACTTCAACAATTCCTAGTGAAGGTGGCAATGTGCTGAATTGCTTCAGTTTTAAAAATAGTTTGCATGCTAATGCCAAAAATATTTGATACATAATACATTGTTTCTAGTATTTTCTAGCATTTTTTCTTTGTTGATTAACTGTTCTGTTATTGCTTAATTATGTAATGTTAGTGTAAAAACTTGATATTTTCATATGTCCAGGCTGTTCATCTAATCATTGTGAAAAATTGTTTGAATGAAAAGCATACGTTTCCTTCAAATACCTTTTTCCTAAAGTTATTATTAGCTTCGCTATTTATTATTAGCTCTTGTTTGCTTGTTTGTATAAAATCTCCCTTTCTCGGCGCGCCTGCTGTAGTCACGTGGAGAACACTGGCGACCTTGGGGGCATCGTCATCACCAACTTCACGGGGACACAACAGGGCACTCGCACCGTGACTGCCATCTGTGGGCAAGCAGCACGCACAGTACGTACATGTGTATCTCAAGCAATCATACATGCACCTTGACCATTGTGTGTTGTGCTAAAATAAGCTTCAGCAAGTCACGTGTATAGTGACTGCAGACAGGGTAGACAAATTAGTGGAATTTCACCTGCAGTTCGAGCATGCAGACCTCAAATTTTACCTGTTTACTTTAATGCTACCTGCCACATCGATGTTGATTAAATCTATGTCTACTGATGTTGATAAATAGATAAAATTTACCTGAGCAGCCACATTTGTACCTGCCCCATGCAGACAGGCAGTCAAATTTTTCTACTCCTACCAGCTCAGAGCTGTGTTTGCTGAGCTAGCAGGCACTAGTGGTACATCAGTCTTATATAAATTTTGATGGATCATATCATTCTAACACATACATTTGTATAAGAAAAATGCTCATATGGTTAGAATCACCATGTTGCAAATATGAACCACATTTTTCTGATATTGTGCAAATACATTCCTCTCATTGCTGAACTTTAAATGAAAGCTATGATTGAGCTTGTATCCCTTCAAAGACACTCCTCACTGAGTGGACATTTCTCACTTTGCAGGCACGTTCCGAAGGGAAAGCTCTGGAGGAAAAAGTGTCCCAGTTGGAATCTTGGATCCAGGAGAAAACACACAAAGATCGCTGGGTGAAGGCGGCTAATGACATCGAAAAGGTTTGTACATAGATTCTGAAAATGTTTTTCAATTCTAGCTGTTAAATTGTATTCTGTATACAAATGTTAGCCGTGATATATCTAGTGTCCTTCCTAATTGTTTCGTCATCCACCACTAGGCGGTGTCAGAGGATGGCCACCTCCTGCCAAAGGTCTCTCGTGATCGAGTCCTGCGCCGCCTCGAGACACTGCAGCTGCTGCACATCAACCCACTGAAAAACACGGTTGTAAAGGAAACATACCGCCAGGTGCGTGGATGTATGGGAAAATGTGTGGATTGTTGCCAGGAAGTTTCCCATTTATTATGATGTATATATCTGCAGAAAAGTGGTTTTTGGATCATATATCAGTGTTGATTCATTTATTTCCATATCAATATTTGTACGACAAAAGTTTAATACAATGTAACCATGATATAATATATCCAAATATGTGATTGATTTTTGTTCCAAAGAATCGACTTAGTCTTAGTAAATGTACAAATTAACCACTGGATTCATCCATAATTGATTTTTATGCTTATGCTGATCTTACTTATGGTGGTTACACAGTCACTAGACGAGCTTGTTGAGGCCAGCAGCAAGGCAGTGATCTCAGAATTTACCTTCAATAAACTTCGAGATGTGAGTAAACAACACTGTGCTATTAACTTCAATATCTCTTTTTAAAATGAAACCAAATGATTTTTTTTATAAAGAAGCACCTTAATTCTTCTCCAAAATTACCATAAAGACCTTTACCATGTATGATTTTGTTTCTATACATATGTGTGTAATGTCGTGATCGAAATCCAGTCTGCTCATTAGCTCTAATTTCATGAATTAAAACATTGTTTTTGATGCACTTCATTTGCACTCCAGTGTGTGTTTGTGTTTGCAGCTGGTGGCAGTAGTGGCATCCTGTCAGCCTCACATCCCAGTCATGCTTCTCTCAGCTCAACCTGACCTCAAACTTGGCTTCAAACCACGCGTGCAGGGCTGCTGCTACGTACCAACTCAGGTGCATACGCTGTCAAATCTAGGGCTCTACACGTGTTAAAACTGGCATGATGAATTGGCAGGTTTTTTTAGCCGTTTGAACCTGTAAAAGTGACAATTTTTAAAATCCTTATCTATGGACAGTGACTCATTTGGCTGCTTCTGTGTTGGCTAATAGATTCATGATTTTTTTTTATGTGAAATAAAATGTCTGTCATGTATATTGTACATAAATATTGTACATAAATGTATATGAATTTTAATTGAACCGTTTACCTACTGTAAACCTAGAAATGATTGCTTCTATTTAATTTGTGAATTTTGTGAGTAGGTGCACAAACGCAAACTTAGATAGTCAGCAAACAGTCGTAGCCTATGTAAAGTAGGTCCAGGATGGACCAAAATCGCAAAATTAAATAGTCACAAAATAATTTATAGATGATAATCGCAAAATTAAATAGCCACGAAATATTCTAGTTTTACAGTATATGAAGAGATTCAACATAGAATGTATTATTGATGCTCATTACTTAGTGTTTTCTATCTATTTTATATCTAGTCTGTATAATACATTCAATATGACAGCATATACAGGAAAAATGTAGCATCTGTTATATATTGAACACCAATTTAATAGAGACATCTTGATCCTGTGTTGCAGGGCTACGACCAGGACTTCACGGCTAAAAACTGGGCCTTGCATCTCACAAATCAGATGGATGGGGATGCGAGGCCTCCGAAAGGCAAACTCGCCAAGCACAGCAACATCTACACATTTTCTGTCACATTAACTGATAATAAACCGTTGGACCATGCCATTGGACTGGGGAAAACATTTGCTGCTTTGTATGAGAGATGAATGAAGATTCTGTTGGTATTTGTGCCAATCTGGTAATCTCTGTATTTTGAATCCCGGTAATCTCCTTATTAGGTGCTAGAGCTGTTTATGAAAAGTTCTGAATCATGTTGAAATTTTAGACTTTATTCATTTACTATTGTTATAGCAAGAAATGTAATTTCTTTTCTGTATTTTTGTACGCATACATGTGGGTGTTAGATGTTTTATAATGTGATAATAAGATGTTATTTATGTTCATCAAAAAATACCAATTTGAAGAGGTTAGCTTATTATATATGTGCAATAACCATAGTAAGGCAATTTTTGTTTATATCAAATATATGATATACGTCACTATATTTTTCATTTATTTTGCCTGTGCATAAACTAGTGTAAAAGAATTGCATTGAATTAACAACTAAGTTGGTTGTTAATATTTATTTCTCATTGATACTGTAAAAAATAATATACCAGTATAATAAAGACTGCAAAAACATATGAAACAATGTATTTAAATGAAGCTTGTTTTATTTGTAAACAATCATATATTATATTGAAACACCCCCCCCCACCTTAACTCCAATCATTTTTCTGGTTTATTGATATAAATTATTTTATTCATGTAAATTTAAGGAAGTACAAGACCTGCGTTTTTTGCAAAATCAAAGACTTACTTTTTTTTAGGTTTTATTACTTCAAATTGTTGGTCTTGTAAGGAGCATATAACTAACTATTTAATCCTATCAACCAAAAACAAAAAGCCTTTGCTAATGTACTTTACTTTCCACAAATATTTTTCTCGCGTTTCATAGTTTTATTTTTTCATTTATTTTTATTTTTTTCAATTTTTTTTATTATTTATTTTAATTTTAAAACCCATGTCCCACTTTACATAAGACTCGTATTGTGGTACTTAATGAATCTTTATGTTGTACAATATTACACACATAACTGTTAAAGTAGCATTTTTTATATTATTTTTTATTTTTTTATTAATATATAATTTATTTCGATTTTAAAACCCATGTCCTACTTTATGTAAAATTTGTATTGTGGGACCCTTTATGTTGTACAATATTACACACATGACTGTCAAAATGGAAAAAGTTAAAGTTGAGAGAAGGGTAAATTTTCTTTGTTTTATTTTCACTGATAATTTTTAAGTGATATTTGTATGTATCATTATTGTATTTTCTTTACATTTCCTACAGATTGAGTACAGTAGGTGCAGCGACCAGTTTATCAACATACGCGTGAAGAAGTTATCTGAACGTGATGTACGTCATTCGTTCAAAACCTTACGCAAAACAGGGTCATCCCAGTGCGTTTGGCAGAATTTTTAGCCAATTTTTGTCTGAATTCTGAGTTGAGTTCATAGCCTACAGACCTCGAGTGTTTCGTCTTAACCAACCCAATCTGGGCTTGGGTATTAGACCTCATCTATTATTAAATGATTTATGATTTAATGGACTTGGGTATACCAGGTTCCGGGGGCAGAGTGGACTAGTGAGTTAGCCTGAACTGCTAGGCGATTTGGTGCCGTAAGGTCATGGGTTTGAATCCCGACAGAGACCATGTGATATAGTCCTAACCTGACTTATCATAAATCTAATGACTTAATTGCATATAGCTCATCGATTATATTACATATTGTAATGATGCTAATTTGTTAAAACACATATTTGGACTTCTTCCTATTAAATTTGACAGAATGCGATTCTGCAAATTTACTACATATATCTATCCAATAATTTCTTTAGAGCACTAGGGCAGGGAGGCACATCACATGTGTCTTCTACATACATAAAATTATTGTACAATATACCTTTAATTTTGCATCCCACATTAGAATTATCTAACAAGATAGAGATCATTCATGTACATATTAAATAAAATTGGAGACAATATGCCGCCTTTACGGAGACCATTACTTACTTTCATGGACCTCAATAGTGACGACCCCCATCTAATGCAACATTCCTAATTTGTATACCTAAACACCATTAGCCGAACTATCAGAATGTATTAGAATTATCAAAACGATACTTCTATTCTACAAAATTTACATAGAAATGTCAAGATAAGGGTTTCTTGTTGTCACTAGTCTAAAACCCGGGAGCATGACAGACTGTTTATATGTGAAACACGGCGATAAAGAGAGGGACTTTCTGCACAAAATCCGGCCTACATGTAGCCCACTACTTATTCCGTCAGTTTGTTTTGTTTTTTGGTTTGACAATGTCTGATAGAATACAAAATGTAGGTCTTAAATTTTCTGCACATGAACCAGACATAACATGATGGGTTTGGGCCTTAAGCATATGCTTATATATACATATTATAAAGCAAAAAGTTATGTTATTGTGTAAATATAGAATAATCTATTAATTTCTACTTTGACTACAGAAACATGACACATGAAATAATATAACTTTATTAGAGCAAACTTTATATAACAAGAGTAAAGAATGGAAAAAAAGTATAATACCGGTATATTGTCAAGATAACAACCTTCTGAACTAAAATACCCGTTTTGTTCGTAAAAATGAAGCATGGACAAGTAATTTTCTTACCATCATGCTACACGTACGTGGAAACATTAAAAATAACTGTTAACTGCAGGTGATCTATAGACATTACAAAAGCACATATAGCTATCATACATAAATGTACGGCAAAGATTTCTGGAATGTTGCAAAACATGTACAAAAGAATTGATATAATATTAGGAATCATCTTTAGTAGTAAATATCTGTACAAATATCTAGCATTAAAATTAAACTTTATAAATGCTTGAAATAATATCAATTTTGCTTTCAATTAAAAACAAAAATGTTTATTTTCAAAGACAGAATCATCTCAATTGAAAGCATAAAAAAGCACTTTAACTGGATTCTTTTTGCAGCAAACGAATTTTATATATACCACCATACATGTAGCTCTAAATTTCTTCTTTACATTCTTGTATTTCAAAATATGTTAACATTCAAGAGGACTGGTTAAATTTAGAAACAAAGCTACAAAAGATTACTCCTTACACAAAACTGCCTAAAACTTTTTGTAATCGATGTCATGGAATGTTTAAACAACCTTAACATATTCAAACATTTTGCCAGCTTAACAATTCTTAAAACACTATTTAATAAGACAATATCACAGTTATTTGCAACACCCAAGAATGCTGCTGTTTTCAGAATTAAACGCTTATTTTCCCAGGGTATAAAAACAGATCTCTTACTATTGTACTTTTTATCATGTACCGGTAATCTATGCATTGATGTATCTATGAAAATCTACCTAACATGTCAAATAGAGCACATGTTTGTTGTATTTTATAGGCTTTTTCAGTCACTACTATCACTACACGAGTTGCCAGTTCTCTCCATATGTTCAAATCTGCATTACCCCTCCACACCTTTCCACTCTGTAATTGAGGTAATACAATAACCACACTGCACAATCCTCACCGTTGACTTGCCTCATGCTGGACTGCATATTATATTCCGATTTACCAGTACTAATAGAGGACAATCTGAATCATGTGGCCCTACGAAGCAAAGTGACAAAATCTGCCGATTCCCTGCGCCTCAAGCAGAGACCTGTAGTGTGGCAGCAGTGGTTGACCTGTAGTCCACTCCTCCCCCTCCGTTGCTGGTGACCCCCTCCATGTCGGGCGGCAGCACGTCCTGTGTCTCGGCCGGGAATTCCCGGATCAAGCCCTTCTCACGGTACCGCCAGCTGCGGTACGCCATCTAGTGGGGAGAATATACAACATTATTAGAAGGAGCATTACTTATGGTATAGATATATATATATATATATATATATATATATATATATATATATATATATCATGTTGAATAGTTGCAGGTGTTTTGCAATGTTACATATCTAACTATACTGTGTGATAGGATTATACAGCAGAAACCACATGTCTTGAACACAGTGTAATCTCCAACTAAGACAATTTAATGGAGACTCATTCAATAATAAGACAATTCGTTGTAGTCTCAAGACTCTAAGTCTATCAATTGAATGAAGACCACTGATGCCAGCTTCTGTGTATTTTAGACAATAAAATAATGTAGAAACGTTTTCCAATAGCGATTTAAATCTATGTACCTACTCTGTGTCTACTCATCATGCGTAATCACTTGTTTATACAAAGCCTAATGTGTTAAAAATAATGTATAACACTATAAGAAAGGTGATAGTAAGCTGGTTCTGTTATACATTTTAATTATGTCATCTACTATTTCAACACCACTTTCTACAATCTTGATGTCATTTCTATCCGTCAAACACACATTTAAGTTCATATCTATGAAATGCTACAATGCTGATAAACGTCGAGGTACTTGCAAATTGTAATATAAGTATATATTCCAAACCATGTGTATATAAGGTGGGGTAATTGAAAAAAGGGACTCATACACAGACTTGCATCACCACATACTAAAATGGATTTCAATGATAAAGAAATAATTGAAAATACAATAACATTAATAAATTTCAACAATGAAATTCCTGATTTGAAGCAATAGCATAAAGAAAATAGAAATACAAAGCATGTGTGGATGGGATGGAAGATAATAGCTACTATTTACTAATACAAGGCAAAATTAGAAGGACAAAAAGATTAAAAAACTGCTTAATATGTTCAAGTCAGCAAATATAAATCAAAGAAACAGACATAATGTGCAAAATAAAGGTAGACAACAAAAATTATAACAAATCCTTTGAAAAAATACCAACAAAGCAACCATTTTAAGACGTAGAAACATTTGACTTGGCATCCATACAATTGCTTGTGGTATGTACACAGTAATTCATGCATCTCACCTTCTGACAGCACCACTCCAAAATTTTAGTTATGCATGTATTCAGTCTAAGAGTCGTAGCAAAAGTCCAAGATGCCTCACTGATAAAACATTTATTTGTGATTTTTACAGACAAAAACAACACTTAATTTAACAGTAAGTCTTATCTATACATTCAAGTCATTTATAGCAGTTTTAATCACAGATTTGACCAATTACGAGAACTAACATCTTACCATTTAAATCAAATACAACCGCATACACTTTTGCCATCACAAAAATACGCGTACACATTCATTCATTGAGTAATATTCACCTATTCTACTTACGGTAATGTTCACTAAGAAGCTCGTTATAATGACTTAATCTATATGTCCAAAAAGGCACACTCACATTGAAAAATATACCTCTCCAAAAACATTAAACATTCACACTAAACCAATATAAGTCAGGTCAACATATTACTATATTAATGACCATGAGATACCGAGAATCCTGCAAGCACTTATACAAAACACCAACTTTGATTATTTCCTAGATAGTCACTTGAAAAATATTTAGCATGTGTACAAAATTTCTTCATTCTCTGACAAAATGTTAATATATAAAATAATGAATTTATGCAATTTATAAAACTAAACACGAACAGTCATGAAATAACTTACAAGACATATAATGAAGTTACTTCACAAATAAGTATAAAAATATTGTCATAATTTTTGCAACAAATTCGCTCAGATACAATGACTAATTGCCACTAACCCTGATCATCTAAAGTGGACCATGGTGCAAAGTGATTGTAACTCAATTTTGAATTGCAAGTTACCATGAATTACATATAATCATAAATTATTATTCATAATGATGATCAACTTTTACAGTATTGAAAAGTAATCAAAATACCAACAGTGCCTAGAAAATGCCAGTGTAAGCTTAGCCAATATTATACAGTACTTCTTATACTATATGTTACAATTGTAGATATCAATAGCAAGTGATACAATAATACTACACAATAAGTTCGTTAAAATTGATTACGCTATATTGACTAGAATCTTGATGAAAGTTAGTAGAGTTGCGAGTAGTTAACATTATAGAATGAGGGGACAGGAATTTCTCTAGTTATAGTCTCTCCATCGTCAGTTGGATATTCACGAATCACTGTCCGTTCTCTCCTGGTTTGAAGCGCCATCTAGTGCCACAATCAAAAGCAACGAGTGCAAGGGGAAAATTAAGTCCACGTGAAAAGGATCAGTTGTGAAAATCAACTATACATACAGAATTACACTTACTACAGTAGCTACAGTTATATTAGTTGTAGGCCTATATGAAATGATAAAATATTTTGTCGCAAAGTTGTGGGTACCAAAAAATAAAGGAGGAATGTACACAGAGATAATTCATAATCGTATTTTCTTACAGGAAATAGACCTTTTTTTTCCATATTGCATAAGTTTTATTTCACAAGTAAATTAGAATAAGTTTAAAAGAATAAGCAAGAAAGAAATTACCACCACCAAGAAATTTATACATACATGATGTAACTTTCTTACAGAATACTACCAGTAAACGTCAATTGAATTCAATATATAAGTACAGGTTTTTCAGTGCCTAATGTGGAACCACCCAGAAAAAAAATAATTGATATATCATTTTTGTTTGTATAAGTGAAAAGGAGATGATAGCAAATGTCACACAGTATTTTAAAAATGAACATAGCAGGAATTCCTTTTCCCTTTTAATAATACCATAGCTCGAGCACCATAGTCTAGTCTTAAAAAGGTTCAGAAGGCCTGCGTTATGATAAGTGCATGCCTGTGTTGTGAAGTTATACCTTTCCCTAAATTCGCTGCATGTTTGCTCAGGGTTATAAATTAATTTACAGAGTGCTGCAAAGATTTTGATAGTGCTATGATCTTTAACACAAAATACTCAGATACTTTTGTCCGTTTTTCCATCCATAACAAGTTTTGGTGAACCAACAAATTTTCACCAGTATCAAAGTGTAAAACTAATAGCTAAATTGACAGATTAAAAATTTCATAATCTGCCGTATATCATGCCTGCGCCTGTGACAGACAGTAACCTGACTGGGTGTGAGCTGGCTAGCTGAGTGTGTGTGAGGTTGTGTGAGAGTTTGTGTGCACATACACGTGTGACCCACCTTGATCTGGCTGGGGGTGAGCTTGCTGGCCGTGTCGCGGTCAAGTCCGTACACCACGGCATTGAGCGCTCCCTGGAGCGGAGCTGAGATTGCATGCAGCAAAACCAGCGCAAAGACGGGGTCCGGGGACACAGAGTTCTGGATCCTGGAAAAACATGAGCAGGAAAGAATTGTTGTCTGCAGCTCATCAGCAGGGAAGCCTACCCACTAACTGGGTGCCAAATAATTTCAGGCACGACCAGCTGACTTCAAAAGTTCATATATTGATGGACAGGTTACTATTATTAGAGCTGCTATATTAGCATAAATAACCGTCAGAAGCCGACAAGGAAGAAATCCATTGAATTTTTACGTTCATGTTTTGTTTGTGTATTTGTTGATTCATTTTTAATAAATAAATACTGCTCAAATAGAGTTCGTTACTGAAAACAGTAATTGGCAGGTACAGATTAATTCCATCTTTATCATCATAAATCACACACAGAAAGGTGTTTGTGATATACAGTGTTCAATCTACGACTATTGCATTACTAGCTAAATTATTTCCTAGCATTAGATCAATCTTATCTTGATATGTTAATGCAATCAAATTATCATAAATTGGATTGCTGTCATCTACCTGTTGATCAGGGGGAATATGGACACAGCCAGATAGACAAATGGGTAGCCACGTAGCGGCTTGATGTCATCTTTCAACATTTTCTGTAAAAGAAGAGTGTACAGAACAAATTATAAATCTATTTTCTAATCATAAGCTGCCAGGTTTAGTCCATTGTTTATTTTGCAATGAAATTTTATGTATTTGTATATACCACATGGTCATTGTCATCCTAATATAAATAAAAAAAAATATGAAATGTATGGAAATTTGGACAAGAGAAGATAGACTGGAGAACTGGAGCCAAAGAAAGACACTCAAAGCCTTAAAATTGGCGCACACAGACCAGCGCTCAATCTGATCCAAGGCAAGGCATTCTCCCCAGTTTTGAGAAAACTTCTACATGTGACTGGGAATTCCACCCATCACCAGACTCAACACAGAAGCAAGGTGCACAATAACATTCGTCGCTTTATCCCATCGAAGCCTGAAGCAGGTGGAAGGTCCACTGAAACGTTGCTTGTTATGATGGACAGAAGCATCTATAGGCTTGTTCCTTTTCTTTAAGGGAGAAGACTGCCCCACTGCTGTTGAGAATCACAAGATGTACGTGATCCCTTTTTGGTCCTTCCCACTTGTCTCACTTGGAATAGTGACAATATAAGACCTTATATTCCATTCTGGTGCCTTGTATGTCATAATTCACCCATGATGCACTCCAGTACCATATATACACGATGAATAGCAAAACTTTGAGCTTAAAATACTTTGCTGAGCCTTAGGGCAGACAATCCAAATCCAATGGATTCAGGCTCTTCTTACATGTATACTTGTTGTGCTGCTTAAATTACTTCTCTCCAGTTCAGTTGGAAACATTCGTAGGGTGGCCCAACTATAGGTGCCACAGCGAATTTTGTACGAGGTCCACAATGCTTGTTTCAAACAATATTATAATTCATTGGAGTAGACCCAACCCACCCTGTGTTCAATTTGCTGGTAACCACCCTATCAAGGATTGATTCACTATCCTCAGGGAACAGTCCAATTCTTTGATAGGCCATCTTTATGGCCTAGAACATGCACATGATATTAGTCTGCCTGTCCATTATAAGATTAGGCACACATAACAAAAAGAAACAAGAAGTAAAATCGTATAATACCCTTTTTAATGACCAAAAATTCATGACAGCTATCAAAAGTACACAGCATTAGTTGAAGAACCACAGTGTGTCAAAGTTACAAGAGACCTCCAAAATATTAAGAAAATAGGAATTATTTATTCAGTCAAAATTACCTTTCCATACATCATTTGTCAAACACAGATTCCAGTTTTCACTAGAAAGTCAATTATCACCAAAAGCAAGAAAATTTGTGAATTTTATTCCACTCATAAAGAAATAACAAAGAATATATCAAGTTAAATATAAACAATATTTTACTACAGCTGCCTTTATCATTCAAATTATGTGTCTTGTGTAATTGGGATGCCGAAAAAAAAATCTAGCAATTTGTTGCTGTAGACTACAATTTGAGCATCTTGAGAATCCATTCCAAATATTTTGATATTTGAAGGTTCACAATCATAATCAAAATAAGACTGCTTGGTTATATATAACATAATTAACAGTAATCATCAAAAAAAACAGTTATTCTTAAGTAATATTTACCTTGAGAGTGGAACCAGCTATTAAATTAGAGATATACAGCTACCATTTTAATTTATGCTCAATTTCATAAAACAAAAACAGAAAAAAAAAATTCTTTTCATATAGTTGTATAACTGTAGATCAATTGCAATAAAATACTTATTAAACCAAAACTTGTTTTCTCCTTAAATAGTACAGAATTATAGTGAAATAGATGTTAAGAAGGTTATATGCAAAATGTTAAAATATATATGCACATGCATTAATTGAATCTTTATTCACAAAGTCTGACCTTTTTGCGCTCCACGTCTGGGTCGTAGAGTCCCTCCCAGTTTCGCACCTTACGGTTGAGTGTGACTGTGATATAGGTGTATGTGGCAAACAGTCCAATAATGCCCACAAACAAAGGAACATACCAACTGCAAGAAAATGCATACTATAGCCTAGGTGACTAGGTCACAATTCATTTGACACTAAATTCAGAACATTTACAACATTATTTCTTAGTTACACAACACTAAATATAAATAATTTACCATTTACATAATAAGGCATATTCACTTCTTTCATTATTGTTAGAAAGCACACGGCACATGACAGTCAGTCATGACAGCCTCCTTCCTTCTCTACAAGGTGAACATCGGGTCACACACACGAAACTTGAGATTGTGACTCACAAACTAGGATCATCAATGAAGCAATATACATCAGAAGGAACAAGATAGTGATGAACAGAGACGAGGGGGAGCACCAATTATCCCATGTGTACAACTCGATCTTTGCCTTAGAGCAGGGCAGAGGGCATCATGACTCCCGGCACAGTATGCACAGTGTGCATTCTGACAAGTCACATAAGCGACTAAAACTTACCGTGGTAAATCATTTAAATTCAAAGATGCATATCATGCATATGCTAAGAAATAATATTGCAAATATAATTTATCAATTCCACCACAATGAACACTTTCAAGGCTTACATTTACAATTTTTCAATGCTTCGCATAATTATTATAAATATATGGATAGTAGATTAGTACTTTACATTTTACATTTGATTGGTACAAATTTTGAACATGTCAATTATATGAAATACTTTCCACAAAGCATTTAGTATCATTTTGATTATTTGCTTATCTTATAATAAAACAATAAAAATAGCAAGAAACTAACCTAATAAGAAGTTAAGTAATCGACTTATACAAATTACAAACAAAATGCAGATGGTATAGAATTACACTTACATGAAGAATCGCCACATCCAGTTGTCTTTGATCCAACTGAAACAAAATTACACTTGCTATTCATAAATGCTACTTTTTTTTCTTCTTTATAGTCAAATTCAACAACATGTGACAATGTGTATCAATTATTGGAGGGCTGTTCACATTATTCTCTTACATTGTTTCATCAATCAAAATTATTTTTTACTCAACAAACTTGAAAGCTGGCAATTTGTGATAGAACGTTAACCATCAGTTACAGATTCGCTGGTCTCATAAACAGTTGTACTAGGTATTTGTCAGCGTATTCATGAAAATAAATTGCATGTGTACCACCAAAGTCCAGAAGGTCCATAGTGATTACCAATAAACGGTAATAAAGAGATGACGAACGGAATGCCCCAGCATACTATATGATAAGCCCTGAAACATGTTTAAACATATCATTATTACAAAGTCTCGTAAGTCAGTAATCTATTAATATTTAGGGTTTTTTTTTTAAAAAGAAAATTTTAAGTTGTTTGAAGAATTTAAAAGATAGGTGTTTGAAAAAACATGTCTTCCTCTATAAAAAAACAAATTTGAAAGTTACAAGGCTATAAGTTTTTTCACACAGTGAATGTATTTCTATAAGGATTTGACGCTGACACAGTCACAGACCCGGACAGAAACAAATCTAATAGTCTCTGTTCACAACTGAGGAGACCTAAATATTATGGATATGAACTGTAATATAGTGTACCCTGTCTACGTGGACACCTCCCATTAGAACACCTATATTCTGTGGACACTTTTCACTTCTACCTTTCCCTATATAACATCATAAATAAAATGAACCTCTCTTTTAAGGACATCTGTAATGTGTGTACACTTTTTACTTTTTCCAAAGGTGCCCAAATAAGATAAGATCCACTGTACAGCATTTGATACAAAGGAAAACGATACTACACATAAATTAATACTCGTTGAGTATTCACTTCACAAAAGTGAAAATAATTTTAATTCAACCTTGAGAATGCAAACATACCATTCTTTGCTTTCCGTTCTCTGTCCTTTAATTCCAAGCATGTATAGGTTGAATGTGATGCAGCAAACCCATAGGAGCACTGTCCAGTCTGCAAAGTTAAGCAATCAATCATTCACTGCATATTATTACATCTATTCAATTTATTTTTAATTTTTCACTTACACTTAAAATAGTCAGTCATCAACAAATGTACGCTTGGAGTAAGATCTTACCAAAGTATGTAACAAACCAAGCCTGAAAGTCACACCAGTGATTATCCTCAAACACATTGCCTTGCTGAAATAAAATATCTCCATTTGAAATATTTTGATCATATTATAAATAATGATTTTACACTGCTTAAAGTTATATGCTTATAAAGAAAATACACATACCATCAAAAGACCTATGCTGTCAAGTAAAGCAGCGATGCTCAAGTACAATATTAGTCTCTACAATATAGGACAATCATTATGTGTCAAAATCAGCATACATGTATTTTCACTGTAAATGTATAGTGAATCAGAATGAGAATTACAAATACATGTGACAATGTACAAAATATAAGGTTTTGAAGATTTCTATGTTCTATTTCTGATGACAATTCATTCCAAAACATGGGCACTTGTATATTGGTAGATTTAAGATACAGCTCATGGTCTCCAACATTGTATGTCGTAACGACACATCGTACTATAGCTTCTCATCTAATACATTCATTCTTAAAACTTTACACTAAGAATTCATTTTGAACTTGTCGGAAGAAAATATAAAACATTACAATAACTATGAATGATGAAAAGAAATTAAGCCCTTTAATGGTTACGCTCAGTGGCCGAACAAGTATGCTTATAGATAAGCATTATGATGTGTTCTGCACATTCTGAATGTTTCTTTCATTTAAACAGCATATTAAAGTATACTCTAGCAATTTAAATGCCACCCAATAGGAGGCCGGCATATACTCAACAAAACACGTGAATGCGAGAAATGTCAACCGAATGATTTTTGTCAGATGTAACTTGCACGGTAGACATAAGAAGCGGCCTATCTCTCCCATGTTAAATGTGACGTCTGTCATTAGAAATACACGGTACGTCTGGCGAAAATCATTCGATTATGCAATATCACGTGACCTTGTGTTTTAGTTGACAAGACGGCATGGTATCTTTAAAGGTGAAATAAGTATAAAACTTGGAGAATATCAATATTATTTTCATCAAACTTGCAATGGATAAGGCATCGTCTATTAATACTGGATTTTACAGAACAAATATAATTTTGGCTGAGCAATATCTTTAAAGACTACTTCAAGAAAAATAAATTTTTAATAGCTATTATTGTCCCCCAAAACAAAATGACATTTAAAAACTTTTTAAGGGCCCGCAGTCTTCTACGTACTTCTCAAATACAAAATTACCAAAGAATTACTTTTTCACATACATGCATATGGGTCAAATTAAAATGTTGAATGCAGGCACCGCCATTCAGACATGGATTTTCAAACCGACACGTCACTAAAATGTACATGTGTTAGTTTGAAAACATGCGTCACAATGACGGCAAATGCATCTAGATAGAAAATAAAAAGCTTGAAAAATGAGACATTACCAAATTAAAAATATTACAACTGCCAATTATTTTATTTTATAAAATCTAAAAGCTAATCTCCTTACCTGTGTAAATATGACATACTTTCTAAACAGCCAAATGATGAAGATCATAAACAAACTACAAAATACAAAAGGTTCAACTACATGTACAGTGATTTTAATATAAATTCTAAAATAAATCTTATGTTTTTATTAAACTGTTGAGATTTGCTATATAGAAAAAGACATACCATCCAATAAATGAGAGAGATGCCATTCCTCTTTTCACGGCAAGTATAACATCCTATATAAAATATAAACTCATATTTCATAATACATACATGATCATAGCAGATGTGCTTCCCATCATTCTAAGACGCGTTTTTGAAACAGACACCGAAGTAAAAAATTCACGTCGGAATGATGGTGCATCTACCAGTTTTTGAGAGAACTCAATCACAAGGACATGATAGGCCACATTGAATATCAACCCCAAGGTTAACTGTTAATGCTCAATACACAATAATCCCGTAGTATATAAACTGAGGAAGTATATAACGAGATTCAAGCTAGATTTTAAAGGGCTTTTCAAGCACCTACAGTTTAAATTTTTAATAAAATGACTCCTGTCATGAGACACAGCATAATTTTCAAAGTATTATCACAGTTAATTACAGATGGTGATGAAAGAAGTGATTGGCCCATAAAATTAGCTTGATTGAATTTTTGACATCCACAAACTAGACAAGTTTGTGATTTTTTTTAGTAAATGAGTACATGTTGGTTGACCACTTAAATAGATTTACATACAAAGTTACAATTCAGTTGTTGTTTTTTAACATTTTTTCCACCACACAACATTGGCCATTTAAAAATCTTGGGACACATTTGATGTGCGAAATGATAGGTTAACATTTTATACCTTGGGGGATAATTTCCTAACGCCTTAAGCTTACAAGAATTTTAAAAGATAAAACATAACTTAATCAGAAGTTGCAATTAACATTTTTTAAACACCGAATAAGTCCAACTTGTGGGTGTAACTGTTCTCCATATTATTTCAATCCTAGCCAATGTAAAAACAGCTAAAAAATAACTCATGTATGACACAACTTACACATTTGTGTTGGTCCCCCTTAAATAAGGTACAATGTCCATCAGGCTCATCAGTAAAATTGCTTGGCATAAGCGTAGTGACATTTCCAAAGACTTCAGTGTTGTTGTCCATTTCGGAATATAACAGTATACTATGTAATATTCGTAGCTGTAAACCACTGTGAAAGGGACTGGCTTTGTATTTCAGAAAATAAAATCGAACGCGCTCAAGGAATAGTTAGTGTACACACTGCAAATAATTATAAGATTGCTTTTTCATAATTTAGTGTGCAAAATAATTCAACTTAATACAACTGGTGACTGTTTAAAGTATATCCTACACCACAATAAATATCGAAACTAGTCCCAGAATAGAGTGCAGGTGCCGGCAGGTGGCGCTCACTTTCACAAACAAGGAAAAAAACCCTGCCAAGATGGACGTCGACTCCGACAAAAGTTCTAATTCTAACAAAATGTTTTCTCTGAAGAAGTGGAATGCCGTGGCTATGTGGTCATGGGATGTTGAGTGTGAAGTATGCGCAATTTGTCGGGTCCAAGTGATGGGTTAGTCTCACTATTCAACAGTTTTGAAGACGTGTTTTTGTTTAGTCAGTGTCGTATTTACAGTGAATCATTCATGCATGTGATGTGGTGTGGACATGTCGTCGTTATGGTTTGTGAATATTTCTCATGGTTATTTTTTGAACGTGATTCATATCGGACCATCGTAATAGTCATTCTACTAAGTACTAGATAATGATCATGTTTAGACAAATGCTTCCATTACTAATGGCATTAGACTGATAATTTATAATACCATCAAGAATATGGCATGGGCCATGGTCATGGTAATATTTTCAACTAATTTAAACTACAGGAGCAATTTAGACAGTCAACTATGCTTGGTCGACTGATGCGGAGCCTAAGTATCGAAGATGATCATCTTTGATGCTTTGGCTCCGCATCACTTGGACAACAAGCATAGATAACATTGACGGTCTAAATTGCTCCTGTGATTTAAACGAGATAATCATAATTAGGGGAATCTCTACAAATATATAGCATATATGCTTGATTTAAATTTTGGAGAAGCTTGAGATGAAAATTTAAGAGACATTGATGATTTTTTTCCACTCTAAAAGATTGAGATGGCTTGCCATGGCCACGTCAAGGGAAGAACGGTATGGATTTCAAGAGTAGCATAGAGTTCCAAAGTTGAAGGCATCAGGTAAACATAGGTTGACTTGGGATGAAGTGGTGAAAAGAGATCGAGAGTTGCTAGAGATAGGTAATACCTGTAAATCTCTTAAGCTCTGTTGTCAACTAGGAAGCCAGGCTACGCTCCCCAATTGTGTACTAATTCAGGCCTGTATAATATATAGTAAGTAGTAGATTAATAGCAGCAGCAGTCCAAGTAGTCAATAATGACATGTATTTCTCTTTTTTGTAGATGCTTGTTTAAGATGCCAGTCTGATAACAAACAAGAAGAATGTGTTGGTATGTATACTCGAACATTTCAAGAATTTGGGAGATAGAAAAATACCCTCTAATCATGTTCTTTCATCTGTTTTATTATTCAATACTTATAATATATTTTATTTCAGTTGTATGGGGAGATTGCAACCATTCTTTCCACAATTGCTGCATGTCGCTGTGGGTGAAACAAAATAACAGGTGTCCGCTCTGTCAGCAAGAATGGGTTGTTCAAAGAATTGGAAAATAAGAGGCTGCAAAAATTCTACAGGACTGTGTGTTCAGAAGTGTTATAAATGATATGGAATTTGTAGTGTTCATCAAAATTCCAGTTGTAGCGTTTTTTAATCAAATTTTCTATTAAATGACTTGTATTGCATATACTTATTCCTGGAATGAGCATTTGTGAATAAAAAAACTGGTATTTATATATTACGTTCGCTATCCTTATAGCCATTGTGATGACAATTCTTTAAGTTTAAAATGAAGCTATTAAGTGATTAATAAGAGCCCATTGTGTCACGTTTCAATTTTTTCTTAATAACTTGTTTGAGGGTTTATTTTGATTAAGTACATAATGATAGCAAATTTCACACATATAACATTGTGGATTACTTCATTATCCTCAGTGTGATGAAGGCTCTCTTAATTTGTGTAGATAACTTTTACTATTTAAAAAATTAAATTTATGAAATTCAAATTTGCATTTATATTTCTCATCCGCTGTGTGTTATTCTGTGATCAGTGCAGGAAAAAGTGATCCAAATCAGAAAAAGTGAAGGATACCAAAGTATAATTTGTTATAATGCCGAAAAAGAAACCGCCCAAACATGACTGGTCGCAATTACCAGATTCAGAAAAAACACGCATAAAACATAAGTCGATGAAATGGTTAGCTGACAATTATGACGTAGATATATCTACTTCTATTTCTAAAAAGAAATTATATGAACATTATGTTAAGTTTTGTAACAGTGAGTGGATTACGATTCCTCCTTTAGAATCAACTTTTGGACGATATGTTATCAAGCAGTTTCCAATGGTCAAAATCAGGAGGCTTGGACTGCGAAAAAATACTAGCTATTATTATAGTGGAATAGCTATCAAGTCAGCTGGGAATGAGCCATGTGCTGGTTTGGATTCCTTCAAGTTATCTGATGCTCACCACAAAATTGATATTGGCAAAACTGTGAGTGTTGATGCACAAATTTTCAGCAAGGAAAACTGCATTATGGATGAAAAGAATACGCAAAATGACGATGTCCATACAAAAACAAATACTGTTGAAATGGTTTCGAAAATGTCTACAGAGTTTAGAAATAAAAGCAATGAACATTTAAAACAGGATACAAGTGGGGATTGCAACGATGAGTTAAATATCGATAATATGGACACTGATACATGTGAATCTAAACACATTGTGGATAAGTGGAAGTCATTATCCAGTGATGAGAAGAAAAGCCATCGCAGCTGGGCAATAAACTGGGCTACTAAAGAATATGAAATTAATCCATCAAATTGTTTATTACGAACATCAGTGTACCATCATTATAAGACAGATTGCTCCAATGATGGACAACCTGTGTTACCATATCCACAGTTTGGCAAAACACTTCTACAAGCGTTTAAAAACATCTCAGTGAGACGCCTTGGTAGTCGAGGGGAGTCGCAATACTATTATTTAGGAATAGAAATTAGAGATGAAAGCAACTTTTGCGATATTGTTAACAAAGACCGAATTATAAGTGAGGGCGCAAAGCCAAAAGTTAGTCGAGTTTTCAATGGGCCCAGGAAGAAATGAGCTTTGGTACAAGCCATTTTAGCAAACAAAATAAGCGCAGGACTAGTGTCTAATGTTTTTTATTGTAAAATTTATGTTTGAAAAACAAGTATCACTATGAAGTTCGGAAGGAAATTTTTAGAACATGCTTTTTACATTCGGAACCAAGTAGACTAATTCAGCATTCTCAGCAAAGTGATGGAGAAACTTGTTCATAACCAGGTTTATTACTTCCTTTCTATGCAGTGATCGATCAGGATTTTGTCAAAAACACTCCACTCAGTCCAGACTCAATAATTTTTAATGCTGTTAGACTAGAAAAGCAATAATCTAATTTTGTTCAGTTTTACCCATGAAAAGCTATGAATACAATTTACCTGTATGATCTTTTATGTAGCATATATATTCATAAATGTGTATGTATTGTCTGAAGCTGGCATTTATCGAGCATCATCTAAAACAGTTTACGGTAAATTATTTTCCCACCTGTACAAAAATCTCCCAACCGTGTTTTATGTTGCCCAGCTGTTGCTCATATATTCATAAAAGTGCATGTGCTTAAGCAATTTTTTAACTAGATTTTATTATAGTATGCATTATTCATAATGTATTATGATAGACTGGTAAATCACCTTTTAAGAAAGATCAAGGTACATTACAAATTATTGCGTTTTGTATTTTTGTACTGTGATTAAAACACCTGTATGAAGCCTTCTTAACCCCGAATTCTTTTACTTGTAATTATAAAGCGTCTTCTAAATCTCTGTGGCAAGGGCTTGAATAGTTTTACTCCACTGTTGCTCGCAAGCTTGAATGTTACAAAATTTTGCATGAAAACAAATAGTGAATGTCCTCAACAACAGAACCCAATTTGCAGTCACAAATCCTTCCTTTGTAGAGGGTTTCCCTTGTTTACTACACCATTTACTTACATTATTATAAGCTAATGCAAGAGAAAAGTTTCTGTTTTTCTGGTTTTTTCCTTTATTTACTCTTTCTTTGTTGAGGACATTTACTGTACAACGTACTCAACAGGTTAATGTGCTAAAATATTATCAGTTGTAATTACCCCATTAAAGCATCTTATAAATTTGGACAGCAATCACTTCAATAGTTTTTTATTCAACTGTTTGCAAGCCGAAAACAATATAAAAAGATGTATACAAATCTTCAAATGTTTAACTTAAATTACTTTGGGTCAGTTTATGAAAATTAAAATCATACATTTTTGGTCTACAGGTTTTCCACATCAAAATTAAGACTTCAAGACACCATTTAAAATAATACCAAGAAATTTTTCTTGATACCTTACTTCATTCAAATTAGGTCTCTGTAAAGGATTGAAGAGTACAAAATAACTATTGTATGGATTTCTTACCACAGAATTTTTAGTGAAATTGCGTGATTTACGTTTAATAATTAGAGCTGATTTTAAGACTCCGTCACACCTTTACCACCTCATTTTGATCATAGTATTGTTGTTTGTAATTGGGTGTGAAAGGTTAGTGTATGCGAAGTTCACTATAAAAATGTTTCTGTAAAACCAGCATGTCTAAAAAATTCATTAAAGCTCAACGGAAAATAAATCCAATATTTATTGTATCACGAATAAATGTCCTTTATATCTGATTGTGTGTATTTTTAATATTTTTAGATTCCCGGATTATTTTACAAGTTTGTCTGTAAAAATTCCCTGATTTTTCCAGTTTGGGAATGTTTTTCACAAAATTCCCTGATTTTCCCTATCCGTGGTCACTCTGTCAGGTGTGGGAGTCTTGAACATAATATTATCAAAGTGCTAATTATACAGTAGAACCTCTCTATTAGGACCACATTTGGGCCCAGTGTTAGGTCGTCTCACTACAGAGGTTCATCTTGGCAGCTTTATGAAGGTTCGGGACATTGAAAAGTGGTCTTATTATAGAGGTGGTCTTAATTGGAGGCTGTACGTAACAAAAATAATCATTGGTAGAACGACAGCATTTAAATGAACAGTTAAACCAAAATTCAAGGACTGTTCCCAAAATTTCATTTTTTCTCGAGGACTCCTTACAAATTCAAGGACTTCCAGGATCTGGAAAATTATGAATTTCAATGACTACGAGACTGGAAACCCTGCTCTAACAGGGGTCGATTTAGTTGCCGGCCCATGGCCAGTTAAAATGATCTCGACCAGTTGACTCTGTCTTGAACGGGCCCATTTGGCCAGTTGAAAAAGCATGAATATTGGTGTCCAAAAAGTCACAGATAGGACAGTCAAGACTCAGTTTTTGACCATGAAATCAGCATTACAGCCAGTTCGATGAGGAGTTTGGAAAAACAAGCTTATTCTTCACTTATAGATTTAGTTTAGTTTAGAGTGAACTGAAACAATGTACAGAGGAATGTAATGGTATTCTTCATCGTCAGATTGCCGGTTTGTCAAAATGTTGAATAAAATCATAAAATTTGAGTTTAAAATTGAATTACTTTTTTTTTATTTTTGGGCCAATGAATGTTCGGTCGGGCCAGCTGGCCCGACTGTCTAGTTGAAAATTCAGACTTAAGTCGAGCCCTGTCTAAACATGTTCATACATTGAGCCTGATTCTGTGGGACGCAGATGGAGACAGATGCAAACCGGTTCCCAAAATAAACACGAATGAAATATTGTTCAAAAGGATTTATTACATTATACATATTGTACACAAAACATAAAATCCATTACGTTAAAACTCCAACAATTCTCTTGCCATTGAAATTCTCGAACCATTAAACTGAGACCATTCAAGGCTTCAACATTTTAATGAACTCCTTCAAAGCTTCCCAGTCCACTATTTTGCAGTATAAATGAAAATTAATAAATATCTGTTTACTCTACAGTAGATACTTTTAAAATATGAACACAATAGGCCATTGATACATTTTAATATATATATACTATTCGAACATCATGATTATCGTTTTAAAATGTCCAACTCAATCATAAAGTTCATATGATATCAAACATCGAATATGAACAGTTTGTAAATGCACAATCCAGTCAGTCTTAAATGCTTTTTCATATAACCAATCCACTTCTTTTTAGACAGTCAGAGCTCTACTGTATATATCACTAAGTTCATAAACTACACAATCAGTATAAACCACCATCCAAGTCAGACATTTAACAGTACTCAATCACACCTTCGTAACATCATCAAAGGAAGCAATAAACAATAGTATAAAACATGCAACATCATGTATCTATATATTTATGTCATGAATCAATGAAGAAACATTGCATTTGGAGTATAGCTGAAAGCAGTATGTAACATGGTACACTGTAGTGTGTTCATGCTGCATGGTAAACAAAAGTTGACAAGTTCCTCCCCATTAAACAATGGTCACTTGGATAGTAGTCTGCCGCAGAATTGTACACCGAAGTGTGACAATTTGTGTGGCATGTTTGGATGGTGGCTTGCTGAGATACTTTACACGAACGTGAGACGCGTATGGGCTTGGTTGACCTGCCACACATTGAGCTCTTCATACTCCTCAAGGCAAGCGTCAATCTGGTCAGGCTTGTAGCCCTTGGCTGTGCACCGTTCCATGATGTCTGAGATCTTGAGGCTACGAGCCTTCGAGTCTGAGCACATCTCTTTCACGGCCCCAAAGATTTGGTCTGTGATGTTTTGTGGTCTGAAAAAGAATAGCCAAGCAAGGTGTTAAATGTATTTGGACCAAAGTCGTGAGTTTGATTCCCAGTCTAGTTTGGTGTTGGGGGTATTGAGCACTCATTCGTAACAGGTTGCACTCCTTACTATAGTACCTAATATAAAATAGACATGTGAGGTGAGTGACAAAATAATGCACTATAGTACCAAGTAGGGTTCAGACAGGTACACTGGGTACGGGTTTGACATTCTCGGGTATGGTACAACTTTGCAACCTAAGTACCCAAATAATTCGCCGAGTTTGTTAAAATATTCCGTTAATAACACCGAAAATATTCATAGAGAAAGTACATGAGCACACATTCTACTGTCTCATGATATCTGCGCAAAAACAATTTGCACTCGCCCACAGTGTTGTTGAATGGTCCCCATGATGTTTAGAAAGGTAATAAGTATGATGCTGATGCAATGACTCAACTGTGAAAAGTCACTACACAGCATAACATTGAATTTAGACTAATGTTAAATGATTACATTTACATGTCATCATACCTTTTGCTTTTTTATGAAATAAAAGCATTACATTGGAATCCACTAGCGTAGAAATTATGATGTTAAGAACTTAATTTACATCCATTGAATGTTATTTATAATTACATTTTCTTGGGGGTAAACCTTAAACAACTATCTTAATAATAAAAGAATCCAACAAAATATCATACTGTTTTTTGATTAATAGCTTTGCTTTTCCCATTGCACCACCATGTTACTAGTACAATTAAGATTTTTCTGATATGTTCTCACCTGTGATGTTCTGAGCCTGGGTTGAGCGAGTCTTTGGACATTTCCATGAGCCTCATCGCCTCATTGACATCTTCCTTCTCAACCATGTCAGCCAATCTTAACCTCGCCTGAAAAAACAGCCTTTATAAAAAACTTGTTCGTCAACATCTTTTAATGTTTACAGTCATGGATAACCTATTTTCCTATAGCTGTAGAATCAGAAAGATGTCAATTTAATATTCATCATCCTTAATTGCACATTGTTTATACAGACAGTATTAAACTATTGAAATTATTGGTTTTATGTCTTAACGAGACTTGCTGGAGATAAAAAAATTCTTAAAATGTGCTTGTTTTTTATTTTAAAATAAAAGTACAAGCATTTCCCTTTTTAAAAATGTATAACACTTTAGGGGTTTTGGGAATAGATTTTGGTTTATAGACCATACAAAAGATCATGTATACAATTTCGGTACAGTCAAAATTAACATTGACTGAATTTTTCATTGTATTTGTATGATCTTTTGTATGGTCCATAAACCAAATTCCATTCCCCGCAACCTTTAAAGTGTTATACATTTTTAAAAAGGGAAATGAATGTACTTTTATACTAAAATAAAAAACAAGAACATTTTAAGAATTTTTTTCCCTCCTTCTTTTATCTCCAGCAAGTCTCCTTAAATCGATCCAGAAAGTCTTGGAAGTATAGCATAAATAAAAACTTCGAAGCCATAACAATAAAAATCAATATAGAGGACGCTGGACGGGTAGAGGGAAAGATCAACAGCAGTTATATAACAGCAAGTCCAACACACTTGAGGAGTGAAAAGTAAACATAAAACGCTTGTAGGTCTCACCAAGGCTGTTGAGAGGCGGAGTATGGACAGTAGAGTTCTGGCAGATGTGAATGTCGCATCTTTGCTGTTGCGAGCTTCCTTCCTCATCTCAACATACGCACCTAATGTAGAATGGAAATACACAATTATTTTCCACTCTAAATTCCCATCACTAAACACATTTGGAAAGTTATCGGAAATTTAATTATTTCATAAAATTATATTTTATTATTTAACCACATATATATCTTTTAATATACCTTAACTGTATGATTTTCAAGGGAATCACTAAAGATAAACAGAAGTAAAAAAAAAAGCCATTGAGAATTTTGCGTTAACCTGATCGACTGGGATGCCATAATCCTCCAGCCATTACCAGGAGCAACCCTACATTATTCACCTGTAATGTAGTCTGTGAGAGACTCTGGGATGACAGGATCCTTGCGCTTGCACAGTGCAATATAGCGGCGCATCAGCTTCATGTCGAGGGGGGTGAACTGCATTGGTGGCTGCACGTTGTGCTGGTGCACATATGTGATGTGCTGGGCCAATCTACAGCGGAAAAACAAATTGCCAAAATTATGACTGTCAATCATTTTCTGTTCATATTTTACGTATTTACTTCCAACACGTATACAGCTGAGGCTTGTAAGTTGTAACTAAAAATAATAAAATCTTGTATAAAAATATCACAACTTCATCAAAAGTAGACCATAAAACTCAAAAGTTGTCACGTCTTACTTATGATGCTAACTGACAAATAACTTTCAGTACCTGAGATCGTTCTCGCGGTCGGGTTTGTCCTGGATGAGCCACAGCAAGTCGAACCTTGAGAGTAGTGCTGCTGGCAGCTGGATGTTCTGTTCGATGGTACGCTTCGGGTTGTAGCGGCCGTACGCAGGGTTTGCCGCAGCCAGGATTGACACACGTGCATTCAGTGATGTCATGATGCCAGCCTGCAAACACCGGCATGTCAAAGTTAGGACTAGAGATGTCGAGATAAAAATAAAATCTTTCACATTTGTCTGATCAAATATATTTTCTCATTTCGTGACTTTTCCCAACACTCGACCTCCATCAAAAAATATCGAGGGGAAAACAACAATCTGAAACATAGCTGCCAGACATTGCCCATTGGTGTTACCTTGGCGATGGAGATTGTCTGCTGCTCCATGACCTCATGGATGGCCGTGCGGTCAGCTTCCATCATCTTGTCGAACTCGTCAATGCAGCACACGCCCTGGTCAGCCAGCACTAGGGCGCCACCCTCCAGTGTCATCTCCCCTGTCACCTGGTCCTTCATGACTGCCGCAGTCAGACCGACGCCTGATGAACCGCGGCCCGTAGTGTACTGACCTGATGAAGGAAATGTTTTTCGGACAATGTTAAAGTGATAATCAGAAATGTTTAAATGTCTAGCTTTCTTTGTGTTTTGCTAGTAAAAACAAGGATTCAGTTATGATTTCCAACACAAAGTAAAATGATACACACAAGACATTTAATTTTCTTTCTTGCCATGTAAGATTTCATGTAAATTGAGAACAATTAACAAGTAACGCCAGATTTTGCCCTGTCACCTACCTGGTCTTGGTTGCTAAAGCAGAGCTCAAAATTACTGGAAATGAAATCTCTCAACCATGAGGAGCATACGTCCCATTCTTACCCAACATCAGTATTTACTTTCACACTGAATCAAATTATATGCAATTTTCTATTCCCTATTTTAGTCAAGATGAACTTCAGAATGGAAGAGACCTTGATAAATAAGATGAAGAGCTACTCACTTCTGGGTGCAAGCCTGTCAATGAACCCCAAAAGCTGAGACTTTGCCACACCAGGGTCTCCCATTAGACAGATGTTTATGTTTCCACGGATCTTCATCCCGCGTGGAGACCGGTCTACGCCACCCACAAGCAGGAGTAGCAGAGCTTTCTTCACATCATCGTGGCCGTAAATTTCTGGTGCCAATGATGATGACAGCTTCTCGTAAAAGTCGTCCTCTGTAGTGGTAAACAAGGGTATGCCAATAAATTTAGGAAAGACTAATTTATCTTTAAAAAAAACTATTGTACACACCAGACATTTTAAATAGACAAATTTGCAACACTGAATGCATGTAGACAGTTGTGAAAGGATTTGAGATAAACTACAGTGCCCCAACATTGTTGTCTCACCTGCCATGCTACGCAGTTCCTGCTCAGTGAGTTCTGCAGCGTCCAGTTCGTCGTCTTCTGTCTTGTTCATTTTGACAAGGCGGTGTGCCTCGAGCACAGTCTCGGACAGCAGACCCGCCGCCATTGCCTTGAATCCCGTCTTCAACATAGGCAGGAACACACCTAGGGCCCAAGAGGGGAATCTTAATAGTGTGAAATTTGCAGGAAATAAAATCAATTTCGTCTGAAGTCAATTTGGCTAATTGTGCACTTACTCCTAACCTCCAATCACTACAACTAAATGTGAATCATAAAAAATGAAAAAATGCATTGACCACATTTGACTTGAGGCAATTCATGAAATATGTGAGGTTTTCACCTGTGATAGAGACGTGGTCTCCTGGCTGCACCTGCCTCGTCGTCTCTCCACGGCAGTACACGGTCATGCTACGTGGGATGTTACCAACCGGTACCTACAATACAAACACTAGGTTAAGAAGTACATTTATTAGGAACCATAAGGCAAAAATCTGCCAGCCTGGCCATTCTTGGGGTCACAGGGCATAATTTTCATAGCATTCAATATTGTATCAAATATTTTGCTTCATTAGAGTATGATTTACAAGACTCCCTACCCCCAATTACTACCAATTTTTAAGGTGGCCACTTCAAGTGTACCTACGATTTTCAATCCCACCCACCCTATGATAAACGGTAGACCCCTTACAGGTGACCAGATAACATAGATGATTAGATGCCACTAACCTGATCACTGTGTTCTTGGATTTTGACTTCCTGGAATTTGATAAACTTTGACCCACGTGACTGAAGGTAGAGACGCCCACCGGATTTGTTGGTTTGGCAGTCCTGGCTTGGGCACATGAGGAGAGGCATGAATGATGGAGATGCGATCTGAAACACAACGAAGCAAATAGATTTATCATGGTTGTGAAATTGAAGTTGATTATGGCACACATGATCCCTGGAATTTTGAGTTCTGTGTGCCGACTGCCCACATTTCCAAAGCAAACCTACATTTATCACACTTAACTTCATACTGCTCCCTTTGTACACCCAAACCTAAAAACAGTTCAGCAGAATGAACTCACTGGTTGGTATGTCTCGGCTCCACACTGGTCACATGTGTAGGTCGCAACCTGCATCATTGGCTTGACCTCTGTGGCTCGTGTCACGATTCCTTTCACCACAACCAGGTGGCCAATGGAGTCTGCCTTCACGTCACGTACAGCGACGTGCTTCTGTTGTGACGGAGCACGGAAGTAGATCTCACTACAAAATGTTAGCTAATGTAAATGTACGAGTACCATTCCCAGCTTCAATTTGGCAGGGGCCTTAAAAAATTATCAAAAGTACATGTAGAATCTGTATGTTGACGAAAATTAAAACCTTCAAAACTAAAGTTCCCCAGAATGTTTTCCTGCACAGCCAATTAAAACATTTTGAAACAAGGCTACATTGTTACAATAACAGGCCAACAAACTGCACTACAGCAATACTAGGCTTATATAGATGGTGGCTTACAATCGTCGCATAAGCTCAGCAGGGTACTTGTTGCGGGGGTCGCGGGTCACCTCTTGACCATCTGGATGGTTCCTCTGCTCCATGAGTAAGCGATGTTCAATGTACACATCCAGAGTATCCTTGTGCACAACCTTCAACACAAAACAGTCAAGAGTGAGTGAAACTGTACAAGTAGTTGTATTAGATTGTACAAACTAATTTACAAGTAGCTGTGAGCACATACTCAGTTTTGAACGTCTGCCATTTTGAATCTCAAAAGTGAGGCTTATCACTAGAAAAACATGTAGTGGAAACAATCACCATTCATGATGAAATCCTCACCTCTTTCTCCTTGTAGTCTGGCAGAGCCTCATACACTGCATCTCCGAAGAGGTTCGAGTAGCGACGGCAGTTTTCCACAACAGCATCGCTCAGGTCAGGATCATACTCGGCAAGGTCATCAAGGTCAATCACCATCTCGACCTGCTCCCGGTGTGCAATACGAGACTGAAGGAAAGAATAAGTAATTGGTTATTCGTAAATAAATTACATACTTATTGCATTTGGTATCATTAACTATCAAAATCATTATTTGATAAGCTAAAACCAGTCTAATAATCTATAATTCAACATAAATTAATTCTAGCTGATAACCCATTCCATTGTAACCATATTCCCAATGACCAAAATAAATATTTTCGCGAATGACATTACATGTAGTATTTCTATGCCAAAAAATGCCAAAAGTCATTATTTACACTTTCTTGTTTAGCAATAAATAAGGTCGTTTCGGGCTGTCGTAGGTTTCAGAAGGTTGTCATGGGCATGGAATAACTGGTGTGCTCCTTCATCTTTATTCATGTTCTCCAGTCTTTCGATATGATCGAAACATTTTCTTACGTTCGAAAATCCAACACATTATGGGCCATTGCAGGAGTATGGAAGATCTGTTAGAATTAAGTTCAGCTTCTGAAATGCTTATTCATTTTCCACATATTTAGAAACATGAGTTCGCCTGATGGTTTGGAATCAGGGTCATTTTTCGGAATACTTGGTAACCATACAAACCAAATTTGAGCACCCTATATTAAACTATGTGACCAGGTCAGCTGTGGCCTATGCAGACACCATAGCAATTCTCAAACCTAGGTTGGGCAACAGGACGACCAATAACTGCTGCCTGCTATATGGACAGGACAGACAAAATGAAGTCTAAGCCAATGCAAACATTGCAATGCATATATGTGGATTCCACTGGAAAAAATAAATACCATTTGCTCAGCATACTTGAAGACTTTACTCTTTCCATCATCCCCATCTTGATAGAATTCTTGTAGAAATGTTTTTATTTTGTCTGTAATGAAAAAAAAAAAACATTAAAAAGTAAATATCACACCCACCATTGTACATCTTATAAGACTTTATTTGTAAAAAGTGGTCGCATTTCAGAGGTTGTAAACTAAACAAGAAATGATATTGAAAATGAAATTCATTTTTTTACAAAATATCCTGTTTATAATAGCTTTATGTAGTGAATTATACAGATCGATTATAAGTTGTAATAATTTTGATAACTTAGACGACACATCAAAATTCGCTTGGTTAATAACATCTGAGGATTTAGAAATAATTGTAAGATTTGTAACTACAACATACCTATCATTATATAATGTTACGATCTTAATCACTATTGATGGAACCCAGGATTAATTAAATGTACATGATATAAGGTCTATAGATTATTATCTGTGGTCATTGTAATAATTACTATTGTATTATATGCACTGCATATGTCTAGTATTCAGAGACTGTATGTTATTGTTATAACTTATTTCTAATCATGGAAATAATTCTTTGTAATTTTGCTATATAGTATACCTGTGAGGGTCCGTGATTGGCGAAAACTTATTCTTAAACAGCAATTAAAACCACCTCTATTATGGCCTTCGTAAGTGCCAATAGAATATTTTAGATAAAAACAAATGACGAATAGGGAAGATGATGTCAATTTTTAAATTTATTCTATTGATATGTAGCTGTAGTGCTCATATTATGGGCAGTGTCATATTTTTTAAATATTTAATACTTAATGAGAAGTTATTGCTCTAGTATTGGTCAATGGTTGTTTATTTATTAAATTTTAATTATCTGTTAAAAAAGGTAGGAAAATATTGAACATGTCATATTTAACAGTGACTTCCGCAGTTATTGTACAAGTCGGCCAAAACATCGTGTTGAAGGGGTGTTAATCATGTAAAAGGAAATTTTGAATCCAGAGCCATTTGTAGTCACAATTACCAAATAGGATGATCATAATCTAATATGCGTAACTTCAAACATGATTATGCGACAGTCATATTGAGATAATTATGTTAACTTTTTTACTTGTTGTTTGTTAACGGATCGGTGGCGGGATTTTATGGACAGTGTTCATATGTGTGTTCATTAGTTTATCTGCAAAAATGCAGTCTAAAGTTTATTTATACATCATACAAGTAGACCTACCTTTTTCAGCAACATAATCCCGAGCAGGCATGTTTACTAATTTGGTGCTATCTTCAATTCACTTTTAAAATTAAAAGAACTGTGTGTCAAATTTGGGATCAGCTATTATTTAACAAGTATTTAAATGTTCACTATGAAAGTGGCGGGAATTCAGTGGTCACGTGTTCATTGAGTTTACAATCTGCATGTATCCTTTACTACCTTGTGCTACTTCGCAACTGTGGCTTCTGTCGAGATGGAGTACATTTTGATAAAGGCTACATTATGGTGTCGTTTTATTTTGTATATAGCAAAATTCAGATTAAAGGGGCACCTTACAATGTCGTTAATCATGTTAATTAAGTAAAATTCGTTTATGCGATAACCGTGTCACAAAAAAGTCTATTCATGGTCAAAGTTACAAAGCGGTAAAAACTGGACTTACAATATCAAGAGATTCTTGTTAAAACATAACTTGATGGAAATATATGAAAATATAATATGATTGTTTTGTTTTTCTTTTGGCTGTTATTTTAGTATCATTAGAATTTTTATTAAACGTTTTCAAGCTCTAAGGCTCCTTCTCAAAACAAAATGATTTCCCCAAATAAAATAATAAATACAAAATTACAATTGTACTACATCACAATATCATAAAAAAATATTAAAATATTACAATACAAAGAGATTAAAAGAGATTAACATTGGAAACAGACATTAAAAATTTGGTGGTTAAGGATCATATCAATGGCAATAGAATAAAAACACATGTAAAAATAATAAAATATGCTTAAGAAACAAGGACAAGTGCAATTTTTAATTAGGCATTATATTACTGAAAAGAACTCTGTTGAAAGCTGGCTTGTAATGGTCTAGTTTTGAATTCATGATGATATCACTCTTATTATTATAAATTTCTACACCTTCAGTTGTTTGTCTTTCTAATGCTGAACTGTAATTTCCAAGTATGTCTATTTTAAAATCAGGTATTTGGTTAGGGTGCTTTTCTAACATGTGTCTAGCAAACGCATTGTGTTTGTATCTATGGGGGTTATTGAGAGCAGTCTGGTGTTGGCGGCCTCTAACATATCCCGACCTGTTAGTTTCTCCAATGTATGTGGACCTAACACCATCTTTTTCACATATCCTGCATTGTCCTTTGTACACTGCGCCCTCTCTCTGACAGTTTCCTTTCCCCTCATTGGTATGTATAAAACAATCTGGTTTGTCACACTTTCTGTCACTAGGCAATCCAGGCATGAGCGACTTAATTGTTCTTCCGGATCTTTCTACAACCTTCACCTTCATTCCTCCAGATTTCATGTGGTCTTGGGCTATTTTGTTCAACTGTTTACACAGTTCTCTTCTCGGGGTGGGGGGGGGCAGAACACAACGCTGTCAAACGGCTTATACCAAGTCACTTTGTTTATTTCCTTCTGTGTTCTCCGCTGCTTTTCATTGTATGTTTTGCTTCTGTATAGGGGGCGCACACCTTGTATGTCATTCTCAATTTGTTTCTCAAAAGTTCTTATTCCATTTTTGATCACCTCTAGTCGGAATCTGTGTGGGTACCCACTTTCTTTCATTCGCAGACAGGGCTAATAAACAAAACTTGTAATTAAACGATCGTGTAATAGTAATTAATTTTTGACAGTATTGCAATGTTCTCTGCTGGTGTTCCTGAGTATGCGCACTACCTCTTGAACAAGACACACCCTCTTCATTCTTATCGGCATGGCAGATTTTTCCATTAACACATACATATTTGCCATGCTCTTCCTATAATGTCTGTACATGATTTTATTGTTTATTACTTCAACTGATAAATCAAGTATAGGCATCCTCTTGTTCTTGTATTTCGACGGGTAGTCAGTTTCCACTTTGATGAAGCTACACACACTGTTTGCGATTACTTTCATCAATTCTGCTGTCCGTTTATTTGCTTCGATCTCCATGTCACTCTCTATACACTGATCATCTATTTGTATTTTACCATCTACCAATATAGAGAGAAAATGACCGCAATTTGACTGCACTATTACAGATCATCTGGAATATATCCACGACACTATTCACCATCAGAATCATTACCATCGCTTCCTTGATTGTTCTTATCCTCCAATCACTTTCTCTGTCCAACACACTGACTTCCTCCCAGTCTATCTCATGATTGTTCTGCTTAACATGATCTTTAGACTGGGTGGTATACATTTTTGTGTTTGCACCTGAGTGACAATACAAGGTGATTTCTGTGGCGTGCCAAACTTTTTTCACACTTCTCTAGATCACGTACTTTCAACAAGGTCTCTTGACCAAACTTCAATCTAATATCCTTGAATGTGTTCATCGTGTTGGAATCCATATATATTTACAAAGTTCATCTTCATCGTTCGTCATGAACAGGAACGAGGGGGGGCTTTCAACTATCTCATGTGTACGACCCGATTTTCAGTATCAGAAGTCGTGCAGATTGACCTGTCATGCGCAGAGAGATTTTGAAAATGGCAACAGTAGTTGTTGAAACTGTCAATCAATGTAAGATTTTATTGTGTTGTGTCAAGATGAACTTTGTAAATGTATATGGATTCCAACATGATGAACACATACAAGGATAAAGTGAATGCTGTTATGTTTATTTACATGTTGTCAAATGTATAGGACACTGATGCAAAAAAATATAGCCTGTACCATACAATGATGAAAACATTCATAACATCAAATGTTCAGTCTTTATGATAGCACTGCAGCACATACAAAGTTCTATTTTAATTCCCTCGAATCATTACCATTTACCACACATCAGATTTTCCTTTGCAATTCCCACCCGGAGGCCAAAATCCATATGATAGTTTTTTTTTCTATACATCTCTTAATTCCATTATGAAAAGTATTTACTTGTATTTGAATTATTAATGATTATACAGCACGGTATATAACAGATATAACTCCAAAGTGAACTAATGGTGAGTTCCTAATTACATATCTCATTTATAGGGGAATGCACTGGTAATAAGACAAAGAAACTGCTGCTTGACTAGGATCAAAGTAGTCAAAAGGAAATCATGCTTCAATCTATGTTTATTTCCTTACAGCATGTATGTGTACCCACATTTAGAACTAAATATTCTATATGATAAGAGATAACAATGAATGCAGGAGACTAATTTTCAAACATCCCTTTAACCTAGTACAAACATATATCACATTGATGGAACAATGCTTCACTCCCCAATAATACTAAACATGCATGGTCGTAAATGACTCCTTAAGGTAAAGCAAACATCTTCATAAAGGTCATGCTTATTGCATAAATAGCTAACTGCTTCTTATCTAATGGTCAATGAAATCAAAAGGAATCATGCTGTGCATAGTGGTTATCTCTAATTAAGGTACTTGTTGATAATGGTATGAAATTGACTTCAAAGCATATGATGATTTCAAATATGAGGTGTTTCTAATAAAATGTAAGACAATATTATAAAATGAAGTGTTAAAGATATATTTCATATGCTTTTCTAACATGTCTAATCTTAGTAATGACTGCAATATGGCAGTTTATCAAATCAAAAAGTAAAAATGCTTGCATGTTCTTTCAAAAACAAAATAAAAGATGAATATCAAAGAGAATCCTATAGTGATCTGCTGCAGATGCTGAAATGATACAGATACCTGCAGACTGTCCCGGGATGATGACCGCGGACAAATCGTGGATGTCTGCGGGACCGCGCAGAACGCTGCTAGTTATTATACATTGTTAATACATCTTACAATTAAACATTTGTTTAATGGTCTGAGCCCTATAGAAAAAGTTGTCCCATATTTGCAAGTTCCGACACTATTTTGCGATTAATTATATGCATATTAGGAATTCCTCATAATCAGAAAGGAGTGTATATATGCAACATTGAACATATTTAGGAAATTATTATCATCTGCTTGTCATATTCATATCAAAATGGCAACATTTTAAGATATACAGTGGTGTGTTTGAGATTATTTAGCGCATGCGTATTAATAACCTGATCTAGAAATCTACCTGCAACAAAAAATGGTATGGAAATTATGTATTTTAGATAAATATATACATATATTGTGTTTCCTATTCAAAACCAAAATGAGATATTTGTACATTTTTATGTTTTTAACGTATGTTTTATTTTAGCATAAGCTCAAGTCTAATCAGAAAGAGAAGGCTCGGCAATTTGTTGCCTTTACACAAAGTGGAGAGAAGACTGCAATCAACTGTTTGAGTGCCCATGATTGGAAGTTAGATGTTGCTGTGGACAATTATTTTCAGTTCCCAGAAAGATATAACAAAGAACCAAAACAAGCACTCGACCGGAAGAAAATTGATTCACTATTTAATAAATATAAAGGTTTGTAGACATAGACGTCTTGCTCATGTTTATTGGCAGTGCTCAAGTTATTGACACCACCAAAAAGTACATATATTAATATTCATTAAACAATTATATATTCACCTTAAGATAGTTTTCTACATTATGTCCAGTAATAATATAAGATGTGGTGTTACCTGAAGATAGACAAATATTTGGATGTTGCCAATAACTCACTGGTTCACATACGTTCACTATGTTGACATATATTTCGGTAAACAAGAAATATTGCATTTTTTGCATTGCACGTTTAACATCCAGCGTCCATTGCTATTCCTGCTAAAACTATATTTTACAACCAATTTGTCCCTACAATTTACGTAACAAAAGCTTACAACTACAGTTGTAAGAAAACCTTTCTGAAGGCCCACGTTTTTCTAGCCTTGCTAGAGAGTGCTACATGTTTCTTCTAATTGAAGCGAAATTTTTAGTGTGATTGCTGCAATTCTTCGTTGCTTATACATTTAATATAAGAAACTAAGCTAAAAAATAAGCAACGAGAACAAAATGATACTTTTAACACATGGTGAGTTTCTTGACTTAAGACGAAAACAAGTGAAGCTCATCTATAAAATCTTGCATTGAACATCAAATCGATCGTAAAAAAAGTATCATAATGGTCGACGACTTCTCGAAACTTATTCCAATATCTGAATATCTCATAGACATAGATCGGATGATTAACAATATAGTTTTCCATACGGCTCTAATGCCCTGTAGTAAAAATATCTCCTTTTCGAGATTATGCCATTATTATGGGTGTGATTTCTGAATAGTAATAAGGCCCGAAAGTCAGAATTTTACCATAGGGCAGTTTCAGAAACTACAGGAAACACTTGACACACTTTAAAACTCATGTTTGAGGTTTCTATAAATACATTGACAAATTTTCATTTTAATACATGATTTCATGTTTTTGGAGTTAATTTCCTAATTAAGATTATTATAAGAACCTGAAGACCAATATAAATAGATCTAGAAGCGGTCCCAGAGTCTCGACATATGTTAACAAGTCGTCACACGTACATTTTAGTGACGTGACGAGACTAACATATGTTGAGACTGGCGACCGCATCTATGCTTGTTAGAGATATTGTTAGCTAGGGATATGCGAGTCAGAAGGTTAGTAATAAATGTACAATCATCGCACATAGTGAAAATGCTAAAAAACACTCCCAAAAATTGTTCTTTTGTTGGATTTGTAGTAGAGTCCCCACGGGTAGAAATTTTGCACAAGAGTACTCGCCTTGTACTCAAGTACTCAGTCAATAGTGCATTCGCAAACAGACAAATAATTGTTTGCTGGACTTGTTTTTGTATGGAATCATTCAGTCTATTGCAGTAGTACATATGAGCCATTGGTGATCTAGAGCATCTTATGTAATACCTGTATTTCAGTAGGTGCTATGGTAGTACTGCCCAACACATATTTTTTTATGCCATGTCGCATATAATGAGAATAAGAGAATATGCTAGATTTATCGATAACATATATGATTTTACACAATTCACAGATCCATCTGATGAAGAGAAGATCACCGCAGATGGCATGATGCATTTCCTTGAAGATTTGCAACTAAACCCAGAAAATAGAGTTGTACTCATTATTGCCTGGAAATTCAAAGCCGCTACGCAATGTGAATTTTCAAGAGAAGAATTTGTAAATGGAATGATTGATTTGGGGTAAGTATTTTGATTTTAAACAATCTATGTTTTTGAATGTATTGAGCATGATCAGTTAGTTTTTTCAAGTATGGTAAATTAGTTTATTTTTTTGTTAATATTTACAAATATAAAGTATTCATTTTGACTACTATTGAGTTTTTTTATTGTTTAATCAACAGCTGTGACTCCATAGAAAGATTAAAACAAAGATGTGGATCAATGGAACAGGAAATTAGAGACTCTGCTAGATTTAAAGATTTCTATCAATTTACTTTTAATTACGCAAAGAATCCAGGACAGAAAGGTTTAGGTAATGTGTCATTGCTTATTGTATGTAATGATGATTGTTGATTATTAGTGTAACATGAGTTTATTGGTTAAAGATAAATTATTATTTGCTTTAGGAACAGTCAGTCTGTCCTAACAGCTCTTTAAAGGTAATGCTCACATTGCTGTCATAAAATTATTTGTATACATGTAGATGCCCGCGCCAGCACTTTGACATGTGTTAAGAGTTCGTCGCTTATGCTATATTGTGTGGTTGTATCTTCATAAAAATTTCTTACATACAAATCCTTTTGTTAGCTCACCTGTCACTTGTGAGAAGGTGAGCTATTGTGATCACCTTTCGTCCGTCACAGTTCATGCTTGGACAATAGTTTCTTCATTTTCCATTTGTTTTTCGCCAAACTTGCATATACCTTATATACCTATATGACCATCATTCCATATTTGAATCATGCCCCTCGAGTGTAAATTGACCCCTCCCCAGGGGTACATGAACAAAATTCTGTATTAACTAAAAATGCTTCATTTTTTATTTGATTATCAGCAAATTTGCACACAAGTTGTATGCCTATTCGATGATCAATCCATATTTAAATCATACTCCTGGTGAACTTGTATGAACTTGAGATTCTTATTTTTTTTAATTTGATTTTACTAATGAATCTTCAATTTCATACAGCCACAGAATAACGTAAGTGGCAAACTACTCAGGCATGTTGGAGTGCTGGCTCAGGCATCTACTAAGAGAGTTGCCAAATTCCAAGAAATTCCTGAAATATCCAGAAAGTTGATACTGATTCTGAGTATACTGACTGAATAACTGTTCTTCCATTGAAGAGAAATGACCAAATGTTTAGAAACCTTTACATTTTCTCTCTCCGCCATTATGGCACTAGCATGAGGCACATTTGGTTTTGAAAGTCTTTCCGCACCAACGGCAATGCTCTTAGCAGCACATCTGCTTCTATCAGCTATTACATTGTACTCGATTTTACCTCCATCGAGAAGCTACGTCTTACGAAAATCATTCTGTGTACATTTCTTGAGTACACATGTTTGACAGCTTTATGGCTGGGGTGGTATTTAAATTGTTTTAGTCGTTCTCTTTGCCTCATTTAATGAATGGAATTGTTAGAATGCTCACAACATCATATTGCTTCTATTAAACCACTTGGTCGCTGGCTGAGCATTGTGCGTTTTATTTTCAGATTTAGAAATGGCAATTGCTTATTGGGATATTGTGCTGCCAGGACGGTTTAAATTTCTTGATCTTTGGTGCCAATTTTTAAGGGTAAGAATTTCTTGTCATCTTAAAGAAAATAATTCTCATGTCTAGAACTGAAAGTAGTGGTCTTATCCTGCAGACATTTACTTTTAAATATTTACAGTTATATGAAAGAGATTGTATTTTATAGCAAAGGTTTTGGTGATGTAATATGTTTATGCATGAATTATTAACAGGATCATCATAAGCGATCTATACCGAAAGACACCTGGAACTTATTACTGGACTTCAGCAATATGATAAATGATGATATGGCAAATTATGATGAAGAAGGTATTCCACATTTTGCATATTTCTGATATACTAAGTAATCTTTTTAAGTCACAGGTTATTCTCGCAATTTGGGAAATAGCAATACAAGATAAAAAACACCATTAAATCTTGAATAAGCCGGAAACTTCATGTTCTTGGTACATCTGTAAAAAGACAGGCTGATGTGGTGAGGCTGTGACTATGTGTTAGTTTGTGTGGACACAGCAAAACATTTTGCGAAAAATGTAATTATGTTTTTCAACATTACATATGCACGATAAAGTACATTTGAGTATGTTTTCAATTAATGCATTCTGTATTTTAGGTGCATGGCCAGTGTTGATAGATGATTTTGTGGAATATGCCAGACCTATTATTCAAGGAAGATCCACCGCAGTATAATACTCTTAATGTTTGTATGTTGAGGAAAGTGACTGTTAGGATAACATCATATAAGTGCACAGAGCCTAGAGGTGAAACGTATTGCCTCTTGAAATACACTTTTATATGTTATGATGTATCTTAATTCTGAAATGGGTTATTTTAACTATTTTTAACTATCCAAGTATGCTCTAGGATTTTTAAAAATTTTAAGTGATGAATAGTGATGAATTTAGAAGTCATGTATTTGTGTGGAATGATTCCTTTTCAATGTCCAACATGAATCTACGCCACATATATGCATGTTCAAAGCATAGTGAACTGCTTTGTCTGTAGAGATAACGTTTCATCTTGTAGATGACTTAAATTTTACACACAAATCATTGAAACTAAATCATAATAGAGAAATAT
Organism: Streblospio benedicti; assembly: GCA_019095985.1. Classification (NCBI taxonomy): domain Eukaryota; kingdom Metazoa; phylum Annelida; class Polychaeta; order Spionida; family Spionidae; genus Streblospio; species Streblospio benedicti. The sequence continues at coordinate 10,785,272 of CM032667.1, read as the reverse complement.
AGAAAATATCTCAAAAAACATTTGAGTGAGAAGTTGAAAACTTCCTTTCATGAGGATACATTGCATTGTTCAATTTTCTTTCATCTCATCCTGCAGTGCAAAGTTGACAGTTGGATTTGACACCGTCTATAGTATCGCATTGTCATTTAAAAACAAAACATAAAACATTTGCAGTTTCTAGCCATGGATGTCATGATAGACGACTAACAGCTACTACCTTTGTCGTGACATTTGATCAAAATCACTTGATTAGTTTGAGCTTGTGTTTGTAGGTGACTATTATGAAAGTCTTCAACATCCAACAACCTTCCTTGTTTCATTATTAGTAGATCAAGAAACATGTTTGTTTCATGTGAAGTTTGAATTATTGTATGTAATACATGTCGGTTTACTTTTTGTAGGTTATTGTGTATTGTGTGACTTCAGGGCTAATATATCATTTTTTATGGTTTAGTGACATAGTAATATATTATTTACAAACTTAGCATGATTTCCATCATATTTATGGGCCAGTAATTTTTCTTCTTATTTGCTGAGTGGGTCACCCAAAATATTTAGAAATCTAGAATTGAAAGCTGACCATTCCACTTGTACAATTATAAGTATTTAGAATATGAAACTCCCACTACATATGAAATTAAAATCATGGCCTAAAGGATCTTTGGTGAGGCGTAATAATAATTAAACTATGATATAAGCTCTGAAGTTTATATTTATATAATATATTATATATTTCATTGTTGACCCTCTGTCCAATAAATGATGCATGGCCTTGCCTTTGCAACTTTTTTCCCCTAGCCTAGGAACCTTCTCTATTGTTCCTAGATTGAAATGGCTTAATTATGATCCCAGTTTATAAAAATGTATCCAATTTAGTGTGACACCACCTACTCACCTCCGAAAAGGTGACTTACCCAGCAATAAAGATAGAATCCTAAGTAGAGATTCTCTCAGCTCTGTTCTCTAAATCAAGGAAGTACCAACCATTGTATTGACATAGCTGGAGGCATGTTTTACAACCCTAAGCTTTCATTGAACTAAAAGTGGCCTGGATGAGACTCAAATTCATGACCTCAAGGTTGTGAGACGAGAATGTTACCTAAGTAAATGTTCTGGCTATATTTCTGGAATTAATTTTGATTTATGTTCTTTAGTAACCTTTTTTAATGAAAATGGTTAGTCCAAACATACATATCCTAGATAATTGTCTACTAGTGTAGACTTTGGCATTCTGCATGTGGATTAATTTAAGTGGCAAGTTTTATACTTGTGTGTCGAATCTTTGTAAGAGTGTTACTTTATGTAAAGGAGTGCAGCTTTTTATTTTGTAAATAAAGACTTTGAATTTAAATTTGTCAAGCATAACTTTTGATTTGTATATCTGTGATGTGTAGAACCTGTTCATTTTAATATAGTTTTATTGAAAAGTGTAACATCATATGTTATGATAATAATAATTAATAAAAAAAACTATATGTATGTTTGAAGGTTTTATTTTTTGTAAACAAATTTATTCAGGATTCCCATAAACTATTGTAATCCATTTTATATGCCATTGTGAACATGATTCCCAATCATAATGGAATGTTCCACTAATTTTATTCTTTCCCAACAAACAACATGGATGATTTAATTTCATAACTTGCCTCCTCAACATTTTCACAATATAAATAAATATTCACACACTTAAATTTTCACAACATGCAAATTAAAACCGCGATTTCAACAATACTGGTAATATTATTTAGACAAGCCTCCCAAATGAATCACAAGTACCAATGTTCAATAATTAACATGTAAACAACTACAGATTACATGCAAAAATTCAGAAGACGCTACATTATTACTTGGATATACAGTAATGCAAGGTGAGATTGCAATATAATTCAACAATTCTTGGGATGAATATTTTTAGCTAGAAAAATATCTTTCATCCAAGTGACCTACTAAAATCTTTCAATTTGCATAAAAGTATTTTTTTTATTACGAATCTTGTACAAATTGTAATGAAGTACTAGTAATCATTCTGTTGGAGAAAAATACCTGTGAACACAAAAAAATGTTGCTACAACAATTATCACAATTTAACAAAGTAATAATATAAAATTGGAGAAATTGTGCTGTACCATGTAAATCCTGACAAAAGTCTGCTGCGTAATGACAAGCAAATAATTGAAAAGGTCAATAACTCAATATTATGGAAAAATAAATATCAACAATTACATTATAAATAATCTAATATACACAATTCAAATATGAAATACTAGTAATTATTTTGCTTATTTTTAAATCAATAAACCTGCATAATCAAAATTCTTATGGTAGAATTCAGCAAAGTAATTTTATAATTAATCAACACAATCTCACATAACACACATCTGTGTATAAAATATTCACTATATTGGGTAAAGTGGGCAGAATTCAGCCACCTATCAGTGAAATCATCGTTTGTACCAAATTGACACAGTTACCCAAACATTGATTTATAGCACTTATCCATATAACACTTACCCATGATTTGAGAATTCAGAACCCCATCTTTTAATATTCTGCCCCTCCAGAATAAAGACTCTTCTTCAACATCCCTAATGTGCGAGAAAGCTTTGCTCTGCATGTAAAAACAGTACAAAATAAGTAGGAATCACAGATTTATGTAGTGCCAAAAATTAAAAACTCACAGGGCTAAAATTAGGAATCTTTAGTAGTGAAAACCTGCATTTCAAAATTCGAACCCTAGTCTGCTGGTTTATGAGTAAGTCAGCAAGTGAATAAGATATTATATTTTGATCAATGTGAAGAGTTTTTACACACCTACTTCACTTTATAATACATGAAAATAACACCAATTATATTAATCAATAAAAGGGACGAATTTCGACTACTTTAAAATATGTAATAAAATTGGAGTAAAAGTTATTTCCAAATGATAATGATGATGATTTCCAAATGATGGAAAGAAATTTGTCATTTACCTCAAATTAATACAGATAATTTTAATGTTTTATATGTTAAATATGTAAAAAACAAAAAATGTGTGTTAATCAGACCAGCCTCAATTATTTATATAGGATTCAAGTTATGATCAAATCAGTTTCTTGTATTTATCCATTTACATGACATGAATCAATAAAAAGAACATGAAAACTACCTTGACACCAGACATCTGAATTCTTTCGATCCTTTTCATTTGTTTAAAAATACAATCTTTTATATAATGACTCATATTCAATAGAAATATGTCAACAACACATTTCAAGCCTATATGTCTAAAGAGACACTCGATTTCATCATAGGGACCCATCCTACCTACCAGGTATATTTATCAGTAGAAAATTGATATTTTTCCAATTTCAATTTGAAAAATTCACAAAGCTCAGATGCAAATTTGATACAAATTCATTTGTTACATTGTACATTTTTTTGCATTTTTTTTGCAATGTAAATGAATATGCATGGAGTATTGTATATGTACACATATTGATTCAGGCTATAAATTTGTAAGATAAAATTCCTGCCTATATTACTTTCTTAAGATTGTAAACAATATCACAAAGCCTTAAAAACTTTCGAAGTTCTTGCATTAGCAGTATAATATTAAGGCTTCAACAAAACTAAAAAACAAACTGGTACATGTCAACGATGCTGTGTGACCTATAATCCTGTCTCTGAAACTTCATTGGTATGTATAGATTCTCATTAATTAGGAAGTCGGACATTTAATATTTGCAAGTCTAGATTGTTGTCTTGTTAACACAGGTAGCGTCAATGACACGCTTCCCTGATTCATTCCATTATATCATCATCATCACATGGAGGTCGTGGGTGGGTGGGTGTGAAAGAAGTTTTCGTCGTAGTTTGTCACACTAGTGCAGCTCATGGTGTTCATCTATAGTCCCACTATGATTGAGAGTTGGACGAAGAGAAACTTTTCAGCAGAAAGTCATACAGCGTCATGGTTGTTTGTTTGCTGCGCAACGAACGCTCATCGCAGTACCGCAGCACATGTGTGAGAAGTCTGCCCACGGTTTGGGCGCCTCCAGCCGAGGCCGCCAGATGGCACACGCGCTCCATGACACTTCCGAGCCCCGGTTCCATCTCCTCACATGTGTAATAGACGAGGACGGGGGCGCCGGCGCGTGAAGCTGCGCACCATTGCAGCAGAGACTTGAGGTGAGGGTCTCCGCGGAACGCACCGCAGCCCCAGTTGCCCGTCACCACTGGCAACCGCCGACGTACACAGTCCGCAGTGGGGTCGCTAGTCAGCTGTTTGTGTCTTTGGCCCGCATTTGACTGTCCTGATGGGTAATCGTAAGGCATGTGACCAGATCCTGTTCCTCCACGGTCGTGGTGGTGGTAATACTGAGATTGAGCCATCGCTCCTGACTGCGGTTTGAAGGAATCACGCTTGTGCGCTGGGTCCTGTGGTGGCAACGTTGAGTAGGGCTGAGATTCATCACTTTTTTCATCACAAGAGCGTTGTTTTCTGGCCTCGTGGATTACTCTGCTGTCCATTCGCGTGTCCTCTGCTGGTTGATGAGTCTCGCTTGGTAAGGAGGGCTGCTGCTGCTGCTCCAGCTGAACGCCGTAGTCAGCTCCGAACATTTCCACAAAAGCGGAATCCACCGCATCGAGTACAAGGTCATGTGCAAACCAGTCCATGTGGCAAGAAGACGTGCGATGGCGGGAAGCGGCCACTGCCGCCGACCCCGCGGTTGTCGTTCCAGTGGCTGCTGAGGACGACTGCTGGGATTGGTTGAGCCAGTCAAGGAGCATTTCTCTGGACGACGTGCTGTCTGTGGAAGAGAGAAAACGTCACGATTAACCACCTTCTCATGTTATCATCCATAGCAGCATTTTGACTTTCAGAAACAAGAGTAAATCAATAATTATCACAATCAAAGCGTAAGCATCATGGTTACAATAAAAAATAAATAAAAAAGTAAAAAATTGTCAATTTAGAAAGTTGAGTTCTTACATTAATTGTTTTCTACATTGACATTTCAATACTCACGATATACACTATACATTTTCTAATTTGATTGGGCTTTTGCATGATAAAAGATTGTGGTGTACAGTATTTTATGTGAGGCTTACCAATGGAGCTAGCACGAGTCTTGCTGGAGGCCGATGTGACGGAGAGAGATAAGAAGTCTGTGTCTGTGTTTGGGGGGTCGTCAGGGTCGGTGCTGCCACGACGACGCTGTCGGGAATCTCCACCATCGAACAGAACGAGGCTCGGAATGTGAGGGCTGCTAGTCTACCAGGGGCACAAAGAAACAAAGGGTGTCACCAACTCTTTTGTAAACATCAAATAAGGACATTAGGACTTTGAAGAGTAATACTGGGATTTTGAATACAATGCATATCACAGCATATAACTGATACATTTATGTCTGTAAATGAAACAATAAGAGATCTCAAATCTGTGGTCTAGCTTTTCCTCTTTCGTGATGCCACATACAATTTTACAAGTGTCACACTCACTTTGATTGACACCTACAAATATCACCCCTAACTTTCAAGGGATTATGTTCATTCTATATTTAACAACTCCAGCTTATGTCATCGTGATTATTATATTTTTAAAATTACCATTATTCTTTGGTTAAAAGTCACAATACAAATAAATCGTATCAACATAGCTGTAATCCTCATACCACGAGCTGTTTCTCAAAGGTGGAGAGTGTCTCGTCGCGAAACCCGTTGTTCGAGCCTCGACGCGATGACCCCGGCGTGACCCCACTGCGATTGCGCCATCGGGTGCCGGTCTCATCGAGGGAACAGCGACGCTGTGTCTCCCTTGCCGCCAGGTCACCACGCACAAAATTCAGAGAACCTGAAACACGATCGGGGTGTCAGCAGATGCTTTTTACAAATAAACTTTGACCATGATACTTCTGTGATTGATGTGTGTGCGAGCCAATTATAATAGTTCATGAAATCGATTGAATGGGAGGTAAATATTTTAGTTACCTCTTTATGCTTATATTTGCTTAACATTGGTGGAATACAACTATAACTGCCACAAGTTCACATGCTGTGTCTTTTATGATACCAGCATAGGTTTGGTAGTTCCATACTGGTTGAGAGCTATGTGACTACCTGACATAATGTCTGTATTACAATGTAATTTCCGTTTAACTCCATGGATTGGAAGAATTACCTTGTAGACAAATCTTGCCAATTCACATACAACAAAACTGAGGCATGCAGAAGAAAGTACACCACGTTTGTTTACCTTTGCGAGTGTCAATCTCACGGCTGCTGCCCCAGGCAAAACCTCCGAACTCTGCAGCAAAATAGCGAGCGTCAAGAGCGGCTTTTTCCCGCTCACGTCGCCACATGGCCTCCAGATACCTGATAGTAATAGTTGGTAGAGTGAGTATCGAGAATTGAAGCAAACATTAAGACATTATCTTAAGTGACACTTTGCTGTTGATATTGACTTGTTTTCACAAATCATCCTTTATATCGTGGTGATTTTGACTTCCCTTCATACATCATGTACATAGTAAGGAGATGTGCTTTCTTTTAATTTAGTTGGTTATCTCAAATGTATTGCTAATCTCGAGCACATTTGAATCTTCCTTGAGGATTTAAAGGTTATGCTTAGTGGCCAAACAAGTATACGCGTAGAGAAGCATTATGATATGTTCTGTGCATTCTGAAAGTTTCTTTCATTTAAACAGCATATATGTAGATCAATATGAATACCACACAATAAGAGGCCGGCAAATACTCTACAAAACACGTGAAGCAACAAATGTCAGCCGAATGATTTTCGTCAGACGTAACTCACACGGTGCATGTGAAAGACCGCCTATATCGCCCATGTTAAATGAGACGTCAGTCGTGAGAAATCCACGGTACGTCTGGCGAAAATCATTCGATTATGCAATATCACGTGACCCTGTGTTTTAGTTGACGAGACGGCATGGTATTTTTAAAGGTGAAATAGGCATTAAATGTGGAGAATATAAATATTATTTTCATCTCACTTGCAATGGATAAGGCATCGTCTATTAATACTGAATTTTACAGAACTAATATGATTTTGGCTGAGCAATATCTTTAAACATGATTATTTGGAGGTGCTGCCCTGAAAACACTGCCTCTAACCCCTCCATTCCACCGTCGCGACCAGTACCGAAACTAGATAGAGACTTGATGGTCGCCACCATGTCTCTACCATGTCTTTACCACGTCTTCATCTAGTCTCCAAGGTCGGGAGCTACTCGTTATCTAGTTTCCGAAAAAAGTCGCCGGCACACCGGTGAGAAGCTTTTTAGTTGCACAGACATGCAGCTCAACTAAAAAAATCGCGGGTGTTTGGTTACGACTAAAAAAATCAATAAAAGATCGCCACCAAGTCAGAACCAACTCGAAACCTTGTATTTATCTACTCGAGACCATGTCCTCATCAAGTCTCTACCATGTCGTTATCAAGTCTCCTGGTCGGGAGCAGATCGCCACTTCAACGTAGGTAACGAGTAGATAAAGATTAGATGGAGACTAGATAAAGACATGATGAGGACTTGGTGGTGAGTTGGTGACGATTAAATAAAAACCTGGTCAAGACCAGGTCTTAACCAGGTCTTTATAAGGTCGTAACCACATCGCCGGGGATTTAGTTTCCACCAAGTCGTAACCTTTGGCGACGGTGGAATGGGACACCATTTTTGGGGGCGAAAAATCAGCATTTTGTCGTAACCTAGTCTCTGATACCCGCGACTTCTTCAGGTTGCGACTAGCTAGCGACGGTGGAATGGGGGGGTAAAGCTCAATCTCTTCGTAGCACAAGCATATTATGTAATATTTGATTGACGAAAGACATAGCTTTTCACTAAACCTGTCTTGTGTGGACACCTTTGTAATACCCAGAGAACTTGATTTTGATGTAAATTCACTGCCTGGATACTTACGTAAGGTTTCGTGACCTGTTTACTGACCTCTGTTCCTGCTGCACTTCGGCCTGATAGGACGTTATCGCTTCCTGGAAAACTCCGCACAGGAAGCTGTCCACAAACATGACAAGGTCAAGGTCAATGTCTTCCACATCAGATTCCTCTTCTTCCACCTGATAATGGCAGCAACATGGTATAAATACATTGTATGAGCTTTATAATAAATGGAAAATACTCACATATATAACAATATCATTTCTTATATCACATTGCTATCTTGACACATCATTTCGCTTAAAGAAATTTTTAGCATAGGCACCAAGGCATTATATACAGTGATACGTTTAAGACAGAGCTCATGGCTTCTTCTGTTGCTCTGTCCATATCATATAGTACAGTAGATAACTGAATTATCATTGGTCGAGTTTAAAATGTTGGCAACAACGTTCTTGAGAATATCATTCAGTATATCAAAGTATGTTAACCATTCTAGCAACACCAGATCATTTGTAACTTGCTTCTTCCTACCTGCACCACTCTGACCCTGCCCTGGCGGATTCCTGTCGTCACCTCTCCCCACACTGTGTCAAGCAGGCCTCCCACATATACCTCCACCTGTCAATCACATTATACTATCACAGCATATATTTACAGTAAGACGACGCTTTAATTAACCTCAGTGCCCTTTCTCCAAGTGTCAATCACCCCAACACACTGTGTCAGCACTACTAGCAAAGCCACTACATTGAATATACATTGCTTTTATGCGTGACATTGAACTTCTTTTTTAAACATGCACTAAATCAACTAAATCAATATGAAAATAGATGAAGTATCTGTACCTTGGTCTGAAAGCTTCTCTCCCTCAACTTTTGAAGGGCCATCTCTGTAGCGTCGTACATAATCTGAGATGCCATCCTCGACGCCACCCGCTCCGCAGTCCATCGGTCCACTGGTGCCTCACTGGCTGTGCCCAGGCTACTGGCTCCAGCAGGGTCATTGGAGCAGCTTGCAGAATCGTTGTCACCGGGGATGGCAAGGTCATCATCAGAGGGCAGCTCCTCCTGCCGCACAAGTCCCACCGCGCGACGCACGAGGCGAGGACGCGTCGCCTGATCACAGGGAGGCGCAATGAGTGAAAACCAGCCAGGTTTTTTTATGAGATGACACAGCATAGAACGGTGAGAAAGCGTTGAATAAACCAACTAGACAGCTTAAAGTGAAGCACAACTAGTCTAACCAACCATGTAGTCTTATTCCTACGGATTATTGTTTGTGAGGGTGTCTCACGTGTCTGTCTTAACAGCCCCTTAGCTGCCGCTTCAGCGCAACTAATGATTTCTCGGTCTAATCTTTTCGTCTCTCAACAATATTCTACAATGTCTGCCAATCAAAGTCTGATCTTAAAGTTAGGACATTGGTATGACTATGAACAGTGATCAGTGACAAAAAGACTGAGAAGTCATTATTGAGTTCAAACCTCATGTAGAGGGAGGCAGATATTAAATGGACTGGTGTTAATCTCGTGTTTTATGTACATTTCTCACATAAAAAGCTGTTTACCTGTGCCGGTGGTTGTCCTGACTGCACGAAGCACGGCAGCATGTCTTCTCCTCCAGGGTTGGGGCTAGCTGCAGCAACAATGTCACCGGGCCCAGGGCTGGCACGGCTAGAGGCAGTGTCGCCACCTGCGGTGGTATCTCCAACTCCTGCCCTCCGCCCAGCCGCCATGGCAACCCCTTGCTGGAACAAGCCAGCCACCAGGTCCTCAGCAAAGTCCTGGATTGCTTGGTGGCCAAGCTCCTCCTCCTCTACAAGGAGTATTCAAGACATTTAATATAAAATCATTGTGAATATATATAGTTCCCGACTATTGACCGTTTTCACATATATGATTTTATGTACGAAATAAAGTCCCAAAGAAAGCCTATACCTAGGAAATAGTTTATATCACAGCATTTGGGAAAGGTTCTATTGGTATTATGGAATATGTGTTACGGTAATTAATTACAACAGTTACCTCAAGTATGCAAAAGGATTAGCTATATGTGAATGGTTGAATATCTATCTTATGAATCAAATGGACCATTATAACGATAACGGCAAAATGTATGAGCTAAAAGTCTAGCATTTAAAAATATAATAAAACCCAGCAATTATATGATCTAAAATTTGATCATTGCTTCCCTTTAATTGTCCTGATATCAATTTTACTACACACAAATTTTGGTTGTGATAATGCTTTTCCTTAGAAAATTAAGTGTATAAATTAGTAGGAATTATGAATGATAAAATGCTACACATACACATCATGTTTTATGTTGTAAAGTAAGTGTACATAGAAATTTCCAAATTTTCAAACTTAGCTATGCAAAGCTAATATGTACAAAACGTATGCACAATGATTAGAACAGCTATTTTCATATGTTTTTGTAAACAGTTACGCATTCCTCTACAAGATCAGACTCAGTTTGAATCGATGTGTATTGTGTAGGCATCAAATTTGTCAATAATCAATCACCCATAAATTTTGATTTTGATACTACTGGTAAATAAGTTGTATGAGCCAAAAGCTAGTGGAATAAATTTGTGCCAGGACAAGAATATTTAGTATTATGGTGGTGCATTTTAACTGGCAGTGTAAACTTACCAGTTACACACAATTTAACATGTGTGGAAATTGCGTATTAACATATAAAAACCCAAGTCATCTTGTTAGACCTCATCATAATTAAAATACAATCCAAGAGTTATGTGCGCAAACAAATTTGATTTCATAATTTTATTTTAAAAAATACACGAACATGAAATAGAACAACCCAAAACAAAGTGACAGAGACCCCTGGCCTCTTAACGTCAAACAACTGAACAAAATACAACTCATCATCACTCACTTCCTGAATGCTCGTGTTTTTTATCTATACAAAAATGTAACTGATAAATTCATAATTGTAAGATGTATGCAATGGGTCAGAATTAACTTTCAAATCATAATGGGAATTTTGCTGTTTAAAATATTAAATTAATAATAATAAACATCAAGCAGTCTACTTGTTTTAACACATGAAATCCAAACAGTAGTCTAGTTCTAAATGGACCTCTTCCAATTTCAAGCAGTATTTATTTAATATCATTTTCTTTGGAAATTCTCTAGAATTTATAACATATTATTTCAACATTCAACTCATAAAAAAATCACTTAAACATAACATACCAATCACGCTTGGCTTAGTTGCACGACCAGCCAGACTCTGGAAATACTCATCTAGCTCTATGGAACTTTCTGATGAACACTTTCTTGAGCTGCTTCTTCTAGACGTACTGGAAAATGAGGAACTCCGTCTAGAACCTGCAATAAGGAATTCATAACTTGCATTTCACAAAACTATGCCTTAACATGATGTCAAAATTGCCATTGGTGGCAATTTCTTACTAGGTTCTCATTCTTGCCAGCGAAGACATTCACAACTCATAACCTTTGGCTTTCAAAATTTTCATAGGGATTCAAGTAGATTCAAGAATTGGCAACAATAGCGAAGCGGTTAGCAAATTTAAAGTTCAAGCCCTAGCAGACTCTTCATAGCGCCCTATGAAAGGAGATTCTTAGCCATAAAACGCAGACAGAAAAAGATGACCCACCTGAACCTGAGCATGAGGACGCTGTGGAGCATGAGGACGTTGTGGACACGTCACTGAGCGCTGAGCTGCGCCGGCGCGCGTGGTGCGAGGCGAGGTCACCCAGACCCAGCGCCTGCAAGCATGGAACACCGCCTTGCTTCTATCATTGAATATGGATGATATACTATACTGACAGCATTAATGAATCGATATCTGTAGCAATTTAGGAAAACTTCATAAATTAGTTAAAAAACAAGAACGTAACTTCCCACCCACCCATTCCCTGTTATTACCTAATCAATTTATATAGTTGTCTACTAGCAGTCGTAAAATCATAATCCTGTTGATGTAGACCCATAAAATGTATAGGTAGAAGTTAACATTTTATCGTAATGCTTACCAAGGAGGCCTCTCCATCAAAGGAGGGGGCTGCTGCGAGCGGGGGAGGAGGTGGCAGGGGGTCCATGGCAGGGGAATCCTGGTCTGGGGAGGTCAGCATCTCTCCTAGCGCCTGATGGAAAATATCCTCCGATAGCGTGCTGAAGTACTGACGGTAGATCTCCGACAGTGAGCCTGGAATAGCATTTTATTTGAATTTTAAAACTGTATTCAGCAAAAATAGTGTGATGGCTTTAAATTCCAAGATGTACAGGTGGTAGCTGTTTTTGGGTCAACTATACTTGTCATTGGTGTATTTCTAATGAATAAAGACTTTTCATGTGATTGTAATAAGACTTCCAACTAGTGTTCAATTGAGCGAGTCTAGATGCTAGATCTAACCCTAAAATTAGTCTGAAACAAACTGGACTTTACAGCTGCCTCACATGGTGAGAACGGTGACATTCCTCACTGAAAAAGGTTGGCTACACGCTCAAAATGAGGATAGAGTGAGGCCTGCTTGAGCTAAAATCAAACTTAGACAAATTGTTGCCCACACTCCGGAGGTTGTCGCTACCTTTGCGGCCGCCCCGGCCCCCTCTGCCGCCCGCGCCGTCGTCCTGTGAGAACCCGACGAGCGCCTTGTTGAGTTCCCGCAGCACGTTCTGCATCTGGTACTGGCGCTCAGCGCCGCCGATCCGCCGCGCCGGCAGCGCGTCGATACACACCAAGTGGTTGTCCAGGACGCCAGCACAGTCAGCCTGTTAGTACAGTATATATATACTAAAATGAATCTCTATATAGAGACCACCTCTCTATTGAGACCACCTAGCACTGGTCCCATATGGTGGTCTTAATAGAGAGGTCCCACTGTACTTTAATCTTTGTTTTCATGTTGTATTTCTGTTGTTTGAGTCTCGTTGATTACAGTTTCTCTTGAAGAGCGTATCTACCCAATCAATATACACAACATATACCTTGGCATTATCTATCGCTGGCCCATTGAAAGCTAGGTCGCGTGCGTATCCAGAGTATCTGCTGTAGTTCCGGAAGCCGTGGATACCAACAGCCTCGTTGTCCTGCATCTCTTCTACAAACAACAGGCCTGCGATCAGCTCTGGACAACAGGAAAAACGGATCTCCTCCTAGACAAGAAATACACACACAAAAGGATTAGCTCAAAAATTGTATCCGGCTGATTAGTCATAGATACATACTATTGCAGTTCAAATTATGAAGGCGGATGGCCTGAACGCTGTAAAAATGAATGAGACAATCATTGTGGCTTTATTCTAAGCTGCAATAGTAGCACCATCTACTACATTTACCATAAGTGTTTTGGATGTTTTGCATCTCAACCAAAGAAAATTAAAAGTTTTGTAATTTTACAAAGTTCTATACCTTAAATAGAAAACTTTATATTTTCTATAAGAGAGAAAAGATTTGCATTTTGAATTACATTGTGGTTTTTAAAAGCTATATGCTAATACAGAAGTATCATACATGCAGTAATAAATAAAATGATTGTTATAATTTATTCAGAATGTACCTTTTATGCGTATATTAACAAGTTAACAATTATATACATAAAAAAATGCTTAAAAATATTTTTGATCAAGTAATATTTTGTACCTGCACCCTGCCTGTTGACAACACTCCTCCACCCAATTTGCGGTTAGCAAAATCCACCTGAAACAACACGCTAACGTCAGCGTCAAGGCTACATTACAAGCGGCATGCATAAATACATGCAAGTGAGCTATAGCAATAATACAAACCTATTGACCTATTGACACACGTAAACTGATACTTAAATACATGATTCTTTACATCACAACACATTTTTTTCACTTACATTGACAGTTTCACCAACTATCTGTTGGCATCGTCGGAATGACACTTCTGCGCATGACAGGAGGTCAGTCCCGCCGATCCCTGCCGAGAACCGGATCATAAACTCGTGAGAGTTGGTGGCCCCCCTCGTCACGGTTCATGACCTGCCTGTACGTTCGGATATGCACTGCCTCTTTGATTGTCCTTGTCTTCCAGTCACTCTCCCTGTCTATTACACTTGCACCTTCCCAGTCTCTCACGAGTTTACGATCCGGTTCTTGGCGGGGATCGTCGGGACTGACTTCCTGTCATGCGCAGAAGTGTCATTCCGACGATGCCAACAGATAGTTGGTGAAACTGTCAATGTAAGTGAAAAAAATGTGTTGTGATGTAAAGAATCATGTATATAAATATCTATTACCAACACAATGAACACGTTCAAGCGTAAACTGATACATTGTGAAGAAAATGTGAATAATGTTCTTCATAACAAAGGAGTGTATATTTCTATCATATATAGATGTAAGGAATTTTACATCACAAACTGAGAGGCCAACGAACTAATGTGATGTCAGTCTTTCTAAACATACTTTTCAGGTAAAATTCATTGAGAGCAAATGTGTATTCTGTAAATTCTGATTTAGGCCTCCATATTCATGTTTGTTCATGTCCATATTCAAGCACATATCAAAATATGACTGATTTTCAGTTAAAAAGTGTTGGCAACCTGGAGTGTAGTGGGGCCAGCATCTTCAATCCGTCCAGTCTTGTGCACCTGGATGTCACACAAACTCGCCTCGCAGCTCAGCCAATTATCGAGAGTGGGCAGGTTCTCTTGTGGCACAACCTACAGAAAATAACGATTTACATTTATTAATAAACTTGTGAGAGAATTGTAGATGGATCATGGAAAAGGTGATCACAATAGCTGACCTCATCGATGTGACAGATGAGCTAAACAAAGATAAACATGTATTATAATATGGTCCAATCTATTTTGATCACAACACAATATCATATATACTATAATAATCTAGTATCTTTATAATCTACACAGGTAGAAGTTTGTTAATAAATTATTATCAATTCTCAAACCTTTCTTTCAAATAACAAATTGCCTTCTAGAAGAGTATTGTCAAGAGCCAGCCTTTCAAAGTAGTGCAGTATTAACCGCAGCTTGCCACACTGTCCTTTGCTGAAATACCCAATAGAGTATATTATGGTTATCAAAATGCAAAGTATTTCCATTAACAAATACATGTACAATCAAATACCTAGATGTGTTACTTTTATAAAATTGCATCAAGTAATGAAGAAAAATTTATAAAATTTAACAAATTGCCAAATTCAGAAATGTGATCACTTCCATTTACTTACTTTCCTAAATGACAGAAAAAGTTGTCAAAATTGATAGCACAGAGAGTGGACTTCTTGTCATACATTCGCTGGGGCCATAAACAGAGAAAGGAACAAGCAACAATGGAGGCTGCCAACGTGCGTGGAATGGACACAGACCCAGCTGGAAATAAAGCAGCTACTCTTTAAATTATCTTTCTAATTCATTAACTCCAGTATTGTGTGTTATAAGTAATTATGTCATTAGACCAAAGATTGTGACCTATGACGTCATTTGGTTATGAAAATAGTCTGATAACTCTGATTACACATTTTAAATATTCAACTCGTGAAAAGTTTTGTAATGAATTTCTTACAAAATTAAATCCTAAATATCTTAGAAAACCAAGAAATATTTTATTATAAGGACATACATGTACATTGATGCAAACCTTATGTATGAGTTTGAATCAGCCATTGAAGACATTTGTCTTTGTTAATGAATAGGCCAAAGTGTTGATGAATAAAATAAATTTTACAAAGATTTATCGGCAAAGCATTCTTGTTTCAAATAATACATCATTGCCTACATAATAGTACATATGTAGTAGCAGGAATGTTATCTTATTCCTGGTAGTTGTAGATATACTATATGTCCACATGTAATGGTACAATGGTTAATCGATACATAGGCCGGTGATGGTTAACGGACATCGGGTAGGTTTTGGGTGAGTTCCGGTTACAAAATGGAATGTTGATTAACCGAAATGTTGTATCTATTTAGCTATCGTCATATACAGACCATCTTGTACAATCATAAAATTGTGTAATAAATAGTTCCTGACTATTCATCACATTATTTTGGTGTCCTACGTATTTATTTCCTACCGCTCATGTTTACAAATGGCATCGTCATGTGATGATCTTGTACATCAAAAAAAAAAAAAAAAAAACGAATAGACAACCATTGTTGGTAAAGAAGTTTCAGAGTCGAAAAAATCCATTAACATAAGACATTTTATTGCTTACGGCGGACGCCGGGCATTAAAGTCACTTCCAAATGATCCACACGAGCCAGTACAATTGTGCTATGGTATTTAGAGGGTGTGTTTTTTGCACCTCATAGGATGCATATCATTTTTTCGTGCACTAGAGAAAAATAGGAAGTACTGGACAAAGGACCCACATCTACACATTGTGTGATGGATCAATGCATAAAGTAAGGTGCAGAGCAAACGTCATGTCAGTTAACAAAGCTCAGTTCTGTTAACCGGTTACCTTGGTGTATAAAAACCGAACCGCAACCATTACAGCCTTATCAATATGATCTGTATAATTGTTTAGAATCCAATGCTTGTTCATCGCCGATATGGAAGTATTGATTTAAGTTTTGAAATTAAGCACATGTGGGCTTCAGAAGGATTTTTTCCCCTTTTTTCAGTTTTAAGCACATGTGAGATATGTTTATATACATTACATTGAATTTGATACTTACCACATTGTTGTCTAAGAAATTTAAGACCACCTTCAGGTTTAAGAGCTGCAATTTCAATGGCTTTATTGATAATAAAGGGCCACGTGTACTGCAAAAATGTTGATTTTTCTTCCTTTGAGGCTTCCTTCTTAAAGAATATTTCAATTCCCTACAAGACAAATTCAAATGAAAGTGCACATATAGCTTGATAATAAGAATGAAAAAGATTCTAATAATTCACATTATTGATAATTACCTGAAATATTCTATTAGAATTTCTGTGTTTGCCTCCTTCATTTGCTTGAGCCTCCTCATCTAAATAAGTTCCATGAACAAAGTTGTAAATGTCTTGCAGGCTGAAAAAATATTGTTCGGTAAGTTGTTTAGAAGAATAAAAGATTTAAAGTTAAAACATTCTTGCAACTTATGTACTGTTCATATACCAATAACAGTTAGGTGGGTTCAGCTGAACACTCCATGAGAGTAAAATTTCTTTGATAAGATTAGACACGAAATTTTCAGGGAAACCTCATAAAGGTATTCACTCGACATAAGCAGAAAACCTGAACAGCTCCCTTTACAAAATGTTGAGCACAGCCCTGACACAAATAGTATAAATTCAATTTAAATTGTCCTTGAAAGATGTTTTACTCTACATGTCTAATTTGAAATACATCTGATGACACCAATTCTATGAATTTCATCAAAATACCAAATGAAATAAAATGTCATTATAAACAATGAAATAAAACTAGATTTACTTACCCTTTACAAAGTTGTCCGCATGAGACAGGATTTTTGATTGATCTTAGACGAGTCACAATTTCTAACCAAATTTCCAGATCACAGGGAAATATCACTTCCATCATGCTCTCATATATAGCATTTTAACAACTTTTAACTGAAACAAAAATTCATCAAATGTTAAACCTGTGCAATAGAAGTTTGTGAAAACATTCTAAATTGAAAATTAGTGTTGGGAACTTTAAAGTAGGGGCCATTGCTTGTTACTCCCATTTAAGGGTACAGGAAAGGCTATTTCAAGCTTTTATTGAAATTTGATATTCTCTTATTATTTCTCCAATTTTCATGAAGTACACCTTGTTGTGTAGGTAATAATTTTATCGAATGATATGAAAATTTCGAAGTTGAAGCAAAATTTTGTTATGAACCAATTTTAGTTTTTCTCTTTATCATTTATACCATAAAAGTAGCAGTTTTTAAAAATACTTGGAAAAATATCCTGTAGACCAAGACATACATAATATGTGACGTCACGATGTGAACTTTGACTACTTTAGTTAATATTAGCAAGATAATGTTTGTATCATATATGTGTGACAGAACACTATGACACTTATAGTGAATGTCTTCAATAGGTATTATAATAAGAATGTGAACAAAGCATCGTCAGGCACCGTGACCTCCTGTCAAAGTTGCACTGCACTGAACGGATTAGAAATAGTTGGGCTAACGTACAGACACTTTTCAGTGGTGCCGCCAAGCGGCAACAGTGCAGCCACCCAGCGGAGTTCATCAGAACTAATAATTCCCATGGGGATTAAGGGCTCTCTCCAAGTATGGCAAGGGGACGCTTCTAAATGTGTGGGGAGGTTGGTTCAAAGGACGAGGGCGCCTGTCCATGCACATCTGACTGGTCTGGTATGAACAGGAGATCGTGAGTTTGACTCCATGGCCCCCCAAAGCTTTACGTACCTTACCTACCTAATTATTTCACAGGAAAACTATTAATGATAAAAGGTTCATTTTAAAAGTATGTTGACACATTTTCACCATTGTTTATAAACACTGTATCTCCTTACATTGACATGTACAGGATTATTTTTCGATAACTCTTAAAATCTTAAAGCGTAGACTCATCTGTCCTGGTATTTAATACAGAGATATATAGTTTATTACTTTAAATCAAGGATATTTACAAGAGAAACTTGTAAGCTTTCACCAATATTAATAGTGCTTCTTCACACTGTTAATAGAACCAGCTATAACAAACATCACAGTCTAAACAATATCACAGGATTAAGACGCTCTTTTATTTAGAACATTGAACCCCTCAGATGGTGAATGACATAATCTCCCTAGTGTGTGAAACAACCTTTTCTTTTCGCATGTAGATGCAGTTACCAGTCTCGACATACGTCAGAGTCTCATCACACGTACATTTTAGAATTTTTAGTGACATGACAAGACTCAACAATGTCGAGACTCTGCCGACCGTATCTAACCAGCAGAAGTGGGTGAGAGAGCCACACAACAGCTTGTGAATCCTGTAACATTCAGACTATAACTAGTATGCTTGGTTATATTTACAGACTGATGAAGCCCTCAGCTGAGGCCCTGAGTATGGGTGAAAGTTCATCTTGTAAATATCCGTGGTTTTAAAGTAAAGACAATACTACTACATGTAGCGTCAATGAGGAAGCCTTTAAAGAATATAGAGGCTTCCTCATTGACTCTAAATTTCGTAGATGCACTCGCCAGAGTCTTGACATATGTCAGTCTTCGTCACACGTACATTTTAGTGATGTGACGAGACTCTGATGTATCATATATCTAGACTCTGATGACCACATCTAGTGTTGTCTTTTAATTGCTACCAAAACTCGGAACATTACATCTGCTTGAGGGCCTATGACTTAAAGGTCTTCAACAACTTAATTCGCTGTATTTACTTAAGAGTAGTTGGAGAATGACCTAACTTTCGTGAATTAATTACACTTAGCTATATCAAAGCGGTTTAAGCTCAACTAAAGGCATTTTCAACACTGAGTTTCAGCAATATTAGTACGAAATAACGTGAGACTTAGCCCCATTTGTGACCGAAAGGCATCCAGCAGGTCTTCGTGAGAGTGAGACTATGTAAAAAAAGTTATAAAGTGCATATTTTGACGTTTCATGAGTACCATTTTGTTATATTTCACAGCCTGTACACCATCTTGATTTCGACCAAACCATTTGAATATAAATTAACACAGAAGACAACATAAACCACACCTAGATGAAGTCACTTTAATATTATTATCATAAAAATGGATCATTTCACAACACTATAAAATATTTTTGCGGAAGTGCGACCATATAAATTAGTTTAGACAAATAATCGCCCTCGATTAAAATAGATGAACCATTGAAATCACAAGAACGTGAACTTTCACAATTTATCCACTCACTTATGAAACAAATTCTTAGTGATATTCTGTTGATTATGAAATCCGATTACGAACAAATGGCTGTTTAGCATATAAGCAACTCAGTATCTATGTATTCAATATCTGTGTACTCGTACTTCTGCTTCTATTTCGAAATCGCATATTTTTCTAACTCTATTACAGGTGCACGCTCCAGCACAGAATCGTGAAAACGCGTACACGTTGTACAACGACGAGACCAGACCATTTCATGCCAGGATCGTAAGACATCCTAACTATCCGTCACGAAATCATTTCGTCACGATAATAAATGGGTCGTTCCGTCTAAAAAATTGGGGCTGGTTCGTCATGAGAATTTTGAAGCGTATTTTCCAATAACTTCCTTATTTGTGGCGCCAGTCTAACAAACAGTATTTCATTTTAAAGCTAGGGACACAATATTACAAGTAGCTGACTGGTATTGAAGATTTCCTTTTTGCTGCTGTCTTGTTATTTGTTTAATCAAATATGTTTGTACAATTTTCTGTCAATATTTCATATTGAATCATAGATAGATCTAGGAGGTACAGACTTCTTTAGCATATCCCTGAGCTTTCATTCATACAAAACACATGAAATTCAGTGATTTTGTTCCCCTTTCCTTTTCCGAAAACCTGTATCTGCTAGTGTGAATAATACAACCTAAGATCTTCAATTGTCCTATTGAATAGAGTCTACCAGTGTAAGGGATGATGTACATTTTGTCACGCTCCGCAAAAGTGGAACAGTGTTCCACTTAGGGGGAGGGGGGGTTTCGGTCACGTTTTGGATGTTCCACTTTTTTGTGGGTGTAAAATTTTATCTCTCGCGCTAAAACTTTTCATACCAGAATTCCACTATTTACTTTTTAATTGAGGCATTATAAAAAATATACACAGCAGATTTCACACATTCATTAATATTATAATTTACATTCCTGATATATAATAAATATTATTTTATGGCATATATAAGTGATATTTGAATAAATATCGCGAAACACTGTGTAGATATTCTTTGATTATGTCACACATCTGATGTTTCCACTTTTGGTGGGAGGGGAGGGGGTCAAGAAAAAAAAGAGAACACTTTTGCGGAGCGTGACAAAATGTACATCATCCCTAAAGCTGTGGCCAGTAACTCTTGAGTTACCCAAACAAAATGGAGGAATAATCTCTTGATTAAAATGTCTTTCTAGTGATTGTAAATTTCTATTCTATTCTTTTCTCTCTGTGTTCTTTATAGGAAGCAAGTTTCTACCACTGTATTGAGATAGCTGAAGATACATTTTAAAATTCTTAGTTTCCAACTTGACTACATCAAATGTCTCTGACAGGACTCGAATTTACAAACAGAAGTGGTCATTCTCTTTTCTGTGTCCAAATCCCAGCAGTTGCTATGTGATACAGCCCCTTACATGTCTATGGAGATGGGCTCTTCCAAGTCAACGCCTACGTTCTTATAATCACAAGATGTTGGCCTACATGCGCCCTCTCTGATAATTGCTATAGAAGTTGTTTCCTTCACAATGAGAAGTCTAAACCTAATTTTCACTCTACTTTCAGCGTTACGGAAAGCTTATGTGCTTTTTATTGGATATAAATGTTGAAGAAACTATGAAATATGCTAAATGACTTTCATGTCCAAATACCACATAGTCGGCCAGTTCTGTGGCAATATGTATATGTTAATTTAATAAAGAAGTAAGTGATGTGCAAATAATTTACTGGGTGCACATAGTAATATAGATATTATTTTTTGTACATCAGCATTTGTTTAAAGTTTTTTTATAAAAATTGCAAACAGCAGTGATAAAAAAGCTGTCCCCAACTGGATTTTCCCTCATATAAAGAGACATGTACAGGTTAAAGAGACATGCACAGGTAAATTTCATGTAATTTTAAC
Source organism: Streblospio benedicti (assembly GCA_019095985.1). Taxonomy (NCBI): domain Eukaryota; kingdom Metazoa; phylum Annelida; class Polychaeta; order Spionida; family Spionidae; genus Streblospio; species Streblospio benedicti. The sequence continues at coordinate 10,763,637 of CM032667.1, read as the reverse complement.
CTTTTATGACAAATAAATATTACTTGCTGAGCCATTTGAATACATGTACATACATTTTTATCTATGTGCCGAGTTCCATTTCTTCATAATCAATTAATTCCCCATTCTATCATTCCGTGCAAAAATCACCGCCAATAACCCACGCTGATTGGTTAATCTCCGAGCTCAATTTTGCGATGGAAAACACGCTCCCCAAAAAAACACAGCGCTAGTCTAATCTCCTCACAATATCAATACAGCCGCTGACGTAGTAAGGCTTGTTTCGTTGTTGCGGAGTTCAATAGTTTAGACTAACGCCTCCGCGCGCTCAAAACTGTAGGAATTGACGTCTCCGCGCGTTCAAAACAAACGAAATTGACTTGAATGTTGAATGTTATAATATGATTTATTTTAAAATAAAATGGATTTTAGTCATGATAGAATGGTGATTGACCACTCGATTGTCGTGTAAGGGTAAATCAGACGTCAGCATGCTCAATTTTGCGATTGACACTCCAATCTCGTGGTCAATTCCTACAATTTGCTCATGAAATGTACCCAACAATCTGTTTGTAATAGCCTTAAAAAGTGTTTCTGAGCAGCTAGTTTTGACTGTCGGCGCACGGGTGATAGAGGCTGCAATTTCATGCAGTGGTCTTTTTTGCAATGGAGATATGAACGTGACAATATAGCAGTGCACTATTTTTTTATGGGTATTGATATTTTATCAAAACGCTAACCAATAATGTAAAATCAGAAGTTATTAGGAGCAACATGTCAAATGTATAAAAAATATTGATTCAATCTGTTTAAGGAGGCATTTGCTGTCCATGTTCCTTTAATTTTATGTCATTGCTACCTTTTATGCCACGTAAATAGTGCTTGCTGAGCCATTCAAACCTATACATTTTTATCTATGTGCAGTGTTCCATTTCTTCCTCATTAAAAATCTCGTTTTCAGCTCTTAATAATACATTTACATTGCCCATACACTACATAAAACACATTGATGTACTTGAAATAAAATTTTGATTATCTAGATATGCATATATGGACAAAACCGGGTGAGTTTGTATTATGAATTACACTATCAAGTGAGTTCTTGGGGAGGATCACGGCGAGCCCGAAGGGCAAGCCTGATGCGCCACAAGAACGAATCCTGATAAAATAATTCATGTTACACAACAAACCCGGTTTTGTATTTATCATTCTTTTCTAAATAATGACAACACTGTTTTAAAACATGTATGAAACTAGTCCAGCTGAGTACAAGCATGATAACCATTGTATTACCCCTCTTCGAAGAGGGGTGATAACCCTCTCCGGGTTATCGACTTGGGGTTATCGGGTACTTCTGGATCATGATTACCAATGAAATTGCATGAAAAAAAATGATAAATCTTCATATCTCACAGTCATGTGCACAGTATATAGCCGTGATTCGACCCCCTTATCATTTAAGGAAGTGGGTCACAAAATCCAATTAACCAATCACAAGCCCCACTGCTGAAATGTTCAGCCACCATGCTAAACGCCATGTAAAACTCAGGTCTGCATGGGCTAAATGGTCTACCAGTGAAAACTTCCACGAGAATTTATAATGCCTACCTACAATCCCCAGGGCTCTCTATGGATTCAAAGCCTCACGAATCCCAGACACGGCCATCAACAAGCTTATGAAGTTTCACAGATACGGTCTCAGAAGACTGCCAAAGTAGACAGCCATCCCAGCACTCTACATCCTCACAGGCCAACTTCTCATTGAACATCAAATAGATCTTCAGACTCTGAATTTCATTCAACATCTTATTAGTACTGATCACGTCTGAGACGAGAATATTACAGAAATATCAACTCCCAAGCATAACAGAACTTTTCATAAGTGCTCCCTCAAAATCTCCTCATGGAGGTTTATGTAAGCTAGGACTAATAATAAATTCAATTATTAGTCCTAGATGTAAATCAGACTTACAATCACACATGGCCAAGTAAGAAAAACAGAATATTACTTTTGTTTTCGACATATATCATATGTATGTAGCCTACCAGGTATGATCGCTACCTCCACACTAATCCATCTGCACAATCCCAATATTAAACACTTCAATACATAGTTATATATGCTTAACTCTTTCCTTAAAATACAATGTCATTGAAGAATATATAATATAGAATATATATAGAATAGTATAGATTACAGTCTTGCAGCTCATTGTATTCCATGACGGAACAGTCCAACAAACCATGATGGAGAATCCTGCAAAATGCAGGCTTATCCGTGGAAATCGATTTTTGACGGAAAAACACATCGGTTAGGCCATCGCCATATTGGAAGGCAAGCTGCATCATTGTGCATAGAAGTGATCCAATAATTTCCAATTCTTCTTTAACATAAAAAATGGAGAAGATTGACATGTCGCTAGGTAATAACAAATATATATTCTTCAATGACATTGTATTTTAAGGAAAGAGTTAAGCATATATAACCATGTATTGAAGTGTTTAATATTGGGATTGTGCAGGACGCGTGGAATATGAGAACGTGGTCGTGGTGTGAGCATTTCTCTGTATTTGCGTAGCGCCTCCGTTATAGTAGTGACCAGGAAATCAGAATACAGTAACTGGTGACTTAACTTCTCACCTTGTATAGAGTGCATTCAAAGGAAACATTATTGTGGTAAGGTAAATTGATATTGTAATGCTCTTGACTTTGGTAAGGTGGATGGATGCAGGGTTTCCAATGGCACTGGTACTCATGCCTTACCACACTATTCTCTAGATCCTTTCTTATTTCTGCTTTCATCTTGCGCTCTGCTAACATTTTATCCACCACATTTCTCTCTTTTATAGTTCTTGTCCTCACCAACCAATATTTAAGGCCTACTGAAATCTCTTCTCGTGCACCTAACCCATAAGCATATCGACAGAAGACAGGTTTCCAAATTTGAATCTTGTTGACTTGTTGAAAGGAAAATCACACCAATTGGAGGTGGAGCAAGGATAAACACACTGTAAAATAGGATGATAGCCTTCCACAGGGAGAAATTGGAAGGTAGAGACAAGTACTCAGTTGGGTGTGTGTAGTTAGCATTAGAGGTTCTCCTATGTGAGCTTGCCTCCCATGGCATGGTTTTAACCATGATAGCCGAATAAATTTACGATGCACTCTTTTTCAGATGACATCATAAAAATTCAAAAGAAAGAAAAAGCCAAAAATAATGCATCAAAAGGTACACGGGGCGGTGGCCGTGGTGGTGGTCGTGGCCGAGGCGGTGGCCGTGGCCGGGGTGGTACTCGTGGCGGAAAGGGTGTTGTAGGCATGAAGCAAGGGGTATGTATCTTATTTTATGTTGTAGAGTTATGTAAATGCTTTAGTTTGTTGGTAATTCTGATTATGTGATGAAAGGTTGTTGTATCTTCTTTTACGGAGTTAAGTGAATACTTCATGTGAGGAATTCTAAATACATGATTTTTTTGTCAAGTTTTCATTAAAGAAAATTGATATCTCATCAAATTTAGGTTGGAAAAATTGGCTAAATTATTATATGTATTCTAAACTATTGTATTTAGATACGAGGAGGCCGTATAGGTACTAATAGAGGTGGTAGAACAAATAATGTAAGAGGAGGCCGTGTAGGAGGTGCCAATAGAGGTGGTAGAACAAACAATAGAGGAGGAAAATCTGGAGCAAGCCCTCTTAATAGACAAAATAATTTCAGGGTAAGTTCTTGAATTAAATGCTCTTGTTTTTTTTTGTTTTTTATTGTTTTATGATATATATAAATCTTTTTTATCTTGAATTCATATAACCTGTGGGCTATTCCAGTATGATGCCTTTGAGTATGAACAGAAACCCAACAGACCTAAATTTTTCTTACTTCTGGTGACATTAATTATGAACCATTACTCTTTTAACAATCAGAAAGTGGAATACCAGTTGTTATTAAGCAATAAATAAAATTTTAATCTCCTGGATGCCAGCAGACTTGGAAGTGAGGAGTAATGAAACGTATGTCGCAAAATTGCAACAGAAGCAATAAGAGGGTTAAATGAACTTAGCATGTGATGTGCATGTTTTCATCACTTGTAGTTTTTTTGTATCAAAGATCGCCAACATTATAATTTTCTACCAATTTGGTTTGTAGAACACATCTGGGCAGAAGCATGCCATGGTGCAGCAAGCTTTGAAAAAAGCAAAGGTGACACTCTTAAAGAGAAACCAAAGGAGGCCGAACAATCAAAATAATAATCAAAGGCAAAAAAATATTATTATGAAGAATCGTGGGTTTCAGGTACAGATCATAATAGTTTATGATGTAGTTTCTAAAATATTTGTGCTATTTGTGTAACATAGCTTTTTCATTGGGGCTAAACTTGCTAGGAGCTATTATTTGAAATGAGATAATTGTTGTGCCTGTTTTTTTAATGTTTTTCTAAATATATTATTCAGCAGCAGGTCCAGGAGAAACCAAGGCCAAGGTTCTTTCAGAACACAAATCGGTTGAATAAGCTGGCCTTGAAAACACAGCAGCGTCAAGCACCAGGAACGACTTTTTCAGCGAATCAACCGCAGGCAGCAGTTGCAGCGGACCGGACCCGGTGTCATGCGCAGCGATGTCATTGGTCAGCAAAGAAGGCGACAGTAAGCTGTTAACTTGTCTAATTCTGATCAAGATCTGATATAAGTGTGCTTTGTGTCATCAATGGATAATGTGGATAATTTTTAATCAATGCTTCTCAGCCTTCTGTAGTTTTTGTGGAATTCTGTTAAACATTTTGTTCATCAGATTTTTGTTAGACTGTTTTGTTCTTTTTGATATAGTTGTAAACAATATTCAATTGAATTTTGTTATTGTTTTTAGGTTTGGTCAAACAGGAAGGAATATGAACACTGATAGTGATTCAATAGTGACTGTTAGTTTTAAGTAAGTAATGTTTTCTCTTTCTGGCTTGATTTATTAAATATCTATATCTCCCATGAGGACGATTTGAGTTCAATTTAAAGTAATTCTCACATGGCAGACTGTTAGTTATTTAGTATTAGGTTAATTCTCAAAGGTTTTTTTCTGCTTATTTCGCCTGGATATGCCTTACAACACTGCAACACGAGTTCCTTAAAGCGACCAGTTAATGTATCTTGTGAGTCGTTTTGTCTGTAAATCTTAACAAAGGGAAGGGATTGTGCCCTCCTAGCCTATGACCTGCACCATGCAACTGTGTCACTGATCATAGCCCAAGTGCATGCAATGTCATGTAATCTGGTGACCTTGTGATCAAGGTATCCCAGTATTTATCGGTTCTTTTGATAGACCAGCTATATAGTTGTGTGGCAGTCCAACAATTTACAATATGCTATGATAGTGACTGTGTTCTCTAGTCGAGCATGAAGTCATGATTGGCAGGAATATAGGAATGGAGGGCTGCCCTCTTTATAAGTATATATTTCTAAGCTCTGGCTACAAGGCATTTGCAGTATTGCCATCCTGTTTTCAACAAGTGTTTAAATGTCTTAAATTAATGACCAGTACAATAAGCGTGTATTCTGCTATTGCTGTAAAACTTGCTCAATTTGTCACGGTTTTGTACCTTTTACCTCTTGGAAAATAGAAACCGTAGAAACCAAGCGAACATCCAGAAGAAACAGCAGGCCGCTCCAATTGTCCTCCTAACGAGGAAATACAGGGAGAAGCTGCAGCAACAAAATTTTCAGCAACAGCAGCCACAAAGACCCCAGTTTCAAAGAAATGAAATTCAGGTATTAGTCACGGACAGCAGATTTTCTAAGTTTGGCATTCTGCCTGCACATTTTGAATGAAGAAACGGGCTGAAACAAGGTGCTACTGTTGTGCACTTCATATTTTACCTTACTTAAGTCTGATTTAACTGACAGCGCCATGAATAGGAGGAAAATCATACTTGTCCATAGGAATGGTATCCTGAAAAATATACCCATCCTTAATAAGATTTACACGTCCAAATCATCATTTCCATGTAAATACAATTGAAATTGATGGATGGGGTGATAGAATACTTGTCCATAGGCCAAGTAACTCAAAATTTTTACCCGTCCTGACAACAAAGATACCCATCTCGGATGATAGGATGGGTACTTATCTGTGGCCGTGACTGAACATAGCAGCAGCAACAATTTCACCTGTGACATGCAAAACTAAAAATACCTTACACATCTCTTTATGAAGACATTGTTGTTTTTGGCATTGAAGATTTGTTACTTCAAAAGAAATGCATGTTTGCCATTCTTCCTTGTGATAGTCTAGTTACTCAATGACTTCATTACTTTGTTATAGTTTGCAAATTTATGCAAAGGGAAGGTTTGTCTGGTTTACATTTTTTGAAGCCGGACATTACTGCTGATGTGGAAATAGTGAATTTGGACTTTTGTTCATTTTTGTTACTGTTCTTAATCCATTTCAACAGACTACTAGCAGCCGCTGTTTCATTGTGATATTTACAATGAAGGGGAATTGAAGTCTTCAGGATTTTCTCATTGATTCTGACTTGTAAATCTAGACTTCAAAAGTTATGGTTGGTTGGAGAAAATTAGGTTCAAGAGCATACCAACCTGGATAGATGAAATGACTGAGAGTTGATGACCTCAAAAACTTGCCACTTAGTGTGTACACAGATTTGACAGGGCTGAACTTTAAGTGTAGCTCATTGGCCCTGGTCTATTAAGAAGTATACTCAGGTTTTGGGCCATTGTATTTTCTTTTAGCCAATGGCTAGAATTCCGCATTCTTTTCAATGTGAATATGGACGTTTTTTGTCATCTTAGGCTAATATTATGACTGCTTTGCGAATCTAGGACACCAGCTGTCATATCCTAGCATTTGGCGCTGGGTGATGATTGATTCTTCAAAGCCTGCTTTATTCTGGTTTGAGATGAAAAATAACATGTATTAGTTGTTTTCAAAACTGCCAAAGGTTTTTGTGTGGTTTTCAAGGTTTTTCCTGTCAGTGGTTTCTAGATTTGTACTTTGCAACTGGATACTTGCAACTTGAAGACTTTGTGCGAGGTTTTGTGCCGTCCGATTTTAGTCAGAGCTATCTGGTTTCACATATTCATGCTCAGATGTGCAGACTACTTTCATGCCTGCCATATTATCACGAACCTGGCTTTTTTGTTAATGGCCCTATTAGTTCCTGAGTATATTTTTTGTGTTTCATACCTTGAGACCAGGAAGGAATTTTACACATTTAAAGGTATCTATAGTGCTTCCATTGACTCAAGTAATATAGACTCTACCTGGTTAACAGTTTTTTCTTTGCTGATGCATTACGGCTAGCATTCATTTTATTGAATCATTTCGCTTCGTGCATAATGGTTACCGATTTAAGACTTGTTGCACTGGTCTTAAACTTGTGGACATTCAAAAGGCTTTTAGTTACATATTCATATGCTAAATGAGTATGTGAGTGATTCTTGATAATGTAATGATCACAGTTCTAAGTTGACCCATTGGATTGCAACAAGCAAATGACTCATGTTACCTGCGGCAATAGCAAAAGCTACATGTACTGTGCTTCTTCATGCATGCTGTGTCTGTTGGACCCTGAGTAACGTGCTTGTTTGTTGGCATAGTGTAGCTGCCATAGTGCGATACCAGTTGTGTAGATATCTTTATTTATAATGTCTCCAATTGGTTCTTGGAATACTTTGCATTTGCTGGCTTCCACCTCAGTCAAATGATCTTCATTGGAAATAGGTTTAGTCTTGTGTAAAAAGTCGGCTCTGTTCAACCCGTGCGTGTCTCGGGGCGAATGTACATATTTTCATAAGCAATGTACCATAGATTGAACATCGCTGATATTGCTGGATTCATATTGCCGATGGGTGTTTGTTTCTTGTGAACCTTAGTGAAACAATTATTGCACTTTTGGTAGATGAACTGTGTACAAGAATTCTTGTCTTCTGACTTCGAAGCTATTACAGAAAATCATGGTATTGGAATTTTTCTTCAGGGACTAGAAGAGGCTAGCTATACATGGACTAGCTTTAACTTTCTAGGCTGATCTATTTCATGTGATGGTTGATGAAATGTAGAGGAGGCTACATAATATGCCTATGGGCATTAACTCCTGAATCCATTAGGTGTGTATATTTTGTGTTTTGCAAGGTGTATATCTGCTGCTTTTGGTTCAGTATAAAGTTCCGGCTTAATTTCTATAATAGTGAGCTCATGGACAATGTAGGATGGCGATATGGCCCTCTCTAGACATTTAACTTCCAAATTCAAGCTACAGTTCAATATACATTCCTTGTTACACACTAAGTATCCTAGGAACACTATAGTTTCCTTTTATAAGGTAAGTCACCGTTTCTACCCTATAAAACAAAACATTGAATACATTCAATCATCATTATTACAGTCTATACACTTGCCCTTAAAAATATTCCAACTTAGTAACGTTAGGTCTGTAAACTTTCTTTGCTTTTATTTATTGGAAGCCAAACATTTCATATTGATTTTTTTTCTTTTTTTTTCCACATGAGAGGGCATTAATGACATTTTTACCTGTTGCCCAATCTTTTTGTTGTACTTGTATTATAACAAATACTTATGTTAAAACCATATAACCCCATAGGTGTTTGGGTGACATATTTATGCAACTTTTATTTTTTGGAATGGAGTCAAGTTGTTAGTTTGTAATATTAAATTGATTGTCAAAATCAAACTACATGTAATTGAGTATTCATTTTGAACATGAATTGTATGCATTCAAATTTTTTTATGCATAACGAGATTCCCCAGGTTTCAATTAATTATGTTTATAGATGTACATGCCTTTAATTGGTTAGGTATTTCGTGATGCTACCTGGCCTTTGGTTGGGTGTGATCATTCTAGCATGTGTATTGCAAAATATGTATCTTAATTTTGTTAGCTGTATGAAGAAATGGAGGATGACCTTCCCTTATCTCCCACAAAAGATAAAGAACCTTTGCCATTGCTGGTAATCACAGAATATTTTGTGACAATCAGTAGATGACAACAAAATTTTTTTATATTTATAAACATATCAATGCAGCCATGTTCAATGTAATGAGCATTCAAATAGCTGAATAGTGATTTCTAATTTCACTTACTTTTCTGCTAAACACATCCACAGTTTTTTTGTTTGATAACAAATTACAAACCCTTTGACATTATTCAAAACCCCTTTTTTTATGTTTTTTATGAGGACATTGATCACATTTTTAGCTGTTGCTCAATCTCTGTTGTACTTTCAATGTTTAATAAATACATATGTTAAAACCAAAAAACATTTCATATGACCCCATGGGAATTTGGGTGACATATTTATGCAACTTTTATTTTTTGGAATGGAGTCGAGTTTTTTGTAATGTTGAATTGATTGTCAAAATCAAACTAATTGAGTATTCATTTTGAACATGAATTGTATGCTTCCAAATTTTTTTATGCATCACGAGATTCCCCAAGTTTCAATTAATTATGTTTATAGCTGTATATGCCTTTAATTAGTTAGGTATTTCGTGATGCTACCTGGCCTTTGGTTGGGTGTGATCATTCTAGCATGGGTATTGCAAAATATGTATCTTAATTTTGTTAGCTGTATGAAGAAATGGAGGATGACCTTCCCTTATCTCCCACAAATGAAAAAGAACCTTTGCCATTGCTGGTAATCACGGGATCTGGTCCACGGGATATTTTGTGACAATCAGTAGATGACAACAAAAATTGTTTATATTTATAAACATCAATGCAGCCATGTTCAATGTAATGAGCATTCTAATAGCTGAATAGTGATTTCTGATTTCACTTACTCGTGTACGGTGTACCACATATCCACAGTTTTTTTGATTGATAACAAATTACAAACTCTTTAACATTATTCAAAACCCCTTTTTTATTTTTATTTTTAAGAAGACATTTATCACATTTATAGCTGTTGCTCAATCTCTGTTGTATTTTGTTTAAGAAATACATATGTTAAAACCAAACATTTCATATGACCCCATGGGAATTGGGATGACATATTTATGCAACTTTAATTTTTTGGAATGGAGTCTAGTTGTTTGTAATGTTGAATTGATTGGCAAAATCAAACTAATTGAGTATTCATTTTGTACATGAATTGTATGCATTCAAATTTTTGTTGTGCATAGAGATTAAATTTGGCACTGGCCCATCGGCCCGAGGCTAGTACAACCTTAGAATGGCCAGTAATGTTTCCCAGATGATGGCCTAGCTGGCTAACATAAAATTTGGCGGAATTTGGCGTTCGATTTTTGCAGAACCCCCACTCCCATACCAAAGAGTTTGATCTAGTCTACCTTTACTATGCCAATATGATATGGTGACAGTTGACAGTTGTATAAATCTTTTAAATAAGTTCAATAAGTTTCTTGGGGGGAGGGGGATGCCCCCAGACCCCCTAGCGATGCTTTGCATCATCGGCGCTCGCAGGGCCAGTAATGTATCAGAAGGGCCCGTGAACATTTCAAAATACTGGCCAATTTGGGCTCCTTCCCAATTTTCGTCACTGCATCACGAGATTCCCCAAGTTTCAATTAATTATGTTTATAGCTGTACATGCCTTTAATTGGTTAGGTATTTTGTGATGCTACCTGGCCTTTGGTTGGGTGTGATCATTCTCGCATGTGTATTGCAAAATATGTATCTTAATTTTGTTAGCTGTATGAAGAAATGGAGGATGACCTTCCCTTATCTCCCACAAATGAAAAAGAACCTTTGCCATTGCTGGTAATCACGGGATATTTTGTGACAATCAGTAGATGACAACAAAATTTTTTTATATTTATAAACATATCAATGCAACCATGTTCAATGTAATGAGCATTCAAATAGCTGAATAGTGATTTCTGATTTCACTTACTCGTTTACTATACATATCCACAGTTTTTTTGATTGATAACAAATTACAAACCCCTTAACATTATTCAAAACCCGTCCTTTTAACTTTTCAAGCGGTTTGGATAAAAGAGGTTGTCCTGTATTTTTTCTGTAAACATAGTTTAATTATTTTCCCCATGACAAATATGCCCTGAAAGTTTTTTTAACTAAGATTATAGCCGTTTGCCTTAGAACAGCGTTGTTAATACTTGATATTATACCAGGCGCCTGCACCTCAAGTCATCCTCCAGCAGCCCGATGATGGCCTCACCAAGGCCCAGAGGAAGAGGTTAAGGAACCGCGAGAAAAGACAGCTAATGGCGGTCAGTACTGAAGCTTAATGTATGAAGAAGTTCATATGAAAGACTTGTTTACGTTGTTAACGTTATAAATTTCTGTTGGTAGCCATGTGATGTTTTTATTACTACGCGGTGGATCTTAAATTTTGCATTCCTTTACTTTTGATCAGTTAAACCACCATTTTTCAATGAAAATCAAACTAATTGAATATTCAATTTAAACATGAATTGTATGCATTCAATTTTTTTATGCATCACAAGATTCCTCTGGTTTCGATTAATTATGTTGATAGCTACATGTATATGCCTTTAATTGGTTAGCTATTTCGTGATGCTACCTGGCCTTTAATTGGGTGTGATCATTCATGGGAATCACAGCAGAAATACCCTTAAGTTCAGTGATTGCTCTGGACAGCGATTTTGCGACTTTTTCCCCATAAAAATGTTGCTTGTCGCAATTCTAGACTATGGCCGCGACGTCTGTCGCATTTTATTTTGCGATTTTGCGACTTTTTCCCCATAAAAATGTTGCTTGTCGCAATTCTAGACTATGGCCGCGACGTCTGTCGCATTTTATTTGGTTTGTTATCAGACTTAAAAATAAAAATAAATAGATGTAATATCGTTCATGGAGGCGGCCATGTTTGTTTACATACGAAACCCCAATCGTAGCGCCGCCATCGGCACAAATCTCTGTGAAACGCATGCGATTTAGGCTACCGTGCAACCAGCCTCTATATGGATAGCGCCTTTATTAATCTAACATTACACTGCGCGCTTGATTGAGGCTGCGACCTGATTTCGACCAATGAAAGCAGTCATTTGTCGATGCAGGTAAGGAACTGTCGTGGCGATAAACAGTCACATTTTTGTTCCGAAATCTCAATATTATGTGTCTCTCGTGCCTCATCTAATTATATCTTGTATTTCGGATAACAAGAAAAGCGATTGGTAAACTGCTGATCAAATGTGGAAGTCAGAGAACTAATATTTCTTACAAAACGAATCACATTTCCAATCGTACTTAGCGAAGATGAGTGGCTGGCAGTTACTATCGTGATGTTTGCTGGCGTTTATGGAGCAAAATATTTTGAATAAATGTGTATTATCATAAGAATATGATGATTTAGGCTGTGTTTGGTTTGAAGCCGAAACCAAGTGTTGCTACGATTAGTATAAGCTCTGATACTACACACTTTAAAATCTGATGCCGGCTGTCAAATTCGAATCATCGTTTTACCACGGCACACCGGCTTGGTGTCCACTAAAGAAGTGTGACTGAGTGTGTTGCTTTTTGACCAGAAATAAAAATAGCTTATTACCAAGTGACACCCCCCCCCCCCACTCCTGCTTACCACATGTCCGTAGTATCATGATTGAACTAATTATTGACATATCACAACATATGAGTAACACGGTATAGTTAGCTATATTTTTATCTATAGATTGCGCTTTGGAGCCATGCTGCTGAGTTTCATAGTAATTGGCAATTTTTATTCATATACATGGCCGTAGCAGCCGGGGGGAGGGGCAGGGGGACCATGTCCCCCAGGGTGGGCCCAGAGTGACTGCATGCATTATGTTCAACCCCCGCCCCCCATTTGAGATGGTAACATGAAAACATAATATACATTTTACATGCTTCCAATTAGTTTTTTAAATATATGTAATTATGTCTGAATTTCTCAAAAGATTGCCACATTTTGTCTCGCTTTTTTCTCATCTGTCTCATTTTTATAAATTGGGTGAGACACGTGTCTCGGTTTGACAATTTTCCAGAGCGATCACTGTAAGTTAGAGAAGGGAAAATGGTTGGGCTTAAGCCGTTGAAATTTATTAGGCCTAACAAAATCAATAGTCCGTTTCCGGTAACACAAGATTTTGAAGTAGGTAGGAAGGTTGTGACAAAGTTTTTATTTTATTACTTAGTTTTTATTACAGTTTTTTTAGGTAGGCTGTTTTTTGTGAAAGTTTTTATGACATTATTTTTATGTTAAACGTTCAGTACATTGAACTATTTATCAAGCTTCTTTAGTCGATATCACTATATGGCAAATATTTCAGACTCACAAAATGCTAGTTGACTATTAAAATCAACATAAGTGCAGCTTGTATGAATACTAGTATTTAGCTATATTCACTACTGCCTTTTAATCACCGACACCAATTTATGTTTACTTACATTTACATGTAAATTGTGCATATTGCTTGTTCAATCTACATGCGGTTACACGGGAGGGCTGTTACACGGGAGGTGGAAAAAAACCCACATCTATCAAACCTGTTTACAAGTTCGCTTTACTTTTCTAAGTGGGGAAAACCCATGACGTCATGAAAAAATTGTGTACAGAGTGAACTAAAATTATGTCTGCAGTGGGAAGCAAATGCTAATAGGGGTCAAATAAATTACTGCATGATTTTAAAAGCGGTTCGTGGGTCAAATATGTACTACATGGTGATGCAATAATTAAATTTTTTGCATGTGAACGTCAAAAAGTTTTTGATGCAGCTATGATTTGAATTGGCGAGGATGTAAAAAATGGTTGACGTTTTTGATGATGAAATCTGTAGGGATTTCAAAGTTTTTATGGAATGGCCATAAAAACACTAGGATGACACCTATTTTCTAGGTAGGCCTGGTTACCGGACACAGACTATTGATTTTGTTACGCCTTAGTTTGCAATGAATAGAATCTAGCATGTGTATTGCAAAATATGTATCTTAATTTTGTTAGCTGTATGAAGGAATGGGGGATGTCCTTCCCTTACTTGCCACAAATGATGTCCGTCCCTTACTTGCCACAAATGAGAGAGAGCCTTTGTCATTGCTGGTATCAGTGACTATACCTTATGTATTTTATATAGATTAAGTGTTCAATTTATTGCTGTTTAAAATTTTGGTATTTTGTATTCTGTATAATTCAAATGTCACAAAGTGAAATCGTTAATGTCTTGGTTTAGGTGGTGTCTTGTTCAGTATTTAAGGCTGTGAACCGACTAACTGATTCTTGCCTGACCTGTACCTATTCAGCATGTAGGTAGTAGGTACTACACAGCAGTGTGCCACCAGTTTGAGATAAATTGGGACAACACCCACCACCCGACCCTGCCTGGAATCAAACCAACAACCTTTTGGTCATGAGGCCAACTCCCTATCCACCTGGCCATGGAAGCTTTGGGTCAAGTATCATCAACCCAATGCATATGGTGATGTGTCATTTGACATGCCACTGCAACACATGATGGGGTCTGAGGGTGGGGTCCAGCTAGTTTAATGAAATCTTGACACTGCAAAATGTAAAGTAACATTCTTAATAACCAATCCTTTTGTTGTAGCAACAGCAGGAGTTTGTTCCCCAGCGGACATTGTAGTGACATGGTGAATCCTGCACCAGTCTTCTACCAGCAACCGCAGCAGCAGAGACGACGTCCACAGCAGAGGCAAAACTTCCAGTTTGTACAGCAACCGAGGCGGCAGCGGCAGCAGCAGCAGTTTATCCAGCAGCTACCACAAGAGCAGCAGTTTATCCAGCAGCTACCACAACAGCAATATGTGCAGCAGCCACGGCAGCAAAAGCAGGCCTACAACATAGACAATAACGTTGTCTCAAATGTAAGATTTTTATTTTAAAATTCTTTTTTTTCATTGACGTTTATGTTAATACAATAGAACATCTTTGTCTCGATATTGTTTATCTTAAATTTTCTGTTATCTCTATGTTAGTTTCATTTTAACTACATTAGGGGCCGACCATTTATTATGGTCCACAAGATATGGAGAGATAAAACCATTCACATATGATTTTCAGGATCCACAACTTAATTTGTGAAAAAATTGCAGGCAGCCCTTATTGCCCCCCTGTTAAAACTTTTTACGTTGCTTTTAGGTATTGCATACTAGTGGTATGAGTATGTCCGACAGATTCTCTGCATTCCAGCAGCAGCGACAGGAGGAGAGACAGCAGCAGGTAATGCGTTTACTTGTACCGCGACGCCCTACCATCTTAATTCACATTTCCTATATAAAATGAAAGTCAACAAATTTATCCAGTCCCAGTATTTACGTTGACACAAGCTAGAGGTGGTGTAGTGTTGTCCATTGGTAGAGGCTGTGAGCTGACTGCAACTGAAAGATGCAAGGTTGCGTTGCGTAGTTTCCTATGCAGTTATTGTCAACATTGACAATCCTTTATCAGAAAGACTTGGTAGTTTTTTCCATCTAGGTGTGGAGTGCTATAGTTCATGGTTCAGTGGCTCGAGCAGCATCCATTCCAGTCGTGTAAATCACTTGCAGAGAAATGACCCACCTATGAACGATTCTCTGGATGTGTCTTGCAGTGTCTTGTGATACCTAAAAGTGATTTCAACTCAAACACTCTTGTAGCAAGGTGGCTATCACCAATATAATGTGAACAGCCAGACTAAGAAACCTAGACCGTGTAGAATGCGTCTGTAGATCATGAAAGGTAGAACGTTTGAGAGAAAAGGGCAAAGGCAATGGAAGAGTCCAAAACAAATATGGGATGGGTATATGATACACCACGCCGTAACCCGGGTTACCGTGATACCCCGGCCCGTGAAAATAATAAAAAATTCATTTTTGAGCTAATTAATTATTTTTTTCAACATCAATACCCCGGCATACCGTGATGACTGGTAGGCTGCTGTGGTATCAAATTTTGTTAATATTCATAAGTAAAATGTTTAAGTTTTGTCAGAATAAAAACATCTTATCTATTCTTAATTTATTAAAATAGATTTTCCAACCTAGTACATTGTGACAAAACCGAAAATGCACATGCCGTCATTCTTTTGGTGGTCTGCCTTTTAGCAACGACCGATATATGGAAATATCACGGGAGAAACGGGGCATTACGACATGCCGGGGTTTGCATTTCACGGCACCCCGGGGCATCATACGGACCCCGGGTTACGGCGTGGTGCATCATATGGCTGGGTATGGATGAGATGGACCTAAATCATTGAGAGTTGTGTTGTGGACCCTGTGAGATAAACAAGGCTGTCAGACCACACCCCTAAGATGAGAAACAATTAGGGTTGGCCGAAATGAATTAGGATTAGTATTTTAGTTATTGTGATTTGTATGCCTTTATGTTTTAAAGAATGAATTTAATTTGAATTACATTAGGATTAGATGTATAGATAGATTGTACATGTACATGCAAATAAGTCTGTTTAAGCAAAACTCATTCTGTTACATATTTTCTTGACATGTATGTTTTTCACGCCATTCAGGTGTTTGTCCCACAACAACAGCAGCAAATGGTGTACATGGGAAGTAACGACCAGCAGCAGTTCAGTGGCGGCTTCCAACAGCGGGGTCGTGGAGGTGGGAGGGGCCGCGGAGGTGGGAGGGGCCGTAGGGGTGCTGGACGACGGGGTGGTATGCCCAACACGGGAGAAAGGGTAGTTTTCTTCTGAGCAACCAAACCCTTTCTCCTAAGACTGACAAAGTATTTTTTGTACAATTTCATTGTACTATGTTACGGTTATTTTTATACTTCATTATGTAGTTTGTATGTTTCTTTAAAAGTTATGCACATTCACAGTGCAAGTTTTGATTGTACATTTTCTGTGGTATTTAGTAGTTTAATACGCAGAAATAACAAGTGTTTTATTTGGTTATACGGAGAAGCAGTCTTTTTTCTGATAGACAGCATACATTCTCAGCTGACTTGTGAGCATTATATTACTAGGATACATAAAAAGGAATTTGTGATGCGATTGGCATGAGGTAAACCCTGAATTGTGTTTCTACAATTGAAAATGATAGATTTGGTTGTTGTACAACGACCGTGACACTATTTTTAAGAATATTTAATCATGAAAATTGTTCATTGGCTTTCAAATTCCTGTTCAGAAAATGGAATCTAGATTTTATTATGTCAAATGTTGCTGTTCAGCCAATTTTTTCTTTGGTATGTATGTGGTTGAGTGAACAACATTGATTTACACTAAATTGAAGCAAAGTTTTAAAACTGATTTCACTGAAATTTCACACTGCCTTCTTTTTTATTAAAATCTGGTCATTAGAAATAGCAATGTATTGTTATTGTTAGAAATTAATTTGATTTTATGTCCAAATACTCATGAATTGGTCTAAAATGTTGAAATTGGAGCTTAAGATTAAGAAAATATAAATGCTAAATTTTCATCTTGATGTATTCATGGTGCTATAGCAGTTTCCATTGAAGCAGTCAGTAAGACTGATGATCAAATTTTCATTCATCCGGTGGATATCTTATGAGCAATGTGGAACTCGACCAAGTAAAAGTGTATATACTTATTATCATTTATTAGAATTAGAACTAGTTTGTCTATTATAAGGTGTTATGAATACAATAAAAAATGTTTCAATGCTATTGTGCGTCTTTTTTTTCTGACATGAAAATATTGTAACTATTGATTGAGCTGATGTGATTTTTATTATTCTACCCTGTTCCTAAGGGAGACTTGTTTAGCTTCGGTTGGTTTGTGTCCAATACTATAATGAGGGACACTATGAAAATAGCTATACAACTTTGCAAATTGCATGTGTTAATTTAGAACAAAACCTCTTTCATCATTATATTTATTATAAATTTTTGACTTGTGAACACAATTTAGGAAATATCAAGCAAGTAACTGCAAACTTCATCACTGTTCATAGGATTCTTCAGGGGTTAGGTGGGACCCATGCAAAAACTTAAAATTCAGGTTGTGGGTGATACTGGTATATACAAAATTTTGCTAACTTCACTGTTCAAGGTTCTGAACAACATGAGTACTTCCAGGGAAGTTCCTTGCACACCCGCCTGTTCGTAGAATAGGGGGACCCTTGAAGCACCAATTCAATTCAATCTGGAAAAGAAAAATTTCATGGATGCCATGCGGCCCATTAGTGGGCTTCAGAGAAAGTAAGGATGGCTATGTGGAAAATAGCAAGTTTTCTCTATAAGGTGGTTTCCTCGTTGCAATATTTCATTTGATCTTACCGTAATCACTGGTTTGTCAATTTGAGGTGGGGTGACTTTTCATAGTACAATTGCATGCTACTCATAATCGCAATCCTCTAGCGGAGTATCGACTGATACTATAATATACAGTGTAAGCTTTTTGAGTATCGCACGTACAGTCAGGTGCTTACCAAGAGGGGGGTGTATACCCCACTTTGATCTCGAAATCTCAATGAATTAATGTTACAAATCTCAATGCAGAAGCACTTTTCTCATCTCAATTAATTGAAAGGTCAAATCTCAATTCTCAATGAATTAAAAAACAAATCAAACAAATCTCAACTCTCACTAAATTGTATATACCGCCCTCTACCAACCTCCTCCTCATTGTGTAGTTTATGACAATAGGCTGGAGACTTGGTCTACGTCTGCCAGGCCATCTCCCACACTCGATTGACCGATTGACGGCCCTCAATTGACCATTCTATCATTCCGTGCAAAAATCTCCGCCAATAACCCATGCTGATTGGTCAATCAGCGTGCTCAATTTTGCGATGGAAAAACTCGCCCCAGAGCCAGCGCGACGGCGGAGAGCAGAAGTTTGAGTCTAAACTCCTCACATTACTTGCAATACAGCCGCTGACGTCGTCATGGAATGTGTTCCACTCGTGGGTTAATCGTGAGAAGGCAGTTTTTACCCTCCCGTAACGCCGTAGTAGTGGTCTCCTCGCTCAAAAAAAAAAAAGGCTATCATATGAAAATGAGAAGCTAACATCCAGCAAAACAAAACCTTCCCCGGGTCACAGTCGTCTCCGAATGGAGCACCACCAAAGTGATGAGCAATTTCAACAGCATTGCTATCATCAATGGTGATACCAATTCAGAGACTTCTACAACCCAATTTTGAGTGGTATGCTCACCAAATAAATGTCAACAAACTATGAATGAACACTGACATACTGAACAAGGTGAAGTGCTGACAAGCACCCAATACAGAGATCTCACGCGTCCTTCTAGCACTTGCAAGACGGGAGTTGAGGTTTACCTGATCCTTGTCCAAGGGATCACTTTGATGAAGCCTTTAACAGCACTTTTAGACCATTAATGGTGTGACCTGATCGGGCCCGTCCAAGACCGACCACGGGTGATGTGGTAGTGCCTCAAACCAGCGTCTATCGATTACCGGTTATGATTCTCGTGGTTTGATCATTTTCCCGCAGCCACGTCACTACGGTGTGGGACCACGGAGACACATTTGTCATGTATACCGGCAGTACAACTACTCTACTTATTCTACTAACAACGATCTACTAAGGGGCGATCCAGACGAAAAATCAGGGGGGGCTTTTTTTTACCTGCTAACAAACTTGATCCCCACAAAAACAAACTTTTTTTCGTGTTCATTGAACAACAAACTTTTTTTTTCATGTTGGTCTTATAAACTATATCTATAAGTCTGGACACATATACAAACAAATTATTTTTTTCTGGACACATATACAAACAAACTAATTTTTTGGGGACATATGCAGAAACAAACTATTTATTTCAAAAAAAGACCTAGCCCCCCCCGATGTTCGTCTGGACCGCCCCTAATCGAATCGAGTAACTGTCGTGCTGAAACTGTGGCATGCGCTATTGCAAGGTAATGTCCTCGTGCACAATCAGCTGACTGTCCTGGTCGATATTGTGATAGTCATTTTCTTCAACTCTCCCAATACAATAATACTCAAAATACTGGTTTGACGTAGAAGTAGGTTAGATTTAAATCGCAGGCAATAAATTTCATACGTTGAA
The DNA here is from genome assembly GCA_019095985.1 of Streblospio benedicti. Taxonomy (NCBI): domain Eukaryota; kingdom Metazoa; phylum Annelida; class Polychaeta; order Spionida; family Spionidae; genus Streblospio; species Streblospio benedicti. The sequence goes on along the minus strand of CM032667.1, from coordinate 10,743,710 downwards.
GCGGTTGATATAATAGGTGGTACATCCAGATCAGTGACACCACAACATCCTCCAGGTCCAAGATGTAAACATTAATGCATGCTCACGGAGTGGGGGTCACCCGGGTGGGGTGGGGTGGGGGTGTTACTTCCACAGTCGCGCTATACGGCATGTGCCACTGATAGGGGTCACCTTTTTCAACCCCGCAGTTTCCCTAGGGGTCACCTTTTCCACCACTCAGTTTCACTAGGGGTCACCTTTTCCACCACTCAGTTTCACTAGGGGTCATGATTTCAACATTCCAGCCAGTTTCACTGAGGGAACGATCATAAATAACGATACCCCATCAACATTTTAAAAAGTTGAGTGACCCCCCCCCCCCCTAAAGAAACAGTCCTCTATATAGTCATTGCATTGCTAAAAGAAAATATTTGAAAAAAATATACTGTAGCGTGATAAAAAAAAGTTCAGCGACCCCCCCAAAAGGAATCAGAAAAGTTGGACCCCCCCACACACGCACACCTTTTTGGACGACCCCCCCGGTATCATTATTTATGATCGTTCCCTAAGGGAGGTTCAATCTCGAGGTTCAATATGAATATCTAGCTCGCTTTTCATGTGATTTTGCATTATAGAGCCATAAGGGACGGTGCAATATTTACCAGGAAGGGGGACCGGTGCATTTGGTAGGGGGACAGGTACTTTTTTTAGGGTGCAAAGTAGGGGGACCGGATGATTTTTCATTCTCGTTGGGCATGGGACATGTACTTTTTTTCAGCTGCTGAAATCCCACCTCGACGTGAGCGAATCGGTACAAATTAATCACGCGAATATTCATGGGAGGGGACGCGGACTTTTTTTATGAATAGAGGTCATGGGACATCAGTTTTTTTTTCATCACATCAGCAGGGGACAAGACCTTTTTTCAGACAAGTTTTTCGATATGCACCGGTCCCCCCGCCTGTTAAATATTGCACCGTCCCTAAAAAAGCATAAAAGGTAAATATAAGCTGTAGAAAATATTGTTTTCATTACA
>CM032667.1:10732003-10742595 GCA_019095985.1 Streblospio benedicti | reverse complement strand
GAGCCTTTGCCATTGCTGGTAATCACGAGATCTGGTCCACGGGATATTTTGTGACAATCAGTAGATGACAGCAAAAATTGTTTATATTTATAAACATATCAATGCAGCTATGTTCAATGTAATAAGCTTTCAAATAGCTGAATAGGGATTTCTGATACACGTGTACTAAACGCATCCACAGTTTTTTTGATTGATAACAAATTACAGAAGCCTTTAACATTATTCAAAACCCCCTTTTTATGTTTGTTTAATTGTCTAGTTAGCTTTTTAAGCGGTTTGGATAAAAGAGGTTGTCTTGCACTTTTTCTGTAAGCGTAGTTTACTTATTTTCCCGGTGACAAATATGCCCTGAAAATTTTTTTTAACTAAGAATATAGCCGTTTGCCTTCCAACAGCTTTATTAATACTTGATATTATACCAGGCGCCTGCACCTCAAGTCATCCTCCAGGAGCCCGATGACGGCCTCACCAATGCCCAGAGGAAGAGCTTAAGCAACCGAGAGAAAATACAGCTAGTCCCGGTCAGTACTGAAGCTTAATGTAGTATGAAGAAAGTTCATATGAAAGACTTGTTTACGTCGTCAACGTTATAAATTTCTGTTGGTGGCCAAGTGATGTTTTTATACTACGAGGTGGATCTTAGATTTTGCATTCCTTTACTTTGATCAGTCAAACCACCATTTATCAATGTCACAGTCAAAATACATGAAATTGCTAACAAATTGAATATTCATTTTAAACATGAATTGTATGCATTCATTTTTTTATGCATCACAAGATTCCTCTGGTTTCAATTAATTATGTTGATAGCTATATATGCCTTTAATTGGTTAGCTATTTCGTGATGCTACCTGGCCTTTAATTGGGTGTGATCATTCATGGGAATCACCGCAGCAATACCCTAAGTTAGAGAAGGGAAAATGGTTGGGCTTAAGCCTTTGAAGTTTATTACTTTGCGATTAATAGAATCTAGCACGTGTATTGCAAAATATGTATCTTAATTTTGTTAGCTGTATGACGGAATGGGGGATGTCCGTCCCGTACTTGCCACAAATGAGAGAGAGCCGTTGCCAAATTTGCTGGTATCAGTGACTATACCTTATATATTTTATATAGCGTAAGTGTTCAATTTATTGCTGTTTTTTTGTATTTTGTATTCTGTATAATTTAAGTGTCACAAAGTGAAATCGTTAATGTCTTGGTTTAGGTGGTATCTTGTTCAGTATTGAAGGCTGTGAACCGACTAACTGATAATCGCCTGACCTGTACCTATTCAGCATTTACGTAGTAGGTACCATGCAGCAGTGTGCCACCAGTTTGAGATAAATTGGGACAACACCCACCACCCGACCCTGCCTGGAATCAAACCAACAACCTTTTGGTCATGAGGCCAACTCCCTATCCACCTGGCCATGGAAGCTTTGGGTCAAGTATCATCCACCCAATGCATATGGTGATGTGTCATTTGACATGCCACTGCCACACATGATGGGGTCGGAGGGTGGGGTCCAGCTAGTTTAATGAAATCTTGACACTGCAAAATGTAAAAGTAACATTCTTAACCCGAAATTTGATTTTCAGCAAATGTCAATTTCCTGTGTTTATGTCCCGGAAGTCTTTGAAAACGAAAATTGAACAAACAATAATAAATTCCTGTGTCATTTCCTGTGATTTATATGCACCAAAGTGATTTATATGCACCGTTTTCAATCAATTCCAAATAAGGATATTAATACTCAGCCTCGAGCAGATCCTGCGTTGTTACCATAAACCCGCATTTTCTCTGCTTTGATAACGGCTAATGCAGCCGCTACTCTTGATCGCATCGCGCTATGATCGGTGTTGAGATATTACGGCGTCCGATAAAGGCTAATTTTCCATTGCAAATGGCGCCATAGTTAAATTGCTTGAAGGTAAGACATTTTTTTTGAAACGAATGGATTTTCATCGTCACAGTAAGATACCTATCACGAATTCACATGTCGGATCAATTATAAACCGATTATGAAGTCATGGACTAAAGGATATGTCTCAAATTACACGCATTGTTTTATGATTCGTCTTTCTAAAGTGTATCTCGAACCTGTCATTTTTGAGGCCGGCAACAGCCTCATGTTTGGAAAATATTCTAGACAAATATAGCTATATTCCTATTACTGGGCCGTATTATTAACTCTATGCGATTCTGAATACACGTGTACAATTAATGTAAAAAAATAAGCATATGTGTAGGCCGCAGGGAAGTTATTGTCTTTGACGTAAAACTGTCAAATGGCACTGTTCGCTAGTGTTTACATTACGTGTTGACGTTTTGCGTATGCCGATATGAATGTAAGATATTTCTCAGAAATGTTTAACAATTGTTTTAATTATTATGAATTGAGGATGTGTCTGTGGGTGAAGTTTATGTAGTTTGAATGACAAAAACGTGTGATAATGTGAGCGAAAATGAAAGCAAATTCTAATGGGCTGGTGTCAGTGAATTAGACATAAAATTCAGAAAATATAGTATATATGTGTTGACTAGGCGGATGTGTATGAAATTTTCATAGTTGTCGCCGGATGGTCAGAAAATCAAACACATTGTCAATTTAAAAAAGGCATCTCCGATTTTGTGGGTCTGCAGTATCAGCTTTTTACTACGGGAAATTGACAGATTTTGAATCACGTTTAACGCTAAATGGGAAAATCGTGTCTGAATTTATACCCCCAAAACAGACTTAGAAATGTTAATAACTTTGTCAATTTTTGTCGGATTTTGGTGATCTTTTTTTTAAAATGATTTCCATGAGACGTAGAATTTTTTCAAATTTAAAGAAAAAATTAGAAATTTATTCAATTTTATCCCAGTGTAGCTAACACTGACCAGATGTCATTAGAATATTCAAAATATTGTCAAAGTATGCAGTCAGTGCCAACAAATAAACCTTGCATATGCATATGCTATGTAGATATCCTCTTTGGATAGATCACTAAATTGCATCTGTACAGGAAGGGTGTCAAAATCACTTGAAAAAATATATTTTTTTTTATTCATATATAATCTTACCAAAGGTAAGTTACTACCTTCGGTAACATTATATGAATAAAAACCTTTTTTTTTCAAGTGACCGTGAAGGGTGTACACTCGTCTACATATTTTTTTTAATTCAAGAAGTACTACAATTTAATTATTATTGAAGATAACTACCCTGGAAAATTCGCTCAAACCCCTGGAAAAATGACACGTTTTATGTCAAAATACCCCTGAAAAACCCTGGAAAAATAAGTATTTGGGAGTTTATAATGTGCTAACCCTCGATTCTCTGGATGACACGTGTCTTGTGATACCTAATAATGATTTCAACTCAAACACCCTTGTATCAAGTTGGCTATCACCAATATAATGTGAACAGCCAGACTAAGAAACCTAGACCGTGTAGAATGCATCTGTAGATCATGAACGGAAGAAAGTTTGAGAGAAAAGGACAAAGGCTTATAGAAGAGTCCAAAACAAAAATGGGATGGGTATGTGGCTGGGTATGGATGACTTAGACTCAAATCATTGAGAGTTATGTTGAGTACCTTGTGAGATAAGCAAGGCTGTCAGACCACACCCTTAAAGGTTATGCTCAGTGACCGAACAAGTATCCTTGTACAGAAGCATTATAATATTTTCAGTGCATTCTGAAAGTTTCTTTAATCCAAACAGCGTATTAAAGTATGTAGAGCAATCTAAATATAACGCAATAACAGGCCGGCATATACTAAACAAAACACGTGAATGCCAGAAATGTCAACCGAATGATTTTCGTCAGACGTAACTTGGACGGTGCACGTAAGAAGTCGCCTATCTCTGCCTTGTAAAATGGTACGTCTGCCGTTGGAAATCCACAGTACGTCTGCCGAAAATCATTTGATTATGCAATATCACGTGACCCTGTGTTTTAGTTGAGGAGACGGCATGTTTTTTTTTTAAAGTTGAAATAAGTATTAAATAGGAAGAATATACACATTATTTTCATCACACTTGCAATGGATAAGGCATCGTCTATTGATACTGGCTTTTACAGAACAAATATGATTTTGACTGAGCAATATCTTTAAGATGAGAAATAGTTAGGGTTGGCCAAAATGAATTAGAATTAGTATTTTAGTTATTGCGGTCTGTATGCCTTTATGTTTTAAAGAATTAATTTAATTTGAATTACATTAGGATTAGATATAAATATATAATAGATTGTACATGTATATTGTAAATAAGTCTGTTTAAGCAAAACTCATTCTGTTACATATTTTCTTGACATGTTTTTTACACCATTCAGGTGTTTGTTCCACAACAACAGCAGCAAATGGTGTACATGGAAAGTAATGACTACCTGCAGCAGTACAGTGGCGGCTTCCAACAGCAGGGTCGTGGAGGTGGGAGGGGCCGTAGAGGTGCTGGACGACGGGGTGGTATGCAGAACACAGTAGAAAGGGTTGTGTTTTTTTAAGCACCCAAACCCCAAGACGGACTTGTACAATGTCATTAAAAATAACAATATATTGTTATTGATAGAAATTAAATCAATTTGTTATAAGGTGTTATGAATAAAAATGTTTCAAAGTTATTGTGCGTCTTTCTTTTTTTTTTACATGAAAATAATGTAACTGTATTGATTGAGCTGTGATTTTTATTATTCTACCCTGTTCCTTAGGCAGACTTGTTTTGCTTTTGTTGATGTTAGGTTATTGTCCAATACTAGAATGAGGAACACTATGAGAAAATACCTGTACAGCTTTGTAAATTGCATGTGATCATTTAGAACAAAACATCTTTTAATCAATATATTTATTAATTTTTGGCTTGTGAACACAATTTAGGATTCTTCAGGGGTTAGGTGGGACCATACAAAAACTTAAAATTCAGGTGCACTTTTAAGGTTGTGGATAATGTATACCAAAATTGGCTAACTTCATTGTTCACGCTTCTGAACAACATGAGTACTTCAAGGGAAGTTCCTTGAACACCTGCCTGTTCGTAGAATAGGGGGATCCTTGAAGCACCAATTCGATTTAATCCAGAAAAGAAAAATTTCAACGATGCCATGCTGCCCATTAATGGGCTTCTCAGGAAGTGAGGATGGCTATCTGGGAAATACTGTAAAACTAGAAATGTTTGCAAGATTTAATTTGCGAATTTCGTGGGTAGGTGCAAAAATGCAAACTTAAATAGGCAGCAAATATTAATAGCCTATGTAAAGTAGGTCCAGGATGGACCAAAATCGCAATATTAAGTAGTCACAAAATTATTTATAGATGAAAATCACAAAATTTAATAGCCACAAAATATTCTAGTTTTACAGGAGTGCAGTTTTCTCTATAAGGCGGTTTTCTGTTTGCAATGTTGTTTTCATTTGATCTTATGGTTTGTCATCTTGAGGTTGGGTGATGCTTTTGGTAGTACAAATGCATGCTACTCCTAATTAATCCTCTAACTGTGTATCGAATGATACTATAATATACAGTGTAAGCTTTTTGAGTGTCACCCGTACGGTCAGGTACTTACCAAGAGGGACGTGGTATATACCCCCCCTCCCTTTGATCTCAAAATCTCAATGAATTAATTGTACAAATCTCAATGCAAAAGCACTTTTCTCAAATCTCATTGATCTCAATGAATTGAAAGGTTAAATCTCAATTCTCAATGAATCAAAAAAAAATTCTCAACTATCACTAAATTGTATATACCGCCCTCTACTAACCTCCTCATTGTGTTGTATAGTTTATGACAATAGACTGGAGACCAGGTCTACGTCTGCCAGGCCATCTCCCCCAGTCAATTGACGGCCCTCAATTGACTTCGCACAAGTGCTGGCGTCCAAAAGCGTCACAGGCTGCGTGGTTGAACACTCGCGCGTATGACGTACGTAGGCTCCACATCCAAAGATAGAGGGTGTTGGAGCTTCAGATGTGGTTTACTACCACTGCTAAATCGTATCTGCGCGCCAACACGTTTGTTTATGCAATGATATGAGTCAACAACGTAACTAAATAATGCAAGGCCGGTAATTGACGTAAAGTATAGGTGTGAGAGCAGCGTGAGTAGCTCTACCATAGGATTATTAATTAATGATCCTAACTCTACCTATCCGTGGACTAGCTTTGCCAAAATGCTTAGCTGGAATAAGGATATGCAACATAACTTTTAACTGCTCTACACGCAATCACGCACGCCAGCACTCGCCCTCACTCTTCTGGCTTGAGCCGGTGACCCTGCCATGCAACCATGCAACCAGGTCTCCAGCTCTCATGACGGCACTGCAGACCAAGGGCCCTGTGGTTTAAAGCCAAATACTGACACAATATTGCCTCAGCCAATAAACACGAGTCTGAAAAAATCTGAAAAACAAAAAAAAGCAATACAAAAACAAAACAAACAACGACAACAGCAGCAGCAACAACAACAACAACCATTTGCTTACAAGATTTAATCAGTATCCACCTGTCATCGTAATCACCCGGTGGTTGACAATTTGTCTACATCAACAAAGTTATACATGCAAAGGTGAAAACATAAACTCAAAAGGCTATCATGTGAATATGATAAAGCTAACATCAAGCAAAACAGAACCTTCCTCGGGTCACAGTCGTCTCCGAATGGAGCACCACCAAAGTGATGAGCAACTTCACCAGCACTGCTATCATCAATGCTGATACCAATTCAGAGCCTTCCACAACCCAATTTTGAATGGTATACTCACCAAATAAATGCAAAAAAAACCTACGAATGAACACTCCGAGATACTGAACAAGGTGAAATGCTGACAAGCGCCCAATAAAGAGATTGTTTGCTAATGTTCTTTGCCCACTATCCCCAAAACATTTCCCAACCATTCGTGAAAACATCTGACGGGTGTGTCGTCTCACGCGTTCTTCCAGCACTTGCAAGACGTGAGTTGAGGTTTACCTGATCGTGTACGTTCCGGCCCCAAATGCCCGTATGTAAATATAGGTCTAGTGTTCAAAATGCCGGGACAAGGACCACGCACAAAGCATTGGTGCTTCACTTTGAATAACTATGACCATTATGACTGGGCGCAAGTTAAAAAAATATTATCCAACCCCGAGATCGTGTCTTACGGCATAATGGCGCTCGAAGTAGCCGACTCCGGAACCCCCCACATCCAAGGATATGTATCATTCATGAACAGAAAGTACATGGCGACAGTAAAAAAAAAACTTTCGACATAGAAGAAATGCACTTAGAAAACAAGAGAGGTACGTGTTTAGAGGCCGCGAATTAACGTAAGAAAGACGGCCAAGCGAGCGTTAATTATTTAGAGTTTGGAGATATAGGCTACCGGATGAAGAGAGGTCGCGTTGTGATCTTAAAAAAGCTATTGAGATGTACAAAGAGAGGTTCGAAGATGAAAATATTGAAGAATTGATGCTTACAAATTGGCCCACTCAGTGGACTTTAGAGGGGGCGAAGATTAGAGAAACAGTGAAATTAATGCGTGAAGAACAGGCGAAAGCGCAATGGAAAAAAGTCTACTACAAGGCTGCCCTCCGAAGATGGCAGAAAACAGTGGACATGATGCTGGAGGCCCAGCCACGTCGAATTGTGCTTTGGGTATATAATCTTATCGGCGGACAAGGTAAAACATTTTTTGCAAATTGGCTGGTCGCGAATCGCGACGCACAAGTGATCCCGAACCTGAAGTCGGACGCCTTTGCCTTTGCATCGGAGGACCGCGAATACACTGTGTTTGATTTAGAGAGATCAGTCGAGGAGCGAATCAATTACGGGAACATAGAGAGGGCAAAAAATGGCTTTGTCATGTCGACGAAGTACCAAGGCAAGCGTACATACCGACACAACAGCAAAGTTCTCGTATTCTCGAATAGCTATTCGGACAAAGATAAGCTAAGCAAGGATCGTTGGATGATCTGTGAAGTGCTCCCCAAAGTGATCATGACGCCTTGCGCAACCAGGAGGACATCGTCTATGTGACCTCGGATGATGAAGCCACCACCCCACCCCACCCAGCCCGTGAAAGAATGCCATGCAAGTTCATGGAATCGCACGCCGAAGCTGTCGCACGTAGGCACGAAGAAGATCGGGGCGAGGGCATTATATAAGCTCGGATGATGAAGAGCCGACCACGTCCAGGATGTAACCCTGTACCATCCGAAGTGAAGATTTAGATTGATAACAAAACTGTAAAAACGGGTTTTTTGGGGGGTTTTTTTCATTCACAATTTGTACATAGACCCCCCTGTTGGGACTCTCGATTGTATATATTTTTCGTGGGGAGCAAGCCCGCCACACACCCCTTGTTTTGCCAATTCTAATAAAACCGCATTGTGAGGAGTCAGGCGAGTTCATATAGTTCAGTCCTTTTTCTCTTCAATTTCTTTGGTGGGGATGGTGGGTAAAATGTACCAGGATATTCAGCATGTTCATCAGCAATATCCATACCCAATTGTTGATTTAACAGACTTGTGGGTGACATTAAAGGTTCATCAACAAAGTTTACAGTTGTATCATTAGTAATACCACCATCTTTGCCCCAAATAGGCCCCATTTGAGCAAGACTATTTTGGCTAATCAATTTCCATTTTGTAGCACAAACAATATTAAAAGAAACATTGCAATCAACATCATGTACAGTATTTTTATATCTATTAGGAACATACCAAAAGAAATCTAAATTACATCTAGTGTTAGAACCACCGCCGGCACCTGTTTTGTTATAAAATTCATAAGAATTAGTAATATATTTCCATGAAGAATTAGCTAAACTTTGAAAAGTAATAGATACCCGGTACATTTCTTTGCATAAACATAGGAAATTTACAGACAGACGCATATATAAGCCTTGCGTCTTGCGTAATTTTGTGATGAATTGCTTGCTTTTTAAATAATTCTGCATTGCCGATTTTATCTGGAGTAATAGCAAGATATTGGTTATGCCAAGTGTAAAAATCATAATCACCACCTAACAATTCAAAGTTATTATCAACTTTTTCTTCAACAGCTTATTGAATACATATATCAGTTAAATATAAATGAACCCACAATATGCGCTGAGCTTGAGAATTATCAAATAAACATTTTTGCATAGGTGTACATTGAGATGAAGTCGGAAACCACCTCCCGACCGAGTCCATTTCAGCCTTATTTACGAGAAAATCACCATTTGGAGACTCGGAAACATCCCCACTTCGTGAGTGAGTTCCTTAGTGTTTAGCTTATATTTTAGTTTGTAAATTGCCACTCCGTACTTCGTGAGTGAGTTCCTTTTTTTATATATATAGTGTTAAGCTTATATTTTAGTTGCCCGGCTCTGTAGCGCACACTGCAACACGTCGATCGTACGTTCATGTACTGACGTACAGGTTTTCATTGGAAATCTGTTGTTGTCGGTGGGACAAAATCAGACATACATACTAGTCTTAGTACTCGTGATAGCTTAAAAGGATATAAAATGACTGAAAATGTAAGTATTTGTGATAGAGAAGTTAAGTTTAAATGCGTGGGAGGGGATTTTAACAATCAATGCGACGAAAAAAAAACAGCCATTACACAACAGTCATGGCATATGGGGAGGAACCACGTTCTCTCTATATCACTGACAGCAAACTTTGATATGGATACATCACGTGTTCTTCGGATTGGTATGTGCCGCAGCAAGATATATGCACTTTTAAAACCTGGGGGTAAATGATTGTCAATCACAATAGAGTGAGACAGAGACAGAGACAGAGAAGTAGGGGCTTCATTAAACTTCAATTATACATCATTTATTGTGATAAAATGTATAGTGATCCAATCTAGTAATCCTCGTGAAATCTAAAATTGACTCAAACGACTGCTAGATCTACCCTAGTGCTGGATTATTATTATTTCTTGTCAATACTGCAATGTAGTTTTATTGAATAGCCATTATGATCAATTTGACTTAGTTTCACTCATCAAAGAGGAAAGTGGATCAGAGTGAAATGCTAGACTGTTGCACTGCCTCACTTTCGTTCTGCTTCGCTGGGCCACTCAAATCTTTCTCGTAGAGCGAAGCAGAGCGAGATAGAGACAGTGCAACAGTCTAGTGAAATGCGAGAGGTTTATTTTTTCAGTGTTTAAATGAGGGCGTTATGTATTTAATTGAAAATAGATTTTATAGTATATTTAGAGCAACAAGATGGATCAACATAAGATTTACTCATACTGCCTTACTACAAATAAGACTTTAGATCTATACTAGGTTTGAAAATATCAAATGTAATGAAATATTTAATAAAAATGTAAGAATATACCACTACAATTCTAACTTCGTGTATATATATAATGGATTAAGGCCGTCCTATATAACATTAGTCTATTCCTACATGTACTCTTTGGAAATATCTTATATTATTTGAGTGACGCCAAAGCGTCATTATTAATGATAAAATCCACATGTTCTCACCACGCAAATTAGTAATAGCTATTATTAATTTGTGTGCCAATATGTACCATACATAAAAATTTTCATTATTTTTATTATTTTTATTATCTGATTTTATATTATATTGACATTATTGTTCAATTTGCAGAAGAGCTGAAAGACTAGATCGAGCCGAGGTAG
>CM032667.1:10698139-10731903 GCA_019095985.1 Streblospio benedicti | reverse complement strand
ATCAGGACACCCGTGGACGGGGCAGTGAGTCTGGTTGTCTCCATCATACGCAAGTGGAATAGGTAGACAAGTTAGGGTGGCCTTGATGCCCGGAAGGGGGAAGTTTTGCAGGACTTCACAGAACGAAGGTGGGTCTAGTTATACAGGTAGTCAAGCCACACAGCCTAATCAAACATTATACTCGCATGCTAAGCACTAGCTCCGCCCACACTCAAGTCCAACTGACACAAGACCATCCATAATGCAATCTTACTGACTGTCCGGCGGACATCACATATGTCAAATTAAAAACTAAAAAATCAGTGGACGCGGTATTCAAAGCCGCTACTCTTGCCCAAGCTCCAATCCAGAACCTAGGGGACAGTGGCGGTATGGGGGCTTAAGTTCACCAAATGCCAAGGTCTCTGCAGCTCCTCATGCCGTGCAAAACAGGATAGAGACAGGTGAGAGCTGAGTGCTCTGTTTTTTGTCTTGCAGACAGGCAGGCAAGTTCATCAGATCTCTCTCCTCCCAGTACTGTTGTACAGGTTCAAGAAGAACCCACCACACTTACGACAGGGGGTACTTTACTGCCTGTCACAGTTGCTTCATTGGCAACTCATCCCTGTGTCAATTTTGGTAAGCGCCGGCTGGGCTCACTAGAATCACGCCGAAGGATAGGGTTACCTCACACAGTCTTCTTAGCTGGTCAATCATCAGGGCAAATGCTTCAGGAAGCACACATTTTTAGATGTTTCAGAAGTGCGTGGCTGCCCACCTGAAGTTTATCCTGCAAGTGGCCCAGGAGTAATCGGCCAGGCACTTCTGGGTCATCTTGGCACAGTTTCCAGTCCAGTTGGTTTGCATATCCAACCTCCATTGGAACAAGTCAGAAACCTCTCTTCCTACGCAGGACACAAAGAAGCCACTCACTAAGGAACCAACAGGAGCGAAAACCATGTTGCACATCAGGGGTTTGGGTGCGGTTTTTGCAGCCCTGGCGAATACACCCCGTGATGCCAACCAGCGCTTCATTTGTTCCTGCAATGATGCACCAACCCTCTCTGTCCATGCAACTATTCAGGGGTTGGAAGTAGTCCGAGTTCTCTAACGTTCTGTAACATCTGCGAGTGGTGGTACTTGGGCTTTTGGTAACAGGAGGTCTGGTCCCTTTGTGAGGTTCAAAGTGAGTGAGAACCCACTTCAGGAGCAGAATTCTTACGAAACAGCTCGTGGCTAGATCAGCTCTCCATCTATGCTGTAACAGTCCAGCACATTCTGGAGGACTACACATACAGACTACACACACAGCACAGTTGAATGCTTGGAGCCCATGAGTGGAATCCAGGCTTGCCATGTCGGTGGTCAAAGTAAACGCGCAGACATATAAGACATATCACAACCCTTGACATTATAGCAGTGCAGCCGCCCACTCCCGTAATTATGAACGCTCCCTTACGTTCCTACGTTCATGTGTACGTCAGTGGTGACTGTATTAGATCTAGATCTATTTACTTTTTACGCAGAGTAAAGGTAAGGGACGGACCATTCGATATTGGGGGGGGGGGCGACAAAATTTAAAAAAAAAATATCTGCCTCTGATTTTGAAAGGAAAAAAAATGTCCCTGATGTTCACCAAATTTGTCTCACTTCAAGTTGAAAATAAAAATTTGTCTCTAGAAAGTAAAAAAAAATAATTGTTTCATTCGTAAACATTTTGTCGCCCCCCCCCCAAATATCGAATGGTCCGTCCCTAAATCAATATCTTTGTGAGTGTAGAATTCGTGCCAAAATATCTGAAAATGATTTTATGTAATGCATGCTCGTTACTCATGTTACTACGTTAGATTAATGACAAGAGTCAGCTTTAAAGTATAATCTCTAATTTTGCGAGGTAGACTATGCATGTCTCAATTATGACGCTCGTGGCCTCCTGTTGTAGCGGTATTTTGAGTGGCACGTCGGCTAGAATGAACCTGACAAATCTGGCCAGAGATGGCAGAGGTTTTCATTTGTTTGACTGGGCTCAGGACCTTTGGTATTGGGATTTCATACAAAATCCTGGTAAGTACTATTAAAAGTAGATGAGGAAACGATAGATACGTATTATAATCCACAGTAGGACCACTGATGCTGCTGATGTCAAAATCTTTACGAGATCAAACTTTCAAAGATGATCGTGGTGTGCACCCAAGCCGTGGGACTAAAGCTCACTCAGATAAACGAACATTTAGATCTACCAGTATAATAGAGATTCTGATTAAATGTTCTGGGTATGAAGACGTGGATATTGAACATTTCAAAATTAATGTAATAATATAGTAGCCTACCATCCCGCCTACGGTACCATCTAGATCTATAGATCTATTTGGTGCAACACGGAAAGAGCATTTTATTATGTTTTAAAAACCCGGGGCCGGGATTAAACAGGCTACCGTATATTATGGCCCAGGTGATAGGAGCATTATTATATGATTATTGTATGATTTTCAGACCACCACACCTGATTAAATGATTAAATTTGTTTTAAATGTCAATTGACTCCTCCCCCACCCCCTTCTAAATTATTACCAATTATCTGGGCTGTCCCTATAATTACCTCTTCTCCTAAAATCAATTTGATTAATTTTATGATTTTAGGTCCAGCGTTTAATATCTACACATTTGGGGGCAATGGCAAAGACGCTTTTTGTCACATTCCATATAAGCGGCATGGAGAGGAACACAAAACATGCATATGGAGTGGGAAGTATTGGTGGTGTTCAATGCATGATGATTATGATCAGCACGGTGTATTTGGATTGTGTTTAGGTAATCAATACTCATCATTATTTCTATATGTATGTACACAGTGAGACATGCATGGACCTGATATATACCGGTAAAGATCTAGAAAGGACCTTACCCACCATTAGGTAGTGTGCCCAATAATGCTGAAAACTGAAAAAAGGGGTGTTATTTTGGTTTTTGATTTTCAATTCATTTTAAATATTAGCATTAGGATAGTGATGATTTATAGGTATGAAAATCTTACCAGCAGATCCAGGCTTTTGGAAAAGAGAGTGCAATAAAAACGTTCAGTAGGAGGGACGATTTTTGCTCACATATGTGATTAAGGTGGTTTTTAATTCAAACTCAATAAATAACCGTGAATTTAAATTTCTTCATTTCTTCCACATTGACCTATCATGCCCCAAATCCTTGAAGAATAAAAAATAAATCGCTTCTAACCACTCTCATTCCAATGTCATGAGCGCATCATGATTTTGATAATCAGCAAAAATAATCAATAATAGGGAAATCAAATAACTTTGTTTATCTTGTCAAATCACTTTTTATTCCAAACATGATTCAGATTGCAAGAAATGAGAAATGCCTATGAACACGTGTCTTTAAATTTAATTAATGTTAAAACATATCTAAATCAAAGCAATGCATTATGTACTCTCAAGAATGTTTGAAATTTAAATAAAAATATCATTAAATATCCAATATCTAAAAAAAAACATGAATTTAATTTCCTTCATTTTTGCACATATTGTAAGTACATGTATGCTCATTATCACGTATAAATATCAACATAGACCTCCACGCTATTTTTCAATTTACAGCTCGTCAAAAGTACAAAAATCATCAAAAAAAAAAATATTTGCTCTTGATATTTAGATATGATACAGTGCATGTATATAGCCTATTTAAAATGTTCACAAATATCATCAGAAGGATTCATTTAATTTATCAAATACTGCAAAAAAATGCAAAATTTCCAAACATAAAATTTCATTCTCAGCTCTTTCAAACTGTTTGAGCCACTTTTTGTTGTATGTATTAATAACACAACTTTCATACCCTATTAAATAATTTAATATGATCTGCATACTGATTATAGCAAAACAACAGTCTTCAAATGCATAAATGACGTACAGCTCAATAACATAAAACCAGTCTATACAAACATAAACATCAATGCATAATTTGTTACAATCAGTGGTCAAAAGTTTGTACATGTATAGATGAAAACTATTTTCTTACTGAAGCTTATTAATCTTATGAATAAAGATGCTATTTTTAAACTTTTGATAACCTTCAACATAACAAAATCACACACAGTATTATATTCTATCATTTACATAACAATCTCTTTAGAAAAATAGTCAATACACTCAAAATGATGGTTGCAGATTTGATGACTTGGATTGTTGTTGAGTCACCAATCTTTGCTCTAAAAACAGCAGACAGCCCATCAAGAGTTGCCAAATGCCCAAACTCCAATCCTGACCAATCTTCAAAGCCATTGCTTTACTCAAAACTTTGTTTTCTACCAGGCCATTGAGAGTTTGAAATCGCACATGTTGATCACGTCTGTATTTAGAATGTTCAATACATGATGCAGCGTCCCAGAGAGACTTTTGAAGCTCTGTTTGTGACTGCTGCTTATCCTTGAAAGCAACTTTCAATGTGTAATTGTACCCTTTATATATTGCAAACCATCACTGAAAATTATTTAATTGTTTAGGTCAAAGTATTTTACTTATGTTATGTTTAAGAACACTGAATTTATATTATTTATATAGGTGCAGATTCAAGTCAATCGGATCTCAATTATACTGGAGCGGTTGTTGCAGCAGATATGAACCAGAAGTCGTGTTCTGTGGTAAAGAAATATGAACAGCAAGAAGATTTGTATATTTCGTCTGAATATGAAGATCTACTATTTCGTGCTGATGGTCCATGGCCTATGTGGGTTATACAGTTGAGTGAGCATTATTTCATCGATGAAGTGATTGTTGTGCGAGACGGCAGAGGGCCCTATGTGAAACTGTTCAAGGATATTCGTGTAACTTTAGGACAGGGTGTCAAGAAAGGTGTTTTGCACTATTGTGGTATTCACAAGGGAAAAGGGGCCACTAGAACTGTCATCCGCTGCGTTGGGAATCACCGACACTCTCCCTATCAGATTGTTCGCGTGTTTTCCATGACAAGTTCAGCACTACAGCTATGTGAAGTTGAGATTATCGGAGCTCTTAATCATACTTGCTACAACAAAACCACCTGTGCAAACGGTGGTAGCTGCAAACCAAACTACAATCTTACTTCGGCGACCGATTATTTCTGCGTTTGTGCGCTTGGGTACCATGGGGAACACTGTGAAGAGATTGTAGGTGGCTGTGACCCGAATCCTTGCAAGCAGAACGGGGAGTGTCGGCTCAATGTTGACACTGATCATGGTTATGAATGCATTTGTGCGTCTGGTACCGCAGGAGATCATTGTGAGCTGTTCGAGAGTCAATGTGCAAATACACCTTGCGGGAATGGAGCAACATGCGAAGATTGGGACAGAACCTACATTTGCTATTGCAATGCTTACACAACAGGAAGAAATTGTACTGATTGCCTTCCTGGTTATATTGGAAACAATTGTGCCACTAAGATGAGTAATTGTTCGCAAAGCCCTTGTATACAAGGTGTGTGTAGGACAATTGGCGATGGTTACGAATGTGAATGCTCCGTAGACTATGAGGGTAAGCACTGTGAAGAAAATGTCATTTGTAATAGTGATCCCTGTTTGAATGATGGCACATGTGATACCCACAAGTCTAAGTACACATGCACTTGTGGTGACGGCTACTCTGGTATCCACTGCGAAACAGACCTCTTTTACAAAGCTGATGATATCAACAAGAATATGGAGGATTGCAAGAAGAAACCAAACGAAAGATTTCAGTGCAAATGTAAAGCTGGTTTCACTGGAAGGCAGTGTGAAACCAGCATGGATGACTGTGCCTCTAAACCGTGTCAGAACAAAGGCGTGTGTGTTGATGGTGTCGCTGGCTATGCATGCAAATGTGCACCTGGTTACCAAGGACATGATTGCAGTGAAATGTGTTCAAATGGAACATTCGGAGAGGATTGTACATCTGAGTGTCATTGTTCTGAGGATGCACCATGTAATTCTAAGAGTGGAATATGCCCTTCTGGATGTGCCAAGGGCTTTGAAGGGCCAACCTGCTCGACAAAGGTTGTTGAGGATGATCAATCTCAACCAAATACAGGGCTTATAGTAGGATTGTCACTGTTGGGGACAGTGATAAATGTGATAGTTGTTGCAGCTATATTAACCTACAGACGTCGGCACAATAAATATGATGATCTTTCTTCGTCATCATCATCATCATCGTCATCATCATCATCATCATCCCCATCATCAACATCGATTTCTGGAACAAGCTCCACATCGTTATCTGAAACAACTTCTGGATCAACCTCTAAACCAACTTCAGGATCGACTTCTAAAACAACTTCTACGTCAATCTCTAAAACATCTGGGTCAATGTCTAAAACAACATCTGGATCAATCTCTAACACAACATCAGGTTCAACCTCTTAATACAACCTCTAAGTCTATATCTGGTGCGACATCTAAATCATCAAAATGACCCAGATCTGGAATAGTCGAGTAGTCCTCCTTCCATGCATATCAATTTTTTGATAAATTATTTAATAAATAGACAAAGGAGAGGAGTATCATGTTCATTTATATAACGACGCAATTATTTTATAGTTTTTCTATGATACGCAGTGGAATGTACTAGGGACATGCTGCTGGACAAGGTATGATTACTGAGGATATCATATTGGCATAGGGTATGTTTTTATGTACCATTAGTTTGTGACAGAGTCTATTTCATGGATTACTTTTTATGACATGGTTTATGTATCGGGGATGGGCGCAATACTTTTGCAATACTTCACTAAAATATCGCAATATTCTACAATAATGTATTGCATTTCATAATGAATCAGATATCTTTTTGACTATCAATAATGTAATATTTACTGCAAATTTCAACCTGTTGTGTATAATAGGTAATGTGGTGTATTCTTATGAATTTCATTGTTAATAGAATTTGATAAAAAAATATACACATGATTTCTAGTTAGTATATTGGTAAAGATCCAGATAATAATGCATGTACATAGTATAAAAATACGTTTTGATATGTCAAATTTAAAATGTCAACCAAAATATCCATCAAAGAGGGGGTCATCAACCTTTTTACACATCCCACTTCCTTGAAACTCCTTTCAGCCTTTCTCCCCACATTCCTTTTTGCACATCAACTTCTTTCGGCCTTTACCCCCACATTCCTCTTTGTTCAGCCTTTTCCCCCACATCCCACTTCCTTATACTCTCCCTACCCCTCCTCTTTCCGCACCTATATAAATTCAGTATAATTAATGCACTTCATCTGATAAACTCCTTTTTGCTGGCATCACAGGATGTAGGTATGGACAATGGCTACTGCAATAGCCACTATGCTGACAGCACATGCAGCAAGGAAACTGCCCACCGAGGGAAGCAGTGGCTCCAGAGGATGTTGGTACACAGGCTGCTCGGGCCAGTAGTCAACAGGCGGCTCTGGCTGCCAAATGGAAGACTCTGGGAGCTCTCCAACATCGCACAGCAACTGCAACAGACCATTTTGAAATCATGGCCTAATGGGGTTTAACAAAGTCTATTCGAGTGTGAACCTGTTCAATTCGCATGCCAATGCCGACGCATAGACCAACAGAAGCAAACATAAAAGTCTCCCTCCAGAATAGGGCAGACGTAAAGAAAACAAACCAATGATAAACAATATTAGATTTAGTAAGTCAATGTTTTACAGTATCTAGTATCTTTTACAGTATCTTATTGAAAAAAGAAAGAATCACACATTAGAATAGGTAACCCCATTCATGCATGTGTAGCCTGTGTCATCATGGTTAGTCTGTGTCAGTGTGTGTTGCCTGTGTAACCTGTCTAGCTGCCCGTTCCCCAGCCTCGATTGCGCCTTCCATATAGCCTGCCCACTCCACCGCAGCCTCTGTCCCAGCAAACAGCACCCGGCTCCCAGGTGACAATGGACAGCGCAGCATCCTGGAACCCATCAGTCCAAAATCATTTGATCCAGGATTTGATGGATGGTTGGAAGGGTTAGTACGCAGATGGTCAACATGATGGAAATGTCGCTGGAAAGTGGGAGAGGGGGAGCTTGGGGTCCCAGTATAAATCTGAATCTGCCACTGGGAAAGAAAGATGGTCAGGCATAATGAATGTTTGGCTACAC
Organism: Streblospio benedicti; assembly: GCA_019095985.1. NCBI lineage: Eukaryota > Metazoa > Annelida > Polychaeta > Spionida > Spionidae > Streblospio > Streblospio benedicti. Next base: position 10,723,813 of record CM032667.1, on the reverse strand, counting down.
AATTATCCATGAGCACAACTCAATTAAAAGGACGTAATTATTGTTAATGTTAATGACTATTATACTTCAATATTACATTCTAAACAGTAAGTATATTACTTAGCATATTTGGTGAGTACGCCCGGTGGCATGACAGCTACATAGCAGCCTCCAGAGTATTCCTCATCCATCCAGTTCTTCTCTACGTAGTTAACTGGCTGCACATAAGACATGACATTAGAGGGCTATACCATTTATAATGCCCTGGGGTGGGGGTGGGCATGAATAGATGACAAGCAGCTTTCTTGTACGTGATTGATCGTGTTTGTCCAGTGGTATAGTGTAAATATTGTATACATGTATATACTTAATGAAATATTTTTGACTGGTGTTTTTGTGCCGGTAAAATCACACATTATTACTTCTGTTATGAACACTACGTGGATATAAAAGGACACAACAGCCTAACCTTACCAGAAGCATGATTTTAAAAGGCTGTGAAGATACGTAGTTGTCTAATCAAAAACATTTAAAGGCACACATTTTAAGGGTTTTACAGTAAACACTCCAAATTATCAAAGAATGTAAACTTATAGCATCCTGGGTTCCTTCATTCATGACAGGTTCCTATAGGTATCCAGAAAATTCTGCCTAAATTCTAACTCCCAATTACTGTAAAACTAGAAATTTTTGCGCATGATGTAATTTGCGAAATTCGTGGGTAGGTGCAAAAATGCAAACTTAAATAGTCAGCAAACATTAATAGCCTATGTAAAGTAAGTCCAGGATGGACCAAAATCACAAATTTAAATAGTCACAAAATAATTTATGGATGAAAATCGCAAAATTTAACAGCCACAAAATATTCTAGTTTTACAGTATGTTTGCAGATTCTGTTTGCAATCAACACCAAAAGCAGAAAAGTCTGCACTTAACTTGCTTTAAAGTTTGTACAAATCAAAACTTTCACAATTCATCAATAAATTTTATGAAGCTGCGAATAAAAACATAAATATTTTACTTGCCTTTCTGAACTCTTCACACCGGAAGACATCTGCATAGTGATCAGCAACAACTTTCTTTCTGCAATGAATTTACAGTTCTCAATGGACATAAACATTATTAAATGTTAAAAGCCGTAAAATGTGTGTATAGTTAAATACATAACAAAAATAATTTAGCTTTAAACCTATTTTAAACGGTAACAAGGGGACAATTACTCTAAATGCTCATACTCATGAGTTTTTAATGCGATTGTGTTTGTGTCCAAGAAATGCTATTTGCGTTCTAATGGGCAATGCAAAGCCGCAAATATACTGCTACGCCATTTCATATAAAGAAGCATCTGACATTACATCGTTAATATGAAAACCAATCTATATAAATAATGTATTTGAAAGGTTCTTGATTTTCTTGAAATTGTGTCACCATTTAATAGTATTCTGGTATTCAGGCTCAAAATTGTATCCTATTAAATGTATGAAACATACTATACCGATTTCCGCTTTTTGTAGCATCTGCCCAAATTGTAGCCGCCCCTCAAATAGACGCCGGGTTAGACACTATTTTAAATCAAAAAACGCCTCCCTCGTATTAATGCCTCCCTCATAATAACGCCTATTCAAGGTTGGTGCTTATCAAAGAGAATACCGCTGGCAGCAAGTGGATTGTGACAGTTAAAAAATAATTTAAAGCCAAGAACATTGTGGATTTGACTGTCTTAACCATTATATGAATATTTATATAATTACCAAAGATACCTAATGTTTATTACGTTGAGAGTGGGATCACACTGTAATACCTGTAATTATACACTTGCGAACAAGTGGCGACGTTTGTTTGAAGTTACTGAGTGAGATACAGTGGCTTCCTCAGGTGTGTCTAACTTAAGTTGGTTAAATTATTTTTTGTTTATTAATGCCTCCTTCAAATAGGCGCCTCCCTCATTTAAACGCCTATGCTAGACATGTTTTGAAAACAATAAACGCCCAGGCTACAAAACACGGAAATACGGTATACTACCACAAGTTGAGGTGATCTTACGAGAGACATATCAATATGAGCAAATATGAGTACCATTGTAGGCGTTATTTTGCTATAATCTATGTTGTGGTGTCAAACTGGTCACTTACCTCTGATCAGGAGTAAGACCTGCTAGCTCCCGAGCTTGATTTGCAAGTATGAAACCCATGATGCAAGGATGGGAGCCGTCGGGCTTGGTGTCATCCACACAATACAGCACAGGGCCCTTGTCTGTGGCCATCTGACCGCATAGCCCTAGACAAATTATTGATTTCATTTACAGTGCTAAAACAAATAAAACATAGAATGGTATATGGAGAGGATATTGCGAAGGCCTATGAACAAATGCCATTGACTGACATATATAGTAATAAATAGTATGAGAGGGTTATCTCAAAGTGTTAAGGGTGAATTTTCATAGTTTTGCCTAGTTTTGTACTTTATTGGTTTGTAATCCACATCAGAGATGTATCAAAATGTCACAACTAATGTAATAGCACTACCACCACAAACACACTCACTCTAAAACACACACAAAAGTAGGCACCTTTGTCCCTCCAGAAGGCTTTGCTGTAAAACATCATGGTCTTGATGATGGAGCCCATAGGCATCCGCTGGATGAGCTGGCGTTTAAGCGGCGGAAGAGAAGGTGAGAACGTGATTCGGCCAAGTAGAGTCTGAGGAACTGCAGAGATCATGTAATCTCCCTGCAATCATGTATGTAGTGCAATAGAGATCTGGTATGTCTGTAAAGACAATCTTTTTGACCAGGGATGGTTTTAGGACCAGTGCCTGCAATCACGTATCCAGCGTAATATAATTATAGAGAATGCCACTTGGCAGAGGAGGGTATGAGGAACAGCCCCTGGACTGATATACAGTTGAACCTGTCTTGGTAAACCTAAAGTGTCCACAACATACACAGGTTCAAATTTAAATATGATAGATAAGGAATAGGAGCAACAATATGTGCATAATTTTATCCTGTAGAACAAAACTATTTTGTGGTCAACAGATTTTGTATCGTTGAAACCTCGAGGTTGAAACATCATATCTACTTAGATTCCAGCATTGAAGTAGCTCATAACAGAGTTTAAGATTAAAAATATTTTTGACAACAAACAAACGGATGAATACTTTTCGTTCCCCTCATCACACTCACCTGGTATGTGTCTCCAGTTGCCGTGGTGACAGTGACACCCTGATTGCTGTGTGTCACTTTGATGACGGGCTGGCCGAGTCGGACTCTGGCGTCACCGAGGTGGTCAGCCAGACGCTCAGACAGCTGACCAGCCCCACCAACAAACTTACGCTCCTGAAGGAGCAAAACATCAATTCACAATCTATTGAAAATAACCCTTACATCTACTTTGTGAAGAGAATTTAGAGCAACAAATAAACTCCCGTAGTGTATAATGATCTTGTGTCAACTAGACAAGTTTATAATAAGACCAAATAATACAATCAGTAGTCTCATAAAATAAGATTACATAGTCCCTTAATATAAAGTCGTGGCTCATTATGTGTACAATGAAATTCTGCTGTCCGTATGTGTTATTGGATGATTACCTGGGCACCATTGGTGACTGTTGTTAGCCTCTGCACGCCCTGCCCTGATCTCACATACCACAGCAGGAAGAGAAGAGAGACCTCGCACGGCTCAGCACACAGCACAGCACGACAGATCAGCGCAGCGCCAGATGCACATAGCCTACACAAGGCCACAGATGATACATCTCAAAAAGAAACTTATACAACTTAAATAGTAAACTGTTTATATGTGTATCAAATCTAAGATTGTGTTCATGCCTAATGTAACTAAATTGTTACTTCTTGGTCAGCCGGTTAAACTTGTTGACAAATATAAGTACTTAGGTGTCATTATGACAAGTGATTGTAAAGATGACTCTGATATTTCCAAGTTGCGTTGCAATTTATACTCTCGGGCAACGGTATTATTTGTAATTTTAAGTCATGCAGCGATGATGTTAAGACTCACCTTTTTAAGACTTATTGCACTAGTTTTTACTGTTCACATTTGTGGTGTAATTTTACTGCAGATTCTCTGTGTCGTATTAAAGTTGCTTATAATAGAGGTTTTAGGATACTGATAAACCTTAAGCACCGCATCAGTATATCAAGAACTTTTTTAGACTACAATGTTCAACATTTTGATATAGTATTGTGGAATGCCATTACTGGATTTATAACGAGATTAGAATCCTCTGAGAACAATCTTGTGCAAGTTATTGCAAAATCTCAGTTTTATACTTATATTCGTTTGTTTACATACCGTATTTTCTCGAATAGGCGCCCCGGCGCTTATTAATTTAAAACTTACCATTCACCCCGGCGCTTATTCAAGACAGGTGGTAGTTCAAAGGCCGGCACTTATCAAAGAGAATGCCGCCGGCCGATTTCACTGTTCAGAGAGATCAATAATTTTACGGACTTTTAACTGCCATTGGGCGAGTGGCAGCGTTTCTTTAATTTCTTTGATTTCTTTAATTTCTAATTCTTTGAAATTACTTGGGGACATGGACTGAAATTACTTGAGGACGTGCAGGTTGGCCCAAATAAAAATATCAAAGGCTTTAATTGCAGGTGTGCTAAGGTGAGTAGTTTGTTACCCCATTTAAAATGCGTTGAAGCCATAGACCCGGGCAATCACCCATTCAATAGATGTAATGAAAGATAATAGGACAATGCCAAACTGCCAAATGAATTTTAATGCCGGTGCTTATCAAAGAGAATGCCGCAGGCGCCAAGTTGATTAATATGTTTATTACCTACGGTGTGGTTGTTTGCTTGTAACTTCGTAATTATCAGTCCGATTTTGACAGTTAACATATCACTTTAAAGCTGAGACCATCATGGATATGACTATCAACACCATTTATGATATCTGTATAATTACCAAAAGGAAATAATGTTTATTTCGTTAAGAGTGGGATCACAACTCTGAGGATCACACACTAATCCCTGTAATTATACATGTGGAAGCAAGTGGCGGCGTTTTTATTTGAAGTTACTTGAGTAAGTTACTGTGGCTTCCTCAGGTGTGTCTTGCGTCGGTTGATATTGTTTAGCCCCCGGGTGACCCGGCGGCTAAACAAGACCGGCGCCTAAGTAAGTAATATAAACTCTACAACCGGCGCTAAATCAAATACCAGCGGTTGATCGAGGCTAGGCGGTTGATCGAGAAAATACGGTATTGGAAGACTGTGATATTTTAACACCGTGTTTAATTTTCTAGTCCACACAACTTTATTTTTATATATTTATATCTTATTGATATGATTATACATTTGTACAAATTCTGTAAATGTATATTATCGAAATAAATTATTCTTATTCTTATTCTTAAAGAGCAATTACTTAGAAGCATACATGCAAAATAATAAAAAATCAGTATTTATTGCCATAGAAAAGTTAATTTACAGCATTTTTGCATTGATATAATATGAATCATACAACAATAACATATGCATAATTTTTTATACTGCAAAACTCTTTATATTTACAGATTTTATAGATCATAGTTTTTCATGTTTTTTGACAGCAAGCTGAAAACATAAATGTCTGTATTTTTATTTCTATATACCTAAGCAGTATGCTTAAAATGCTTGACTTGATACGTGTTTGCCCACTACGGCCAACCATAATGGTAAGCATTTATAATCTTGCAAGCACCTATGCTGAGGATTACGATGGCGTCACATGAATATGTCGCCAATTTTGAGCCCATGGACTCCCAAGATGTCAGCCATTGTCTACTATTTTTGTTATAGAATCACCAATAGACAGCCAACAGGACCATCATGAACACCAAAAACATATAACTTGCAATACTACCCTATACCAGGAACGACCGCAACCTAGTCAGATCTATTCATGTTTCGGAGGAGTTCCCAGTAGAACCTCCCAATAAGACCATCTCTATATTGAGACCACCTCTAAATAAGACGACTTTTTACTGTCCAAAACCTTCATAAAGCTACCAAAATGAACCACTGTATAGAGAGCACCTCTCTATTGAGACCAACTAACACTGGCCCCAAAGGTGGTCCTAAATAAGAGGTTCTACTGTATATACATGTAGATATTTTAGTGATAATCATTTCTACAAATGGTTTTGCAGATAATATACTGAAAGTTTACAAGTATATAATATTTTGTATCAAAGGATTAACTTTCAGATAGATAGATACCTGCATCATTCTTTGTAATAATTAGAAAGTTCTCTGTGTTGCATCCAATAATCTGTGAGATTGGGGCAGGGCCTGCAGAGGCTAACAACAGTCACCAATGGTGCCCAGGTAATGCTCAAACAACACATAAGGACAGCAGAATTTCAATGTAATGAGCCACGACTTTAAGGGACTATGTAATCTTACTCCAACATCATTCTTTGTACACTACTAAATATACCTTATGAATAGACGATGAAAAGATATTTAATTTTTTTCAATTGTCTCTTTGGAATGTACTAGTATAGAAGTAGTTTAATAGGTCCACAAACATTGATACTGTTGGCTGTGGTTTGTGTTTTGTTGACTAATGCGACTAGAATATAATGACAGTCTTTACTGTGTCCAGCAGTGTTTGTCTATGAACTGTTGGTAGGTCATACTGTCCCACTCCTCAGCGTGGGTAGCTTTCCATGGAGCTTCCACTGGAACCTAGCAAGATAAACATGCCGGGTAAACAAGGAGGTGTTTGAAAAACACAGTTCTCAGTCTCCCCTTTAAATCAACAATTTCGATTGTGACTATGAATAAGCTTTGTCTCAAAATGTTCATTAAATAAAACTATTATGAGATCATCTACTGTCGACAAGGGTCCACCTAAATATTGAATCTTGACATATATCCAGTTTAAATAGATTTTGTCAATCTTAAGAGTGGGTGAAGTTCACCAGAATCTAATTAGTCTGGTAACAACACAATTTAGGTATTTTATAAATTGTAATGTCACAATGTCGCAAAGATTTGAATAGTTTTCTCTCAACTTTGTTCATAGTATTGTACAATCAAGCAGATCATGGTAGAATGTCATAATGTGTCTTTTGATCACTATTAACAACTGTATTTATTGGCATTTGTAATACAGTTAAGTTCAAGGTATTCAAGTTGTATACATGATAAAAACTGTGTTTTAATGCTCACCGTCTCTGCCATACTTTGAAGCAAGCGTTGCATGTGATTCATGTCTAAAGCATGAACAGGATTACTGAAGTTCGGAATGGTTCCTTTATATTTCATAAAGTAACCCTATAAAGACAAAAGTGAATCCATCAGTTACATCTACATTCAAAGTGAAATATTTAAATGTTTGTTTCTAATTCTAAATGAGAAGCCCAATGATTTTAAGATGACAAAATTCCATAGATTGGGGGAAGGCTGGGGAAACTATCTTATGAAAATCCTATTTCTAGGTATGCAATTACTATGCATGCCTTACCAACCAGCAAGCAGGTAATGATAACTATAGAAGCCAGTATACGTGTAGGTATATATCCGTAAGTGGAAAGGTTGTGCAGGTTTAATGACCCCGTCATGAACAAGCCTCTATTGATGCAGCTTACCTTCATGCTCAATATTGTTTTCTGATCTTCATTGACTTTGTAGAAGGTCAACCCGAGTTCTCGTGCCATCCTAGCCACACGGCGTTGGGTCGGTCCCACATATGCGCCTCCAACATCTGTGTATCCAAATGACTCATCCTGCAGCACAAGTGCATGTTAACATTTATTTGAAAAGAGTGTGTCGGGTGTAATAGTATGCCTGAAAATTGTATATTTGTACGAGCTTGTCACTGTCAGGACCATGGTGATCCTGCAGTGAATTTATCCCATATCATATATATATTTGTTGGGTTATGATGCGTTTAGGCATGGCAAACCTGTGAACAAAAGTATCCACACTTTGGTGTATTGTCAGACTATTTTATGTTCATTTTCAATACCAAAGACAATTGAATATCGTACGTCATATGTGACCACAACATATTGATGTTAAAGTTTAAGAAATGTTATTCTCGCACAGATATCATTACAAAATCCTATGTAGTTAGTTTTGGGGGTAAAATATTTCTAGCTTCTTCATTAATGTGCCATTTATTTACACATGTGAGTATAGTAAACATCATTTTCACATAATTTTAAAACTCCTCTATTAATAATCCATTATTTATTTTTTTAACCTAGTTTGAAGCATGCAATTCAATTGTTTATATTCTGATGTAAATACACATGGTTGTTCAACTGTGTAGGAAAATATCAAAATATTTCAAAATAGATTATGCTAAAAAGCAATGTATTAAAATAGCTAAAACTTGTTTAATAATATTTCTAAAGTGATGTGCGAAATAAATACAAAACGCACCTCCTGTTTGATACTAGAACTTGTTTGTCAGCCCCCATCCTCCAAGTGCGCAGCCAAACTCTTTCAATAAAAATTTCTAGTATCAACCAGGTGGTGCATTTTCTCTATGTATTACATGTAGTGCTTGCTAGTATCTATCAGCACATTTAATTTCAGATAGCCTACCCTTAAAGTGTGTGTCCTTCCACCAACTCTATCTTGAGCCTCCAAAACAATGACATCGACCCCATGCTCAGACAGTAATTTGCCCGCACTCAGACCTAGAACAAAAGAATTTACCTGTAGCAATCTATAGATTAAGGGAGTTTTCATAAAGTACTTGTGGGGTGGGGGTGGGGGGGTGGGAGGAGGTAATTTCAGAACTCGATGGTTGAGACTTTTTATTGTCCTCACCGCCCTTGAAGAGTAAAACTTTTTGTGTCCTCTCCCTGTGAAGTGTAAAAATGTTTCTTGTCCTCCCTCTTTTATAAAAGTCATCCCATATACACAATCGTACTGATTTACATTTTATTAGATATCCAGGTTTGCATAAAACGATGTGAATACCTATAGTAGTTCCCTTATCTAGTAAAGGACAATCTCTTTTTCCAAGGGCTGATGATATAAAGCTTCTTGGCCTAAACTGGCCATATGGTTTACACATAAAAAAGCATTTAAAGAACACAAAGAAATCTTTTTTCCAAGTTGAAATAAATTTAATTCAAATTAGTGAAGGTATGTATTGTTTTTACTATTCAAACATTTAATATAGACAACAGGAGCAGAAAAAAGAGAAAAAATGATAGAATAAAATTTCTGTCTACAGTTAGCTACATGCTACACACGGCAGCCAGAGGTGACATTTGTGTTCATGTTCAGGCATTTTTTCTGGTCAATTTTGACACATCAATCAATGTCCTCGAGTCTTCATTATATGTTCCATATATACCTATGTATATACTTACATAACTAGGTCAAAAGTGCTCAGAAAGAGCACAGCATCGCTAGACCAACGTTGAGACATGTGCAATAAGAATATTTACTTACAAACAAAATTAACATATAAAATGTCGATACATTGCACAAGTAAATGCTGAACTAGTAATGCTGTGCTCTCTGAACACTTACTAACTAGTAAGCAAAGGGCCAAAGTTCCAAATGGTGATGGTCACCACTAGCATAAACACTGTATCAAATATGGAGATTGTAATATTGCTCTGCACTTTATGTTGATGTACCTATGTCATGTTACGTTGTTATATTCTGACGACTTACGTTATGTTGTTATATTTCTACGACTTACGTCCAATGTAGTACTTAATTTCTTGGTATTGAAAAATTTCTCATCAGTTAGATTTGTTTATTTGTATTTTGAATAACTTAATCTTTGAGAATTTTAGAGTAAGAGTTTCACGAGCATAAATATTAGAATTTGATGAATAAAACTCCGTGAACTTGTTACTTTGTTTTGAATCAATACGAACTTAACGTGAGCACCGTTACACAGATCATGTTTCAAGGTGCATTGCAACTAGTAAATGTACGTAAAATGGCAAAATTTATCAAAAATAGCCCTCTGGAAGGCATCCAAACTTTAATTGGTGAAGTACCAAAATTGGACACTTATGATCATCAATAGATTTTAAAAGCAGATGCTATCAATAATCATGTTTATCATAATATATAGTATGTAGGGGTTGTATCAAAATCTTGAGCGCGTCTATATTTTTATAAAGAAGAGGACAGAGTCAGTTTTAAGGTAGCACTTTTCTGGCAGATATTTGTTCATTTTAGAATTATCGATCAAATCATAAACAAAAGTCGGACATTTGATTTGAGCAGGTATGGCCTGGGCCTGATTGATCACGATTGAAATATTAAACTACGATTTAAACTGTTATGTTCACTTTAAGATAAGATACTGGCTGTTCAGAATTCTTTCACTATAGGTTTCATTCGATTGTGCTTTATATAAGCGTCAGTCGTTAACCAAAGCCATTCCTATTCAAACTATAGCCCATCCCCTAATATACCAATACAAATTAGTCACCAGAAAATACTCATGATTTTACCTTTTTCACTTTCACTTTTTCCAGTCATTTTTCTTATATTTCGCGATCTAGTGAAAACAGTACCAAACGATTTACGTACGCTTGCAAAGACTTATTATACGAAACCGGTTCCATTCCATGACGTATTGCTCCTTGAGACTAGTCTACACTTCCAACAACTGAGCGCACAACACGTGGTTTGTGGAAAAATAAACATAGTACCCGCCATGTTGGCAGTACTGATTTCCATCGATTCAAACAATAAAAACAGTATTGAATGTTTCTTTTTTATATCCGTAACCTTGGATATTAAATAAAAAGTTAGGGTGTAAAACATAGAATATTTATTCGATGAAATGATGAATGACAAATGAGAGGTAAAGTTTTTATTTCAATATTTCTTCTATAGTGAAAGAATTCTGAATGGCCAGTACCCAGTAAACATGCATGTATTGGCCCAGTAACATACCGCACAATAACGGCAGTACCGTACAGTTTTGTATGTACTGGCCCTATACTGGACCAATAGCGATATGCCTTTACAGTATTGTATGTACTGGCCCTATACTGGACCAATAGCGATATGCCTTTATAGAACTAGTCTGTATCATAATGCAATCTAAAAAAATGAGGCCATTATGTTAAAATTAAAAAAAAAATAAATATTGTTTATGTTTGTCTGTATAATGGTGTATGGTAGATAGTCACAACACCATTTATTGTTAAAACAAGAGCAAGGGTGATAGGTTCTATTATAAAAAAGACTATTTAGAAAGTGGCGTATGCTTTCAAATTGCAAACTGCAACTTTTTAATGGAATCTTGGGGGTAGTATAAAAGTGTCTTGTTATACATATAGTGATAGGCAGAGGTGGAAGATACATATAAGGTAAGTAAAATATCGTATCATATGATGTATGAAATGAAATTGTGTGCAAATATGAAATATACTAATGCAGGATTGTGCCCTCCATAGGCTATGGCTGCCACAGAGACTTAGTAAAGCATAGACAATGAATGATCATGCCATACTGGTCCATTGATGCCCTCTGCTGACTTTTACAGTGAAGTTTTACAGTACCATTACTGGCCCACTTAAAACCGAACCGTAGGGCTAACTGGCCCAGTGCTGGCCCAGTTCTGGTCCATTGCCGGACCAGTACACAGCCTGCCGTTACTGGCCCAATACTCAGCCAGTGTGCAAAGTTTAAATGGCCCAGTACTGGTTGCCATCATTGGCCCGATTAAACTAACAGTAATGGACCAATACTGGGCCAATACATGCATGTTTACTGGGTATGGCAGTAAGATAAATCTATTGACTTTACAGAATTTGTTCAGTTGGGTTTGAAGTCAAACATCATGCACGAGGTAATTAGGAATACTGCATTTGTCACATAAGCTACAAGAAGGTTAAAGAAAATATATTCTTATAAATATGAAAAAAATATATCATGAGCATATGGGCTTTTGCCCCTTGTTTTATGTACAATAGACTTTGATCTAATCACATAGTCTACCAAAAACTACAAAATTGTAATAGTTGTTAACATTGTCATGTTATAGGACGTGGTGATCTGAATAAACTATTGTCTCATACATCGTTTTATACCACCTATACATACCACTAATACCTCCGCCTACAATAATAACACGGATATTTTTAACATTTGACATCCTTTTACTCTTTATTTACATTCACCACTCTCGAATTTATTAGCGTTTTTAAGGAAATCCGTTGCATGTTATTCTAAACGTTAAAAATAATCGTCATGAAATATTATTAGTTTATTTAAGAAGAATCCATATGTGTATGAAAATTGACTCTAAGTGACTGAATTCCATGCATTGATGTAAGGAAATATCTTTATATACCATATTATGTGTAAATTATGTCCATCAATACTGCGAACTGCGAGGATTTTGTAGCACAATGCATGTTACTTGAATTATCGCCCGTAAGCCCCCCCCCCCCGGTGAGTCGAGTTTTTTTTTTTTTTGGCGGGGGCTTTTTCTTGTTTGTTTTTTGATGGTACAGGGGAAAATAAAATAGAGGGGTGTGGGAAGTAAGATGAAAAAATTAGGGGTAAGGGATCTTTTGATCCTCCTTATAATACTCTTCCCGTTAGACTTAATAATTGCATCAGGCTGGATGTTGACTTTGCAAGAGACTTGCGGTTATTTAATGGAAATATGGGTGCACATGCAGTGAGCGAACTGATCAAAAATAGAAGAATGTGTATAGACTCTTAAAAGTTGAATTCAAAAATGCTGTTGCTAGACTACCACAATCTTAGTACATTGGGTCCATAATATTTCTCTCATATGATGCATTGAAACAGACTCACTGGCTCACAAACCGATCTTTGTTATCGCAGCGGGCAAAAACATGAGTTTTCACCCCCATTATGGTGGAAATTTGGTTGAAATGAAGTGTAGTGTTACATGAACCTGATATCCACGTAGATTTCATACATCTTTACTCCCCATCAATTCCACGTGTAAAAATGAAACTAATATCTACGCGGATTTCTTACATCTTTACTCCCCTTAATATCCACATGTAAAAATGAATCAATATCGATGCTGAGTTCATAGATCTTTTCTCCCCTTAAAATCCACCCGATGCACGTGCACTACCGCAGCAGAGCGCTGATTGGCTGAACTAATTTGAACCAATGAGAGCGCAGGTCAGTTTTGAATCATGGGAAATGCATCATGAACGATCAAAAGTCATGCAAAGTGAAATAATTTTGTAAATAATGGATTTTTGTGGATATAATAAACAAACCTACACGAATACACACAGCTGATACCACATAAACCGATTTTATAAGGATATACCGAAGCACAGTTACGTCTGCACGATGGATCATGCGATATTCACGCTAAAATATGCCAAGTCTTTGAGAACAAGTTTTCTGCACATTTCTGGGCATTTTCTGGCATGTAAGCATTATAATATTTTTGTTTTTGTTTTATGTTGTTTTTGATTGCCTGATGATATGGTATTATTGTAGGATCACGGGAAGTGACAGAAAAACATCTTGCAAAATGACAATCTGACAATTTTGCACCGATGGTGGAAATAAAGTGGATAATCTACCAGAAATACCCCCACATTTCTACCAGAAATACCCCCACATTTCATCCTAAAATACTCCCACATTTCAACCTAAAATACCCCCACATTTCAACCTAAAATACCCCCACATTTCTACCAGAAATACCCCCACATTTCAACCTAAAATACCCCCACATCTCAACCTAAAATACCCCCACATTTCAACCTAAAATACCCCCACATTTCCACCCAATATCCATGTGTAAAAATGTTGCAAACTACACGTAATTTCCACCTGATATCCACGTGTAAAAAGATGCTTCGTTTCTACGTGGATTCCACCATCAATTGCCCACTGGGATGTAAGGGGAAAAATGTATAGAGGAAGTGCTCACATTATGGGCAGTTTTTTGAAACGTCCCACTTACTATGTAATTTCCTTCATAAATAAGGAATACATATATGATATTTTAACAGATAATTAAAGTATATAGTTCATGTTCTATCTTTTATTGATAATTCAGTACTAAATTTGTCCAACAAGTATTATATTTAAAAAAAAATGTTTTGATGATCGTTTCCACCTGTACACGTTCAACGTACTAAATATTGCTCACATTATGGGCAGGTCACGAGGTGCAGTTATGAATATTGTAAAATGTCTTCCCGATTGAAAACACCCCTTAACAGCAGGTTGCCTGAATTATAGTTACTAATGTTCTTCAGGAAATATGTATATTAAAACTTATCGTTTGATTAAGTAAACATATAGCCAATTAATCTCTAGCTTGTTATTTCTGACTACGTCTATTATTACGTCAAATGTGTGCGTTCCGGTGGAGATATACGAATCAACCCTACGATGGATGTGCCCATAACTTGAGCACTTCCTCTAAAGATTAGTTGCGCATCTTGTATAATACTGTAAAGAGCTACTTTACGTTTTTGAACAACTGAAAATGTTCATGCTTCTTGATCTAGACATAAAATAAGCAAAAAACAAAACAAAAAACAGTTGGAGTAAAATGGGTTTTGGCTTACAAATGCAAGTTTCTTGTTTGAACAGCCTGCCATATAACCATACGCTTACAGGCTATGTGTGGTAAAGAAGAGTGAAAGAAAGAAAAGAAGTGTGTAAGTGAATGAAGAAAATGAAAAAAATGCTATAAAGTTATTGATACAGACCAATATAAAAACAGATAAACACAAGCTAAAAGTTAGTTTGGAAATTTTGTGCTCTAAGGGAGCCAACCTGTGCTTAAATGTGGCCAAAGATGCTGCCAAAGGGGAATCTTGTTGAACTGTATTCCAGTCTGGCATGTAAAGTAAATGAGTACTGATAGTAGTTCTTTTGGTGTAAATGGCCGATAGGGACTGCCACAAGCCCATGCACTATCATGGCCTATCATGCCTGCCATGCTCAGCCTGTTATCTGCTCTACCTTGATTCAATAATCCCCCAATCCGGTCACTGATGCTGGAGGCAGACGAGACGGGATGATGTATTGTAGAAATTTTCTGCTACCTAACCAACTAAGTCAGCCATCCGTTGCACCTTCCCTAGTAGCGTGGTAACCCCCAGGGTGGCAACCTAGTTTTTGTATGAAGGTTCCCACATTGTTGAATGTCAGTGAGACTGTCAGTGAGACAATGGTTTTATTCTCAAGACTTGATACTTAACAGGGTGGCACTCCATGAACTAATCTCATTACCACCTCGATCTCAATGTTCTCAGTTAGAATTTAATATGAATGTTAAGAATCAAATTGTCAAGACATTAGTGGGCCCATTAGTTAAAATCTTGGACATTCCACAATGGGCTATGTAATTAGTATTGTGGTTCGGACGTCCACATTTGGAAACAATTTATACTAACGACACATACCTAATTTATTAATATAAGTCATTTTTCACTGGATTAACTTAACAGCTGGCTCATGTCTACTAGTTAAATGGCACTTGAACATCAAATCAAATCAAACTTCAACCATGCACTTCAACGATTTCAAGAAATGAATGTGAGATTCTGTCCAAATAATGGAATATTGGTGCGTTTCTTTTTAACATTAGACTGTGTTGTTCCTGTGTACATGCATCGAGTCGACTTACGAAAGTTTGTCCTACATAGGTTGCATATAAACATAGTTAATGTGACTGTTTGGTTCATCTACTAACCAATTATTTTACACAGAAATTTGTACTGTCATATGGAAACTTATTTTTATTTGTTCTTATTGCACCACAAACTGCGACAAGTATATGTATTACCGTTATACACATGTATCAAGAATTTTTGTATAGGGACAACACAGTAGAGTTTGATGTTTTTGTATTCTGTTATGCTCAAAAGATTTCAAGTTTTGTATTATTATTATTTTCATGTTTTTATTATTAATTAGAAATCATTGTTTTATCGACACTGTCACTGGTTTCCCCACAAATAATGTTAACAACAATCAAAAAAATGGTGCTGGCAAAATAAGAAAGATATTGGACTGTACTCAATATCAAACATACCTGTGCCGGAAAAATATTTAGATTTTATTTAGCCGGTGTCGGTAAAATAGTCTCTGTCTTATTAATCTTTTTGATGAATCACTAATTGCTTATAAATTTTTCAGTATAAGCTAATCTTTCTGTTTACTGAGGTCTGACTAAATTAAACGATAATCGATTGGAAACTTTTAAGAATTGAAATCAGTTATTTTTTCATAATCACTTGCATAAAAATTAACATTGACAGAATCAAATTAGATGGATAAGAATTGTAAATATTTATTTTGTGAGGGGGGTATTTCAATTTTCAAGTAACTACTATATTACTGAGAAAAAAATAATGAAGCACACACCATACATATAGAAAGCTCAAGTTTGTCATTTGCAAATAAACAATATGTGTTTTAATCTTTTGTAGGATTCACTGGCTAAGCTTAGCCAGAAGATAACTGGAAACCCATTTCTCCTTAAAAGCAGGAAGAATCGATTTGCGTTTTATTTTTTCACGTTGGGTAGCCATTTTGCTGTGTGGTATGAGTTGTGGATTGTAATGCCATACTATGGTGGGGACAAATTGAACTTTAGATATGTACATTATG
Organism: Streblospio benedicti; assembly: GCA_019095985.1. NCBI lineage: Eukaryota > Metazoa > Annelida > Polychaeta > Spionida > Spionidae > Streblospio > Streblospio benedicti. Next base: position 10,707,239 of record CM032667.1, on the reverse strand, counting down.
CAGCTATTGTGTTTTTCTATGTAAATGTTCTTGGCAATCTGTATAAGTTGGTATCTACAAGAGCAGACATAGAAGGGTCAGATGCAGCCAAACACCTTGATAAGACCGTCTGGGAATACTGTATTCGATGTCCTGCATATGTGCCACCACGGTCTCACCACTGTAAAATCTGTGACACATGTGTGCTCAAACGAGATCACCACTGCTGGTTTGCAGGTATGATTTGTTTCAGTTTGTTTATAAATGAATGGCATATATATGGATATAGGAAAGGCAAAAGGGAGAACATGAAGAAATTACAAAGATTTTGTGCATTTATGATTTTTTTGATTATTTGTTTACCTTTTGTTGTAGGGTGTTGCATTGGCTGGGCAAACCACCGTTACTTTGTGCCAATGATACTGTGGGCATGGATCGCGGCCATATATGCAAGCGTTTATAATTACCGATTTGTTACGGACATCTTAGGATCATCACTTGGCTCTCTTATATGTGTCATATTTCCTATTCCTGCTGTTGTATTCGGATATTTATCGCGCTACCAATTCTTTATTGCTTGTGTAACTTTTGTGTCTAATTATTCAGTTTTGATGATTTTCTTTATTGTACAAACCCAGTTCTTTCAACTGTACTTTGGTGGGACATACCATGAGAGAAAGCATGCTATAGTAGATTACAATATGGGCTGGAAACAGAACCTGCAAGATGTTTTAGGGAAGAATGTTTATCTTGTGTTTCTCTGCCCCTGGATTCCATCCAAACTTCCTGGTGATGGTTGTTCCTTTGTAATAAGTAGCAAGTCAAAGTAAGAGAAATTTGAAAGCTTGGTGTATAAATTGTGACGATGTTATTTAAATTGTGCAGTTCAAACCTAATAGTATTATTACCTAATAGTATTATCATTAAATGTGTATTTTCATCCTGTAATGATAGCATCGCATTTTTTTAAATTTGCAAGTTTTGCAAGTCTATGGAAATGGCATAAGTGAAAAAACAACTTATCTAAGATATTGCTTTGTATATAATGAATTTTTTGTACAAGTCTTCATTTGATCAGATTGTTGCATTTACTGTAATTTTAACAATTGCACTAATATTTTATGTAAAGTTTAATTGGAAGTATTTTTGTGGATAAGAAATAAGTTTTATTCATGTTCTTTGGATATCAATTATTTTCATTATTATTAATTAAAGTATTATAGATCTACACATAGTGGGTCAATATTAATACTTATAAATCATAAATATAATGTGGTCTTATGGTGTTGTTCTGCTGTGATTTGTGCAATCACCATTTCATAATAAATGTGTGATGACGGTCCATTTCAACAGTCATATATCGTCATAGTGGCAGTGGCCTCGCACTTTGAAGAGAATCTTGTGAAACAGGTTTGGAAAAGTAAATGGTAGCTTTGACTACAATTTTATGCGCCTATGGACCTTTTTAACGTATGACATTTGTATGATACCGAGGCTTTTTACAAAACAATGAATTGAACGGGTGACATATTTCTCACAATAAAAGAGGAGCAGCGTTTTGGTGTAGTGCTAGGTTTGTGTAAATTTTTGTTGTCATGGGGTAAAGTAATTCTTTCTGGATTAAAGATGTCACTACCGCGACATTAGTCCATAACAACAAACCTACATTGTATGTATTACTTGAGTCTTCTCTCACTTTTATGACCAGTTAAACGTTACAGATGTAATTGACATAACCAGTATATTGTTCCACATCATCAAAACTGACAGGACTCTTTGCATGGTGACCTATTTATTTATAGTTCACACATAAATTTGAAAAAATTTCAATTTCTATTGCCTTGAAAAACATTGGTGAGAATGTCTACATGTGGTTTTAGTGCCAAGTATGTCTGCATATGTTTCCCTATTTCCCATCAGTAGAATATACTGGTGTCTGAAACTAACAAGTACATGCCAGTTACCTGAAAGATATTAAATGTTGATTCATAACTTTCCAACTAACACCTTGAGTTCAAATAAAGATGGATTCTTTATGAATACAGATGTAGTTATGGAAAAACCAGAGGAAAACAAAATGTTTCAAAAGCTAGTGAAAATGTCAGGAAACAAAAGTATAAAATGTTTAGAGGATCAATAAGTATGTATATTCTGAATTCACACCATGCAATCAGTTAACAGTTTTGGCGTGTGAAACAGCTTTTGGCGTGGGTGCAAAGCAGTTTTGGCCTGGTAAGTCCAGGAATACGTAGTCCTGCTCATTGCATTTGCTGTCCTGTAGGTAATCTTGGCTTATTTTGTCTGTTAAAATGGTGTGCATTGAGAATACTAAACATTTCTGGTGGTGTAGAGAACATCAAACCTTTCCTCACTTCAACCAATTTTCTATAATTGTGGACACAAAATTGTACCCCTTTACTCTCTGCACAGTCATGTTTTGTAAAGGACATGTAATAGCTATTAACTAATAATAATTTTCATTTGACATGTGCATAAATGTAAATCAGTATGCCAAGCATACCATCTGCAAAGCCTTTCGTTTACCTTTTAGTATAAAGGCAATTAAATGATTTTAATTTTTTTTACCCGAAAACAAGGTTTGGCGTGTATGCACTTTTCAAGCACCTCGAGTTTGGCGTGTGATGTGTAATGGCAGAATTCGGCTCCCTGTCTTTGAATATTCCACTCTAATTTTCCAAAAATCTGCTCTTGTTACAATGTTTTAAAGTTAAACTTTAAAGCAATTTATAGTAATACATACGTCAAGTCCTCATATCAAATGCATCAGCTTCGTCTACATTTCAATTGAAATAAAGTAATAATAACGTTTTCATACTTAGATAATGTAATTATTATACAATGTCAATGACTGATATTGTACCATGACAATGGTTTTATTGATTATATTGGTGCAAATTAGAATATCACATTTTTTTCCATCCGTATGTTTTCAGTTTCATAGTGTCAGGGATGTCATGTATAAGAAATGTTATGATATATGACAAGGACTGTGGTTGATACATCAAAAGAGAATTTACTACGTGCAAATATAGAGCTACGTAATTCTAGTGTGAAGTACACCTGGGTTTTTTTGTGTTTTGTTGTTGTTTTTTTTTCAATGCAAGGGCCTTTTTACCCTTCATTCTATATATATATATATATATATATATATATATATATATATATATATATATATATATATATATATATATATATATATATATATATATATATATATTTATATATATATATATATATATATATATATATATATATATATATATATATATATATATATATATATATATATATATATAATATATATAAATATCATTTGTCTGTGGGCAGACTGCTCTAGACTGCCTGGTTGCATGCATGTGTGCTATGTTCTGAGAGCCTGATGTATATATACTTTACAAAGACATGTCTGGGTGTCTCCAAAATCTAGAAAATAACTATTTACATGGGCAAATTTCCAGAAATATCTCGGGTTCTAATTTTTTGCAGCCGATAGCATTCAAACTGGTCGATGTCAAGATAAAAAACCTGGCTTAAGTATAAGCAGATATATTCCCATTCTCAATGCAAACAAAATCCACAATTATTCTCTACTTATTAGTTTGTAGGGATCCATTTCATATTGTGAAATGAAAATCTATGGTCACTTACCAGGCCAAAACTGCTTTGCACCCACGCCAAAAGCTGTTTCACACGCCAAAACTGTTAACTGATTGCATAGTGTGGAATTAATGGCTGGTGATAGGAACTGCATTGATATAAGGGGAAATTGTAGGATTTGACCACGAGATTGGAGTGTCCATCGGGAAATTGCATGAGCATGCTGACGATTTTATGATTTACCTGAACGTCAGCATGCTCAATTTCCCGATTGACACGACAATCGAGTGGTCATATACCATTCTATCATGACTAAAATCCACACTAAATGAGTGTCTGATTCGTTTTTATTTTAAAATAAATCATATTATAACGTTCTCATTGCCATTTTGACCATGCAACGTCAGCGCTGTATAGAAAATGTGACGGTACTAGTCTAGTTTAGACTAGTGATCTCCGCGCGTGCAGTCAGTCGTATGATTTAGCACGCTGGTCAACCAATCAGAGTGGGTTATTGGCAGTGATTTTTGCACGGAATGATAGAATGTTAGATTGAGCATGATTTTTGAGAACCTCGTATTCAGAAACATGTACATGTATAGGCCCTAAAAGATTTTATTTATTTATTTTTGCTATTGCAAAATACATTGAAACTGCTTTTGGAATGTAATGTTCTTTCTTTCTATTTAAATGGGTCTTTTCATTTTATATTTTTTAGGATCCATCAAAACCAGAATGCTTAGAAAACTCACAGGCAACCCATCGCACTGCAAGAGCCTGAATGACCGCATTGCTGTTTCTATTTTTGTGCTGGGTGCCCATTTTGCTATATGGTATGAAGTTTGGATTGTGATGCCGTATTATGGTGGGGACAAGTCTGACTTCCGCTATGTGCACTATGCGGCGGTGGCCTACATTTACATAAATGCTCTTGGAAACCTGTACAAGTTGGTATCAACGCGCGTGGATTCTCCAAGTTTGGATGTGACTCAAATGGGGGCTCAGCAGCAGACAGAAGGTAATAGAGTGGACCTACTTGTTAAGGTATTAATACTAGTACTCAACCTTTACTTGTGTCTTTATTTTGAATTTGTTTTGGCTTTTACCACTGGCATGGACACAGACGATATCATTGACGATTTTATGAAGCTAATATGTATGTGCAAATTATCAGTGTAAATCTTAAAGTTCTATGACTTGTTCGTAGTTCTATGATTTACAATAATCTGCTACAAGGTATGCTGTGAAACAAAAACAAAAAAATCAACTTTTATTTCAAATACAAAGAATTTTTGCAAAACTACCCGGTCAGAAGACATTTTAGTATTTTATATGTAGGCCTAATGCATGATTACTATTACATGTTATATAATACTGAGGAGTAGTTAATAGTACTAAATCTTAAAATGTTTATCTTAAAAAAATCTTAAAAGCTATTAACTAAAAGATTTGTATTAGCCTACAATTTGATATGACATTGTGTGTCTATATGCAGGTGCCAAGTGGTCCTACTGTGTGACATGCCTGGCGTACGCCCCACCACGAGCTCACCACTGCAAGGTCTGTGACATCTGTGTCATGAAGAGAGACCACCATTGCTGGTTTGCCGGTTAGAGCATTTTGATTATATGTATATTAATATATAACTATATATAATTATATAACTGTAAAAGACCCATTACTGCTGCTGGTTAGCAGTTCAGAGTCAAATAAATGATCATCTGTAGTCAGTTTCTATTTTACACAAGTCATAGGCCTACTGTGACCTGTCGTTTTTATCAATGTTTAATCATTTTGTGAAACTCATGCTATTGTAAGTGTTTATTGTGTAGAAGTTCTTAAAAATATGATTAAAAATATGATTAAATCATGTAAATGGGGAGGAACTTGATAAGTAATCCACTTCTTTCCTCCCCAGCCATTTATGTTACTAATTATGTGATTTTAAATGTCATAGTGTTTTTATGATCATTGTAAATTGCCTGAATTTTATACAATTGATCTTCTTTGTACACATGGCAAATCACATGGGTTTCACGCCTTTCCCATTCACACAGTCCGATCACAGATTAGTTAAACAGTTTAACTAATCTGATGTTCATAGTATAATTATTTCAAGTAATAAGCCTAAATAGATAAGGATGGGCAAATAAATACTGAAAAAATACTAAAATACGTAGGCTTTTAGGTTGAATATTAATACGCGTCATTTTATCACTATCTCATCTAACTATTAAATTTTAAAAAAAATAATATTCATCTCAATGTTTTGGAAATTTAACAGTAGTTTGTCATAAAATAATAATTCAATACAAGTTTTGTGTTGTAGGCTGCTGTGTGGGCTGGTCCAACCATCGCTACTTTGTTCCCATGATTCTGTGGGCATGGATTGCAGCTTTATATGGAAATCTGTATCACTTTCAATTTGTTACTGAATATATAGGATCCACGTTTGGTTCTCTACTGTGCGTAATGTTTCCTCATGTAGCAGGTTTAGTTGGATATTTGTCCCTCTCCCAGTTCTTTGTCGCGGTTCTCACTTTCATAGCATTTTTGCTACTAATTTTGATCTCATGGCTTATCCAAATTCAATTATATCAAATATACTTTGGGCAGACAAAATATGAAAGGAAATATGGGATAAGAGACTATGACTTGGGATGGAAACAAAACTTCCGGGAGGTTTTTGGAGACAATGTATTTCTTGTTTGGTTTTTTCCCTGGATACCATCAAAGCTTCCTGGTGATGGTTGTACTTTTATAAGAAGTAGTAAATCACTATAAGTAATGGACAATATAGGAATCCATTTTCCCTGTATGTGCTAAATCATATTCATTGATGTTATGAAAATCATTATCATAAGTAAATGAATTGTTTCGGTTGTAACATTAGACTGCAATTGATGAGTTGCATGTCCGTATGGATGTTCTATTTTCATTGACTCACAAGATGACTTTAATACATATTTTGTTTTACCCAAGATGTTTATCTATTTAAACTTAGATTGTGATTGTGCCAAGCTTAAAAAGTCTCAACAGATCATACACCAAAAAGTAGGCTGGATAATTGAATATTTTGATGAAAACCCACTTTGTGATTGGGAAATATACTGTAAAATCCTGTGTTTTTGTAGCCTTTTGAATTTGCAGTTTTGACATTAGCCTGCAAACATTTGTGATTGTTAACTATAAATTGCATGTTTGTCTTTACATAGTCTATCAATATCCCTCTATAGTCCAATACCCCTCTCGTTCTCTCCGCTCACTCGTACTGTTATCAAAACCCCTCAGTGAGATATCAACTGATATCTCTACCCCACTCGTATGATAACCTATTATTAATCAATTTGCATGACTTTATATCACAGTTATTAATCAATAGATGAGACTCAGACTTATTAAATGAACATTTCAGTGAATTTTTTTCAAGGGACATATTGTGTGTGTGCAATGTCATTTACATGTAGTGTGAAATTTTCGGGGAACCCTGTAAAGATTTGGAAGGCTGTGAACTCGAATTCACGATCTGTTCACACCAGACCAGTCATGTGTATGGACAGGCACATTAGGCCTTTACATAAAGTGACAATCCTGGCTAAATATTTCGATGAATCTCCATTTATATAAGACTAGCTAGCTGTCTTATTGCCGAATGTATTTGGTTAGCCTGTACGTTATCCTCCCCAGACGCTTAGAGATGCGTTCATACTTAGACAGCTTCTGGATTAGGGGCTGCAACTTATACGTTCTCATTCTGTCTCTTGCTTCGTCTAGCCTTGTTCCCAAACCTTTCAACTAGGACAGGTGTCATTGGTGCCCAGGGACACTGATTACAGTAGCTCAAATATGCAAATTTAAAAGTCCTAAAATAATAGAAATGACAATTTATAAGACTGAAAAGCTATACAGTTGGTTAACTGCGAATAAAGTGGCAAATTTTGAAGGCACAGTGAATGGTTTTAAAGTATATATTGAATCGTAATTAAAGACTAAGTTTTTGCCATCAGTGATCGAATCATGGATAAAATTATATGGTGCTGAACCAATCATTTGTAATGCATATTTTCTAGATTTTTCTCAGGGACTCTATAAATCTATTTTGCATATGTCCCACAAGTATTTTGATTAAAGCAACTTTTTCTTAATCCGAACTTATTGAATGTTTTTGTTTTATTGGATGTCAGTATCTTTCTGATTTTTACAGTTTTATATATTTTACAATGTATGTAATTGTATAATTGTTTACACTGTGATTTTATATATACCTGGTACAGAAAACAACCACTCATAAAGTAGAAATTTTGTCAAGTAATATTTAGGGAGTGGACATGTACATGTATTTACATTGGAATTTGATAATGGTCTTGATTGTGGTAATGTCCGCATACTGAAGTCAACCTTCACAATCATGGGGGCAGGTTGTTGGATGTTTACATACAGTATTGTTTTTCTGGCTAGTATCAAGTTGTATTTCACGTACACTTCATAAAAATGTCATTTACACATTTAATGTCAATGTTTTTATAAAATTGATTGTACTTTTTCCCTAAGGAACTTTGTTAGGAATATGTAAAAAAATTGTGAATGGACACAATCACATAAAGGTTGTGATTTTTTTTTTATGATAATAATTATATTTAGATCAGTTCAATAGAACTACTGCATAAGTTATTAAAACAGTAATGGTTTGATGTGTAAAACAATAATAGTAAATAGGAACCGAAGGAACCGAAGGAACAATATTTGATGAAGAAATATGCATTTTTATTTTCAAGCACGCACCATTCATTCTCTTGTGCATCATTATTTACACGATATACACATATTATACATACAAAAACAACCTATCTCCATATTCATCCTGAAAAAGTCTTTTGTAGTTGATTCAATGAGTTGTGAGGAATTTTAAATAATACAAGGTGTGGAATGTCTTGTAGTTGTACGTTCCAATTAAGGAATCAATAAAAGAAGACCCCAAAGGCAGCGGCTACACAAAATAATGAATCCTGAAAAAAAAAAAAAAATATGCACATATATTTATCCTAGTAAAACATAAATTCTGAAAGGATCAGCATTTTAAGCATATAGCTCAAATTTGTGAATTTGCCAAAAGTGTAAGTAAAAAATTACCAATAGTTACAATAAATGTGACAACTTTAAAAATGCAAAAAATACTAGATTATATTTCACAAAAAGTAAAATAGAAAAACCTCTCACATTCATGAAAATGTCCTGTGCATAGTTGTCCGTATCAGAATCCCAGAAACATCTGCATGCCATCCTAATAGGAAACAAATTCAGTAAATAGAATAAACATTAAAACAATAATCAATTATAGCTTGTGTCTCGTGTGAGATAACATTATTCAGTACATGTATAGCAACATTTTAAAACCACTTATATTGTGACCATGACCATCAGAGCTGAGCATACATGTTATGAAAATCAGAAAAAGAGTGACACAGAATTTCTTATTTTTTATATGATATTTCATCTTAGTTTT
>CM032667.1:10641799-10698039 GCA_019095985.1 Streblospio benedicti | reverse complement strand
AAAAAATGTATTTTAAAATAAAAGGAACCTCAAGTAACATATATTCAAAATCTCATCCCAATTTTTGAACAATTAGTTCACATTAAAATACTCATTCAAAAAAAAGGCTACTTTTTTGGGAAAAAATTTCCCCTGACATAATCTGATTGCTATTGAAAAAAGGGACCAATGTGCATTGTCAAAATCACTAAAAAACAACTTTTTCAATACAAAACTATAATTTGTCAAACAACTCAACTCCTTGTTTTAAAAACTTCATTCTTTGTTAGGAAATGTTTTTTGCCTTATATTTTGGTTTCTCTGAACATAAATACTTTTTGTTATATAAAACCCCAATTTGGTCTAAAATTTTTTTTTCTACAAACAGTGAAGGGAAATTTGTAAAAATTTTTAACTGTCGAATGATTTTTCTTCTAAGCAAATATATACCTTTTTTTTGGTAGAGTTTGTTACACTCCTGACAAAAAAATTATTTTTTTGGTTTTTGTTCAATGTATATTCAATTTAAAAAGGCCAAACAAATTGATAGTTTGGTTCTTTGGCGCCCCCCCCTTTAAACCCCCCCGACCCTTAATATTTTATAAATTTGCCCCCCAGCATTTTTTTTGTAATAAAATAAGGGTTTTTTCCCGCTCCCCTAAAAACCAAAAAAATTCAAAAAAATTTTGCGATCTTGGCAGAAAAAAGCAGTTACAAACTATTCCCCCAAAGCCGGAAGCAGTGCACGTATAACCCCTTTTGAAAACCCGGGGATTCTAAAGGAAATTGCTACCCAACCTTCTCGAAATTGGGCCCTTTATGATGTATAATAAAAGAAGCTATTGAAGTGGGGCCCCAAGGTAAAAAACCGGGAAAATGGAAAAAGGACAGTGGAATACAAAGTACCGTTCGTCATCACAGTAACCTGCTGCAATAAACTGGTTATTTCAATATGCTTTGAACTAATTAGTGTTGCCGATTAGAAGGAACCCCAATTGCATTCATAGGGATTAGGGATTATTTTAAATAATATGCCTAAAAGGGAAAAATCATAGTAAAAGGGGTGACAAAATTAAGGTAAGTATAAAAAAAAAAACGCCCTTATGATAAAAGGGGGATACTCCCCCAGAAATAAATTTTTTGGTTTTAAAAGACCCAAAGACCTTAAAAAAAACACAAATTACCTCTCGAGGGTTTGGAAGATGGCTGGAAGATTTTTGCTGGGCCCCCCATGCTCTCAAAGAAAAAAGAACCGTGTTACTACACTAAAAAGGAAAGGGAAAATCATGCATTGACCAACACCACTTGAAATTTAAACATTTTTGATTTGGTTACAACCTTTTTCTTTTAAAAAAAACATATGATCTTTTAAAAACTTGGATAAAATTTTACCCTTCCTTTAAGGCTCAAAATTTAAAGGGAAAACCCCCGACTATGAGGGAAATTTTTAAAATTTTTCCCCCTTTTCCTACCTACCCTGCCCGGTTTTGATAAAAAATTATGATAAAATAAAAAATTCCCCCCACCCTTGGATTACCCCAATCTCAAACCGGAACCAAACTATCAATTCTTTTTGGGAATCCCCTTTGTGTTATATAAAGAGAAAAATATATATATATCAACTTTTTTTAGTTACAACCAGCCAATTTTGGGAAAACAAAAGGATGCCTTTATTTGGACTAAATTCAACTGAATAAAAAAAAAAAAAAAAAAAACCAGCCAATAAAAAGGGGTTTTTTAAAAAAAAGGGGTTTTTTTAAAAAGGGGGTTTTAAAAAAAAAAAAAATTTTTAACCTTTGGGGGGAAAAAAAAAATTTTTTTTCCCCCCAAAAAGGGAAAAAATTGAAAAAAGGGGGGGGAAAAATAAAAAAAACAAAAAAACCCCTTTTTTTTTTTAAAAAAAAATTTTTTTAAAAAATTTTTTTTAAACCCCGGGAAAAATTTTTTCCCCCAAATTTTTTAAAAAATTTCCCCCCCCGGGGGGTTTTTTTTTTTTTTCCCCCCTTTTTTTGGGGGGAAAAAATTTTTTAAAAAAAAAAAAACCCCCCTTTTTTTCCCCCAAAAAACCCCCCCAAAAAAAAAAGGGCCCCCCCAAAAAAAAGGAAAGATTTATAAAAAAACCCTTTTTTTTCCCCTTTTTTAAAAAAAATTTTTAAATTTTTTTCCCCCTTTTAAAAAAATTTTTTTTTTTAAAAAACCCCCCCGGCCTTAAAAAAAATTTTTTAAATTTCCCCCAAAAAAAAAAAAATTTTTTTTAAATAAAAAATTTTCCTTTTTTTTTAAAAGGGGGGTTTTAAAAAAAAAAAAGGTTTATATATTTTTTTTAAAAATTTAGTTTGCTTCTGAATTCAATTTCTCACCACCCCTCAATTTTCTCTTTGCAAGCAAAGTTCCTACCACTGTATTGATATAGATGAAGACACAGCTCATTCGACTATTATACTGCGGGTCTCTGACGGGATTCGAACTCACCCACCCCAAGGTTGTGAGAGACAGAATGATACCATCATCCCAAGCACCTGGTTGTTAAATGGTTACCGGATCGAACTGATGTCCTGTAACCCCCAGCCTACATTCTGGTCAGTTGTCATCAAAAATATATATACAGTTGTTCATAAAATGTCCAGCTAGTTTTTTTTTTCTTTATTATTTTTCAAGTTCTGTCTGTATTTGGCAACTCTGTACGGAAAGGATTTAGGTTTTGCAGCTTCGGGTACAATTTGTGTACTCAGTCTGGCAGACAGTCTCTTAGATTTCCTGCTTAATGTCAGGCAGTTTAATAGTCAATGGATTCATTTTTTACATTAATGTTCAAATACTATTACAAATGATACATAGTTGAAACCTGCACAGAGCAAAGAAAACATGCATGAAATATTGCTTGTTTACCAGGTATAATAAAGATACCATATAACAGATTATTATTTCCACAAATTTTGAATAAAGTTGTTCATTGAATTATTGCAGAAAGGATTGTACGATAACTAGACTCAGAGTCATCACAATCTTCGGATTTAATCATTTAAATAGAATCGCATGCCATAGAATATTAGTAAAATCAGTGATATTATGTTGCATATATCAAGATGCGATAAAATCATTGATGGACTATGATGAATAATACTATAATTGAACAGAATTTCTTGAGAATACCACTTCTGGTCAAATATATGCATGGAATAAAAAAAAGTGTCAATTTTGCCGTAATTGTGTTACACTCCTGACATAAGTATTATTGTAAATTTTCCTGTAAACATGCAGCATTGGACTGATATGCTGGTCAGTATTGGTTTCTGTCTGGTAAGCTCTACTGAAAAAAGACAAATAATATAACTTGAAAAAACAGCAACAAGCAAAGCAAGCTAGCCAAATGTTCAGTGTTACACTCCTGACATCTAACAGTAGGGAGCATTTGAAGCTAGCTACAAAGTAATGTGAAGGTATATTATACCAGAACAGGTATGATTCACAAGCTAACATGCAGTTAATTCATTAAGCCATGCAACAGGTGATCAATGGTATCAATGTAAACCACAAATGAAGTCACTAGGTAGCAACATCATTTTCTAGAGCATTTTTCCTGAACAGGTGTAACATGTTATGCTGACACCATACAGACACACTGTAATGTCACTATATAGCAAAACAGTAAAATATTGAAGGGAAATGCATACAGATACAAATATTTGACAGATGATTGTGCAATCGAAAGCCATTCTCTTGTAAATTAGACTGAAATGGAAGTCATATTTTTTTTGTCACACAAAAGTGTTACACTCCTGACATTTTTAGCATTATTATCTCCCCATGATTTTTCATTGAAGTACGTATCTCTAATCTTTATGTATGTTTGGATTAAGTAATAGGAGCATATTATTTCTGGTTATTGTTTTTGGTAGAACATGTTTTTACAAATTAACAGCACTAATATGGCGTCCCTGGCAGTACCACAAAGCAAATTTACGTAAATACACACAGTTTACTATGTTTATGGTATATATATACTGATATATTTACGAGTTTTATTTTAAATCTTAATCATGGATTCATAGTAGTTTATTTTAGACAATCATTTTAAATGAGGTATTTGCGAATAAGGTATCACGTGATTTCTGTCAACAAGTATGGTGGAAAAGGACAAATTTTCATAAATTATTAACACATACAGCTGCTAAAATGGAGCAAAAAGGTTTGTCATCGCACAGCAACGTTTGCACATATTATCTAGATTATATTCTCAATAAAGGACATAAAATGAACCCACGATGTTGTTTCGATACGTCATATGTTGACAAACCAAAGTACTAATTATGTTGAAGTGTCATGAACCATGACCACCATGGTCCATGACCTGCAGGGCATGACACTAGACCAACCACAAATTTACTGCTAAAATGAAGAGTTCATCATAATCATATACCAAGATAATGGAATATTTGACACTTGTATTTTGTTAGCTCATGTCATAGGGTCATCTATTGCTATACAATTTACCTACTACTTATTTAGAACATGAAGACCCATTATATTCAGCCATAGGGGTAATCTTTAATAAAGTATATAAAGGGGCAAGGAGGACTTCCCAAGGACTTAGGATGGGATATTCCTCCTTGCCCTATATTAAAGTAGTATTTTTTTAATACCCGGTAAATTGCACCCATACACTGTGGAGTTATAAATCAGTGCCTATACACCTACCTGTCCAACATGTACAAGAATATTCAGCCTCAGTATGGGACCATATATATGCAGGCTGAATTCCACAAACTCCACCAAGCATACATGTAGTGAAAAGCAGCAAGGTATGTCACAAACAGACACCACAATTCCAGTAGCCAAACGGCTATCCTGGAGGCGTTGTAATGGAAGGACTTGGAACAAAGAAGGAAGAAGATGAAATTCTGCATGTTCTTCAAGATTCACCATCATCCGGTAAATCCCAAATACCATATATTCATCCAGCACCATGAAGATCCTGAACTCACAACCTGACTTTGAAATCCCCACATTGGCTGATTACCTGTTAATTCTTCCTGAGCACAGTTATTCGCTAGAACAACCTATCAGTGGAGATGGTTAGCGGTTAAACATTGCATGTAAAGACCACCTAGCCCATGCCTCCTTAAAGCAAGTACCAATGGCCCTGTTCCGCAGCGGCCATACACACAAACTGTGAATTTCAACACACAAACTGTGAATTTCACGTATGACATGAAATTTAGTGACTTCTACAACGCGGTCCGGAGTTCACGTCATACTTAAGATTCACTAATTGTGTGTATGCTGAACAGTGCGATTGGTGCTCTATAAATCTATAATTTCATTCGTTTTTAAACCACACCACTAACTAGATGCGCGCGAACACATCAATATACGTCAGCAGATCGTCACCTCACTGAAATGTACTTGTGATGACTGATGATGTACCCCTCATGCTGTGCACTCCGGTGGTACGGCTGTCAAACTCTTTCAATAAAAATTTCTAGTATCAACCAGGAGGTGCATTTTATATTTATCCCATATCACTCTAGAATGGTTATTAAACAAGTTTTAGTCCTGTTCATTCATTCCATTTTATTTTCAGCAAGCCTCAATGTAGGTTATGTGAAAGATGAGATAAGATAAGATTCAATACTGCTTTCTGGCTTGTGTTTAAAAATGATGTTCATTGCCATTCTTACATTTGATTTGCAAATCGTATATTAATAAAGAAGATCAAAGTATTTTATCCCAACAAATAGCAAATCTTTATCATCTTTATCAGATGAAATCTGTACGAGAATGGCATTATTTCAAGTGTAAAATACGTCTAACCGTTGACATCACGTCTGATGTACCTTATTCAATTGTCTGTAGCATTAAAAATGAACCTAAAGTAGGCCGACAATACACCACAGTGTGGTATACGGATATTTTTATTCACCGGTATATGGGATAAAGTACAATGGATGAAAATCTGAGGGAAACATATAAACCCAGCAAATATAACGTTGCATCGAAATTATCCCCTTTCAGACCGATTGTTAATGATAAAAAACCAACATATGATTGATTTGACACCAAGAAATAATAAATCCAGCTATTATAAGTTTCTCAAATATTAGTTGAAAGTTCGAGTTGAGTGAAATGTTTACACATGTTTCATTTGACAATCTCTCATAGTTCATACAGTTTATATTAGTATGTGGACGGTTAACCGGATAACCGGCTACGGTCGATTTTCTAAGCATAACCGGTGCCTACTTAGACAAACCGGTTATTGATTTTGATGATTATTTTCATGCCCAAGCTATCTATATATATATCCATATATTTCATTAATTTTGCGTGATTTAACATTTTTGACAGTTCAAATTGCCTTGCTGGTGAACATAAAAGACGAAATGCATAAACTTCGATTTTTTTTCAAACGCTAATTGATACAGGGTGTCCAATCAATATATCCAGTCGCAGTATCGTACTAAAAACTAGGTGTTACGTATCTAGATCTACAGTACTACGGTTAATCGGTTACGGTTCAGTTACATAAAGCCGATTAACCGGTCACAATTTTCTCGAACTGTCCACACACTAGTTTATATGAAAATAAAATAAATGAATAATTGAATTTTGATTTAAATATGTTTTATCTTCAAACATGTAAAGGATTTGGCATGGCAAAATGCAACTTCACGATCTTCAAACAAATTTATTTTTTGTTTTTACAAACAGATTCTTGAACATTGAGATTTTTATGCTAAAAAATTATATGATCAGCTAACTTGTACATCTGCAAGGTTTGATAGAGTCTTGTTAGACTATTGTATATTTGCGTTGCTTCAGCTCAGTTGCTGAAGCAAAGCATTGTGTTTCGTTTGTTTGTAACTAAGTATGTCTCCGGACAACCTATAGCTTTTACCGATGAACCGATTTTGTTCAAACTTTACACAACTATGATGTATTAGGCTACACCGAAATGATTCAATTTTGGGCACTTTGCCAATTAAATTGTGTTTTCCACAAGGCCATTTATGACATTTTTACTGGTGCACTACAGCATGAAAAAATTGATGTTTCAGGGCAGCAGCAAAAGTCTACTTTGTGCCATATGCTATTTGCTGCTATGTAGCATGAAGGAGCCAATATTAGACAATTGCGCACAGATTATTTGTGGCTGATTACGTACATTGTAATTGTGTACTTTTTATCAAGATTTCATTAATATTTTCGTAAACATCTTTATTTTCCATGATTCAACGTTCTAGCGATGCTGTGCTCTATGAGCACTTTTGATCTAGTTTTGTATATTCTTTATTGATTATGCGTAGTCCTGAAAAAATCTAATGTTCAAAACATTCCTACATTATTTCTCATTCAATAACGGATTGCTATGGAAACCATGAATATTTATTAGGACACAGCTGTGCAGCCAAATTGAATTAGTCCAAAATATATTATGTTCATTTTAGATGATATTTCATTGAAACTCCATGGATTATGTAATATTTTTAGAAATTGAATGAAGCAGTTAATCTACCAGAACTAATAAGAAAATTATTTAGGATGACATTTTTATTACAGTAGTAAATATTTTTTTTATCATTGAAGTCATCCAAGAATGGTGCCAGTGATTTTTGTCATGTTCAGTTTTTGTAAATGGACTTTAGACTTAGACTGTTTTTAGAATTTATGTTTCTCTGTAAAAAACATGTTTCTCTATACCAAACAACTATTATATCAATTTCATGCCGTTGTGGAAAAAGCCAACCCTATTTATGTCTCGTTGAGTATTGTGGCCCATGTTTGGCCATGCTACTCATTGTACTCAAAGCTGTTTTGCTCTGACGTCAGCACAGTCACATAATCAAGTAAAACAACCTTGTTGACTAAAATGGTGTCAAAAATTGTTTCAGTTATGTAATACGATTTGAAAGGAATTTTCTGAATTGCGATGTGGTAATAAGTCTATGGAATTACAATTCATTATTACCTGTTAACAGATCTTAGTGGTGCTAACATTGATTATGTACAAGGTGAAAGTGTTCTATTGCCATCATTAATTTGGTGTTCAATATCTTGCATTAATTTGAAGTGCAGCATATATATTCTCTTTTTGACATCCAAAGCTTTGTTTGTACATTTAAAGTTACCGGTAGATCATCAATTTTTAATATGTTACATTGTTTACGAAAAACAAGGCATAGCGTGGATAACGTGAAGTACACAGAATCCATTGACATACAGCATGTCAACTTATAGCAAATGTAGATATAGTCTTCTACTTTATTTCTGTTAGACATAATAGGAACAGTTGTTATCACATATTTGTATCAAGTACTGTTTGCTGACTTGAATTTGTTTTAAGAAGATGTTTTGCACAAATAATAGGTTGAACTGTCCAGTGAATTTTTCAGCACCACATAACAATTTTGATAGCATCATCATTTACTTTTGTCTAACATTTTAACACATGAAGTGAAATTGTATCTATGAATCATAATTCTTTTTCCATTTGTACAATAAATTTCAATAAGCATATTAGTTACTCGATAAATCTTATAATATGAAGTGCGAAAATATAAATTCACATGATTATTTGGTGTAATAGGTTAATTGTTAAGAACAATGTAAAGTTTACATGCTTAACTTGTAGGGATATTATTGAATGAAAGATTCACATAATAAAACCTCAAAATCCATTTTCTCTGTAGATATAAATTGTTGAAACTTAAACTAAAGTATCTGTTTTCCCATAAAAACGAACTTGATATATTTAGAAATTACTAGAGAGCAATCATAACTTGGAATACAAGAGCTCTGTGTCTTTGAGCTCTGTGTAATGGTACATTAGTGGTTACCTTATTCTAGATTAAAGCCCATGGGCTTATATTAAACAAACAGCACTTTTTGGACCTTTTGAAAGGAAAAAAAGTTCCTACTTTAAAGCCCATGGATCCTTATTCGAACATTAACCCATCCTCGTTTCGGCAATGAATAAGTACAAGTATATGATATTGGACAATTTTGGGACAATATATATCTTAACCATGTACCCTTGCGTGTAGACATACAGTTTATATCTACTTATATTTACTTGGGCGATAATAAATGTATTGACGTTGGATAGCGTGCACGAAGTTTACCTCTTAACATAAATGGCCCATGGTCTTTTGTGGGCAGGAATATGGTACATGTAGATTCTCAAAGCACAGTTTACAGTGATATATATGTGTTTCCCAGTGCTTGCTGGATATATTTTATACTTCTCTCTCTCTCACACACGTCTTTTTAGCAAGCATATTTCTACCAACGATAGATATAGCTGAAGACAGGTTTTACAACCCTAAGCTTCCATTTGACTATATCAAGTGGCCCTGGCGGGACTCGAACTCACGACCCCAAGGTTGTGAGACCAGAATGATACCATCATCCCAAACAGCTTTGATATAGTCATTGACCACGACCTATGTTGACGCCTGATTTACCCGAAGTGAGGGTAAATCAGACGTCAGCATCCCAAACGATTGACACGACCCGAAAGTGGTCAATCACCATTCTATCATGACTAAAATCCATTTTCATGATTTTATTTTAAAATAAATCATATCATAACATTCAACATTCAAGTCAATTTGTTTGTTTTGAGGAGACGTCAATTCCTGCAGTTTTGAGCAGGAGTCTAAACTGTTGCAAACATGAACACGCCTTCATGGCCTTACTACGGCGATGTATTGATATTGTGAGGAGGTTTAGACTAGCGCCGTGTTTTTTTTTTTAGCGCTCATTCCATCGCTCAGATTGACCAATCAGCATGGGTTATTGATTTTTGCACTATAGAATGGAAGCTTAGGGTTGTAAAACCTGTCTTCAGCTATATCTATCGTTGGTAGAAATATGCTTGCTAAAAAGGTGTGTGTGAGAGAGAGAGAAGTATAAAAACAGTTTACAGTGATTTGTTGAATGGAAAAAAAAACTTGGTAAACAAAAGCTAATATGGTAACAATATTTCTAATTATGGAGTACTGCATCAGGAATACATGAACAATAATAAAATAAATCACTTCACTTTAGAATAAAATAAATAATTCTTAATATGGTCAACTCATGTAGGTTCTAACAACTTCTTGTCATTGATTGACTGCATTTGTACAAATATTTTACTAGAAAAAAATATGTGTAGAAATTGGTAATTGAATTTCTAAAACTGTTGAACTAGCAATACTATGGAAGAGTAACTAGTGCAAATGATGGCCATCAGTCAAAATCAATCAAATACTAAGCATATTTGGGCAGGCCCTAATTATGCCTCATTCAGAGTGTGTGGCATGGCTGTTCAGTCTATACCTCAACCGCCCTCTAAACCCTTTGGTCATTAGGATTCTTTAAAACCTCAGCATGATGTAGCCATCTCGGTCTCCCACTTGATTTCAAAGCAGACTTTTAATATAACACTCAATTTCTCCAGAATGCTGTCTGAACTGGAATCATCGTAATGTCTTACATCCAACATCCAGCGAATTAAAACTCAGTCAGTTCTTCTCAGGTGATTTACAGAGGATGCTGCTGACGTCTCAGACCCATCACTGTGTACACAGGTGGAATACACTCTACCCCTCAAAGATAAAGGTTTGAGCCTGTTGGTGAGGACAGGCAGGAACTCACAACATTTGCCCCTGGCAGTATTGTGTTCTATCAGTTCACAGCCTCAGACAATGTACATGTCAGTCACTTAAGTAACAAGACTCTGTCAGTACCTGTAGCTTGTGTTCGCCTACTTGGACCTACTTGATTAACCTGCCATCGATTGGCCTGGCACCATGGACATGCATACAATCATTCTTTCTCAACTGGATAAACAATGAATTTGTAAATTGAAAATTGTAATCCTAAACCCTGACATGGCTGCACCTCACATGATAGAAACCAATATCGAAAACTTTCTGGAACATTTCAAAGAAGTTCAAGCCTCTTACTTGGAGCGTTTGCCACCTGCAGAGTTCACAGATTCAGACAACAACCTTGGCCACCGCCGGTCAAGTGCAAGAAACTCTGCACGGCAATCCAAAGTTCTCAGTGTAGGTGAGAGATTAATGTCAATATTTTGATACTTTTCAGTGGTAAAGTGAAGTCCCTGGTGTGCCACTTCTTCGTGATTTAACTGTCACTGTTTGTGACACCCAGAAGGATTATTACCCCTCTTCAAAATTCTACGAGTGCTAATTAAGCACTGTCAAGGTATTCTTTATGGAAGTGGTGTAAATACTAACTATCCTGTCCGCCTAACCACTCATTTACTCAGTTGGTTGTGCCTTTTGTTGTAGATGAGGAGGGCAACATGGACCTAAGTGGGAATGGCGTCTTTCCTGTGGCGGTCACTGACTCCATGTCAACAGAGCGCAGCCAAGGTGGTGATGCAGACATCAGCGAGTCAGCCACAGACAACAGTGAGAGTGCTGGTGCCAGCGCCACTGAAGGACTAGGTGAATTCCTTGTCTCGTGCACATCACCAGGAGCATCCTACGTTAAGGACTATTTCGGGACCTGCACCACATCAACTACAACATCGGATCCAGCGAGTCTTGGCAGTGAATCGGTCTCAGAGTCAAGGTCTTTGTCTGAAGATGGTTCCGGTGAGTATGTGTTTGATATCCATTTTCAATAACTTATGTAGAAAGATATGGAATAGGGTCCTCACAAGTACAGAATAAGGAACCTGGGCACCCGCATATATAGTAGAGGTGGGACCTTTCGTCTGTTTTTTAGCCTTCGAACCTTCGGGACACTTTACCAAACGAACCTTCGAACGTTCGTTGATAAGTAGGTGAGTAAATATTGAACCTATCTTTCTTTGCGTCGTCGCCTTTCTAAAATGGTCACAGCTCACCTGTGTTTCTATCACAAGGCAATCAGTTCATGATTAGCTGAGGTCTTTTAAAATGGGGGCCGGCCAGGTAAAAGTAGGGCCTTTGATGATGCCGCCTAAGGTGTTGTGGTCAAGTTTGTATTAGGACGTGATCATAAAGTATTACGTAATTGGGCAGACAAAACATGCTGGTACTATGGTCACTTGATGTTGAAACTTGCATAACTAGAGACTATTGATCATTAGGCCTAATTAGAAGCTACACAAGTTCTCACCTTAAATGACAAATTGGCAGCTCACTTTTATGTTTGATCTGTGCCGCCCCTTAGCAATGGCCCCAGTGAGGTGTAAGTTATTCTTTGACTTGTGTTGATAATAAGTCTATTGTTTACTGTGGTCCCCTACTTACCTGTTAAATCATCAGTTACGTAACAACTGGCCGCCTATAACCTGTAGCCACTAGACTAAATAACTACAAGTCAGTTGATTACGTAACAAACGCTTGACCATAAGGGTGCCTTTGTTTCATGTTCAAATGATAGATAATGCAAGTCTTGACTTAAATGTTGTTTTTACCATGAAAGCGATGACCGTTATGATGATTATTTGACCACACATGAGCGAAATAAAAGCAAATTAGCGTCACCCTGAAGGTTCGGTTGCGAAAGTTACCGTCAAAGGTATAGGTAGACGAACGAAGGTTTGAAGCTTCGGCCGACCCGTAATATATAGTATCATTAGAGAGGATCTTTGGTTGTTTATTTAATTCTTCTACTGTACAGGTCTTTGCTTTCACTATTGGCATCCTATTCAAATTTATTTTTCTTCTATTTTGATTTGATATAAAGTTTTTTCAGAGCTTTAATTAATATCCAGTTCACTAGATCATAGTGAGCGTGTGGCTATATTGGTTTACATTATTGTCCATTTTGAAATTAATTCTTGTTATGTCAATGTAGGTACAGTAGTACCTATCTAGTAAGACACTTGTGGGACCTACTTAAACTGGTCTCAATATGGAGGTTCCCATTGGAATCATTTTGAAGGATTTGGACCAAGAAAAGTGGTCTTATTACAGAGGTGGTCTCATTATGGAGGTGATCTTAAAGATAATACTCAACCAAAATAATATTTGTTCTGTTAAGACCAGTATCAATGAACAAAGCCTTTGCCATTGCAAATGTAAGACAAATAATGCTCATATTCTTCACAATTAATATTTAATACACCTTTAAAAATACCATGCCCTCTTGCTAGCTAAAACACAAGGTCATGTGATGTTACATAATCGAATGATTTTCGCCAGATGTACCGTGGATTTCCAACGGCAGACGTCACAATTAACATTGCTAAGATAGGTGGCCTATTGCGTACACCGTGCAAGTTAGGTCTGACAAAAATCATTCAGTTGACATTTGTTGGTTCACGTGTTTTGAAGGGGTTATACCGGCCTCTTATTGCGTAAATATATTTAACATTCTGTTTAAATGAATGAAACTGTCAGAATTCACAGAACATATCATATTGCTTCTATACTAGCATATTTGTGTGGCCACTGAGCATAACCTTTAATTGGAGGTTCTACTGTATCTTTAATATTGAAAGAAATAGTAAGTATGAAATGTGTTGCGACAAGACGTCAAATATTTCATTTTGTTGTGAAAGCTTCATCTTTTTATCATTAATCATTTAAAATTGGTGAATCTAAATTTATATTATGTATGGTGTCAAACGTAAGAGATATTTACATGTATGGAAACAAAAGTTGCTATATCTTTTGTTGGCTTTTAATGTTAATGATGGTTTAAAAAGAATGCGATTTTTGTTGTTGAGAATAAGTTTGTGAATTGTTTAACAGATTTATTGTTGTTTGAATTATGACATGGAATGGTAGTAATAATTTATACTTACATCTATATTGTTTTAAATGTGATGTTGATAAATAAGAATTTAATTTGTACTTACATGTACATGTACATGTAACAATTTTCACCAATATGTGATATAATAATGAAATGTGACTACAAGAAAAACTGGTGTTAGTATATTTTACGCCCGTTTATATATCTAGCTATATCTAACTTTAACTAACTATATTTACATATGTATAAGCCCTTGTATTGGGCCTATAAGCAATTCATTCTGTAACTTCATAAGATCTCACATCTTTCAGTATTTAGAAATTTAGATTGGATTTTATTGACTGCTATAATTTTTAGCTTAAAGGGTATGCTCAGTGGCGGAACAAGTGTGCTTGTAGAGAAAGATTATGATGTGTTCTGTGCATTCTGAAAGTTTCTTTCATTTAAACAGCGTATTAAAGTTTATAGAGCAATTTAAATACTACGCAGTAGGAGGCCGGTATACACTCAACTAAACACTTGAATGCGAGAAATATAAACCGAATGATTTTCGTCAGACGTAACTTGCACGGTGTACATAAGAACTCCCCTATCTCTGCCATGTTAAATGAGATGTCTGTCGTTAGAAATACATGGTACATCTGGCGAAAATCATTCAATTATGCAATATCACGTGACCTTGTCTTTTAGTTGATGAGACAGCATGGTATTTTTAAAGGTGAAATAAATATTAAACGTGGAAAATATAAATATTACTTTCATCACACATGCATTGGAAAAGGCATCATCTATTGATACTGGATTTTACAGAACAAATATCATTTTGGCTGAGGAATATCTTTAAGTTGAAGAACAAAGATAGATCTTTTTACATGACTTTATATCTAGATCAACATACATTTATATCATGTGTTAGGGAATAGTTGACCTGGGTCTTACAGGTCATGATTTTGCAGTGTGTATCTTGTTTTTGTATGTACCGTAAGTAACAAATGTCAGTGACTCGAACTTGCTCATTGAATAGTGTAAGATTTTGCTACTTCGCTGTTGTATGTAGTTTTTATAGGTAATGCATTGAAAATTTGCAACTGTAAGTGTATTTGTAATTCACATTTTATTTGAGTACAGCTCAAACTTCCCAAAATAATGTGTTCTGTGGCTTACAATGCCAGCTCACACCCAATAGTTATGTCCCCGGTTGGCTGGCATCAGTCGCACAACCACATATGACCTAATGGTAAGCTGAAAAAGTACTAGATTCCATACATTGTATAATATGAACAGAGAATGATTAAATTGGGGACTAGTTTATACAGCACCGTGCTGTTCTCTTACCTCCTCCAGCCAATGACACCGTCGTTGTCCTGCGACCCCACCACCCCTTGGTCCATGACCTGCTCCTCCTGTTCTTGCTCCCCCCAAGGTCGAGGCACGATCTCCCTTGGTGGAGGCTCCAGTCGCCGGCCCACCTCCACCAGGGATGACTGTCCTGATGCCCGCCGCTGCCGGCCAGTCAGTGCCGTAGCACCAGTTGCCGGACTGCTTTGCCACATCACTCAATAGTGGGACCTGGAGAAAAAAAACTTATAACCTACAATATTATGACTACCTGTATTTCTATAAGGGCATTACCGCTATAATAGGACAATAATCCTATCGCCAGGTGTTCATGTTAAAAGGGACGAGAACCAACTGTGTTTTGGAACACTTGATGAGTGCCCTCAGGTTTAGAGGCATATCTATTAGGTTTGCAACAAAGAGCGATGTAATTTGTTTTTAAAAAGAGGCCTAATTTTTAAAATTTCATTTTTTTTGTTTAATATTCTATAAATTTTGATATGTCAATTAATGGGATGACAAATAAAAGCACTTTTTAAATTGACGCTGCAAGCTGATAGCTGCAAATTGAGAGTTTATTTGACATTATCAGTATATTTGAAGCTATCCATTCAAACATTCAGCCAGTGACTTACTGCATTTTACTTATCTATAGAAAAAGTGGTATAAAAGATTCAATTCATCATTGAATGAAGGTCAGTGATTGTAGATAATTTTGTAATGATTTTAATCAGTCTCCCATAATTTAACCTATTTTGCTCTTTGTGATGTGCAGAAGTGTCAGCATTCACTGAAAAAAACCTTTGAACACCTAGAATAAGGCACTATAAATCATTCTAACAGGTTATTATTATTATTATTATGGTCTGCAGTTTCATCACCTGATGTCTCAAAAAAGGGCAGTCACTCAAAACACAATAGGGTACATGTACATGTATGTAGGGAAAAATTTGTCTGCATGCACACAGCTCAAATAGATGTTCTTCAAAAGTGTGCAGTATCCTTTATGAATTAAGGTGTTGCCTTCTATACATGTAGGTCTGAAGGAATTTTTGTTTATTCCATTACTTTATCCTTTTTCTTATATTTTATATTCCATGATTTGTGATAGTGATTTGTAATGCACCAGGAAACTATGTATTCCATCAAGCTAATAGTGACAGTCGTACTATCATAGTGCATTTATTGAAGTTTATCCTCTATTGTCTCAAAATTTTCAAATATTTTAACCATGAAAATCCTAATGATTCAAACAGTGCACATCGGCAGTCAGTTGTTGGTTGTCAGCATATAATTATTAGCAAGTTAAACCACCCGTCATATATAATGTTTGCCAGACTGCACCTTCTGCTCTGTTACTGATGAGATGTAAATAATCAGTAAATACAGTAAATCACCTGTATATTGACTCTCAGCTGCAATGGATAGCTCTCATCAAGCAGAATAGGATGATTCTGACCATTTGCAATGGTTATTCCACTGATTATTATTGAGAAATGGTTAGGCTTAAAAACCCCATGTGTTTAAATCAGATAGTCCTTTCTAAAGTATTCAAATGTGTCCTTTCTAAAGTGGATTTTTTATAGAAGTGACCGGGCCAAGTCAATCATCTTTATAAAGCAATCTCATTAACTTTGAATGACATCTTCTGTCAACATGGTCAGTACATTGTATATCAGTTATGCACACCGGTATGTAGAACGGCTCTTTTCCAGAGAGAAATCTCCAGAAAAAGTATTATTAGTAACAAATTGATCTATTTTCATAAATGTGGATCATTATTGGAGATTTTTAGGATAAAATGATTTTATAAAAATAAATTCTCATTTGCTATTCATTGTATGGGTTGTATGAAGGAAATAATTGTAAATATTTCATGCGTATCATTTTACTAGAATAAGAGAGTGATGAATTATGATGAATAAGTACACAGTTGACTTCTTGATGTCTAACAGGCATAAAAATTGATTGATTAATTAAATATAATTAACTTTCATAGATAGATAGCCATACTATTGATTCAAATAGGTTTAGAACATCAAAACTATTCAATTTGAAACATCAACATATTGACAATATTTGTTTCTGGATAGTGAAGTTGGACAACAACAGTTATGCTGTCTGTTCTACTGTCAAGTTCTGTTGAGAAAATGCAAAACTTCAACTGCTTAACATGTTTTTTTTCATAATTGATTATATGTGCTTAGGAAATGATAATAAAAGAGTTACTAAAGGGGAAAGATTTAAGTTATTTTCTTCCTTTTCATATTTTCGTTTATCTCTTATAATACTTTGTTACATTAGAGTTGCCCAATCTTGACAAATTTATGAAATCTGTCCACATGAAATTTAGGTTATAACTTATATGAATAGAAAATTGTTTATGCAGATTCTGTTCAGGTTAGTCAAAAGTGTTTCACTTTTTAACCTCCAAGTGTTCTACAACTCATGCTGTTATGCTCACTTATAATTATACAATTGGTATATATCATCGTCCAGGAGTTTTATCCTCTCATTTGATTTAATTTTTAAACATGTTTGCATACACTGAAATTGTACTTTTTATAAGCTTCAAATGAAAATAACATTTAGTCAGACAATCCTGTGTTTTGTCTGCAATTTCAGTAACCTGGCTAGAGCAAATGTGTACTTTCTGTTTGGCATTCTCCGCTTTCATAAACACAATCATATAAGAACTCGGGTCTTGTTAGAAACTAATAAAACCCATTATGTTCCTGAGGCTTTTCTGGTACAATATAAAATACCACTGTTTATTTGACGACAATAAAAATGCGACATGACCGTCATTTGAACTAAAGCTAAGTGCACTTTATAGAGATTGTCACTATACTGAGGTTTTTATATCTCAAATTTGCAGAACTGATGCCATAATAACAAAAAATGGTCTTTTGTTTGCCTGATGGAATAAAACTAGACAGATTACCTCTGAAGCAGGAGTGTAATTGTACAATGGCTGAATGTGCGTCTTGTTTGTGTAAGAATCATTGCTGAGGTCACACTTGACATACACATACAAAACATGATAGATTGGACATGGTATAATCATGGCATTTTGGATTATCTATTAGAAGCGTTCTGGGTTAATTGACGTTGATTTATGTTGTGAGTGCATATGAGTAATTAGCATAAATATTATAAATATCAAGCTCTTTGAATTCATCTGGTTTCAGGTAGGAATTTTTTTCTGATATTTTTTGTATGAATGTATAAGACTAAGGTAGTAAACAAAATAAGTAGATAAAAGTATATGACTTCAGAAATGACATCAATAATTGCATCTCGTATAATAGTCATCTGAGTCATGTGTATCAGTACAAATACAATCGTTTATTAGTGTACCTAGTTTACACAGGATTTGTAATGAATGTTGTCTTGTTAAGTCCTATCTCAAAAGCATACATGTCGGTAAAAAGATGGTTAGTACTTACAATTGTTGCTTATTCCAGAATTATTAGGCTGTAATCCAGGAACAACCATTATTTTTATGAAACAGGCTGGTGTGCATGGAAGTCTGATTACACGAGGAAACCGATCTCGCTATAGTTTATCTCAAGCCCACTGGCTTTGTTTTGTTTGTTTTGTTGTTCCCTCTAACTGTCGTGTTGGTGGAGTTTTAATCTCAAAAAGTGGAATACTGTGCAACTTGTTTATGTTACTAACTGTGTAATGGGGTCTCAATTCTATTATTCCATGTGATTTCTAGTTTCATTATATGCACCCAAATGCATAGATAGAGTGAGGGGCAGATCCAGAGCTGAAGGTTTGGTAGGTTCCCAAGAGCTGAGAAGGCAAGCACCAACGGTGCCAAGCTGAGTATATGGGGGTCTGGGGGCATGCCCCCCCAGGAAAATTTTGAAAAATACAATGAAAATGGTGCATTCTGGTGACACTTTAGCCTTGTTTTTCTCAATGAAATATTTTTTGCAGAATCTTTACCAGGTTCCAGAACCTGGTGTAACCTGGTCTGGATCCGTCCCTGATTAGATGTAGATACGTTACACAGGTGATCATTTTAATGTCTTGATATTTGATATTGATTTTGATACTACCCCATTAATGAATGGTCGCAATAATACGTCGTGACCTGAAACAAACTTAACATGTTATGCAATCTTTTATTGATCGTCATTGCTGTGGTTAAGTGTGCTGATAGACCCCCTCTTTATTATGAATATTTTTTGTGGCATTGCAAATATTAATAAAGCAGCTAACTACCCCAAGACCATTTTAGGGAGGCTATACTCATTCATGTTGTGTCTCAGATACCAACCCAAGTAACCCAAGCATTGAGCACATTAACTCACTGCTGTGGCATGGATGGGCCAATACTGACACACTCACCATTTAAATGCCTTGTAGTGGATAAGGATTTGTGATGAAAAATTTGCTGTGTTTAGATTAAAATGGATTCAATGAGGTTATGTAGGACAGTGATTGATGTGCAATTCTTGATAGCATAGATACTGTTTATAAGACACTTAAGACAGTTATTGTAATACTTTCTATGTAGCGGTATGTTCAGTAAATACTTATATTTTGATAGGTTATGATGAGACCCATCAGTCTACTGAGTGTGTTTGGATGCTTATGTGTTACACTTTGTTGTTCATGCTGCTGTACGCTCTGTCATTGATCAGTGATCGAGTCATTTGTCAATGGAATAGTGATGAACATAACGATTTGTTTGCACCTTTTTTGGTAGTTGATGCTTTCGTATCTAACTAACACATTTGTGAATTATAAGTTTGTAACACTTTTATTTTCTGCAAAATGAACTTTGACATTACAAGAATGAGGAAAATATTTACAAAAGTTTTTTTGATGTTTCATAATATTTGCATCTCTATCTAATAAATAGCTGTGTATGTTAAGTGGTGCCCAGAGATAGCACTTGGGCAACTGAGACTCTCAGGGGATGTTGCAGCATATGCTACTCCTTTATCAAAACATGACCCTCTTCTAAGGGTGCTGGTTCTAATGTATTGTCAGACCTAATTAAGATAATTTATCAGATTCAATCTTTAGGTACTGTCATGATATGACAACAGTTCAACTTTACCAATGGGAAGTTCCAATTGAGAGCAGTTCACTGAAATAGGGACTCATCTCACTGAGAGACTGTTGTTTTTTATTTTACAGTTGGTATTTTCTTATCATTTACTAATAAGGGGTGCTAATCGGTATGGGAGACAGTAACATCTATGACAAAGCGTCTGTTGAAATTCAACACAGTACAAATTTGAATTGGATGAGACTTAAATGATAGGACATGGTGTTCTAGAGAGTCACGTCAAACTTTTAACATACTTAATTCAGATGACTCCATGTATCATCTCTTATGGTGTTTCTAATGTTGCTTTATCTTTCTAACTTTTTATGTGAATGGACCATGTACACACAAGCACACCCTCATGATAATGTCAAATATGGAAGTGTGATGGTCAACCAACAAAACCCCTCAGGCTATTTTTTTCTGGCTTCTGGGTTATGACTTCACGTGGTTGTTTTAAATAAAGCTGGTGGAAGAAGGAGGTGCTCATCAAAACCAGCAGCTTTCTATTTATAGACTCAAATTTTGTTAAATTCCCATCAGGTGCTTGCAGCTGTACAATGTATAAGTCAGGCGATATATTTGGTAGTTTAATTAGAACACATTTCATGAGCGTGATTTTTCTGCAAACTAGAAATGTTGTGACTAGAGATGTTTTATCATAGCTATTTTTTGGAATGAATAGGAAATTAAAGTCTACTTTTGATGTGTTTGAGAAATTGGGATACATATGGAATAGAAAAGAACTTCAATGAATAATGGCCAATTACGGGAATTAAAGGTCCTTTTCCTAGTCAAATCGGGTACCAGAATGGAATCCCGGCTCATAACTAATTTGTGTCAGTGAACTGCATATCCAAATAAATTGAGTATTGTTGGGAAGATATTTCTCATTCTTTATCACTATCAAAACACGACCTACACATGATATGTTAAAATATACAGACCATTTATCTTGAAAAATGACTGCAATTACCGCCATCTTTGACTTTTTGACCGGATGCGTTGTGATTACGCTCAGGCGTGAACGGCCAGCCAAATTGTCTTATGTTATAACTGACACAAGTGTCGCTATAACTTTCAAACGGCTCGACCAAATGTCTTGAAATTTTGTAGAATTACTCCACACATACAATGCTCTGGGATCCTTAAATCTAGTAATTTAATAATCACTGGATCTTTTATAATTAACATCTTAATTAAGTATGCAAATACACCATGACGCCACAAGCTCCGCCCCCCTTACATGTCTGCACGGTGCCTATGGTGGGACTTCTGCACTACAGTTACGTCGGCCGTATGACTGATACGCACCCTGTTCTGTGCATCTCTTTGATGTTCATTGATTTTGGAGCTTTTCTTAGTAGTTTAATAAAATCAATAGCTTTTTCCTAGAAGTAGCAGGTGTGCTATATTCATGAACATATTTGAAGTGGGTCAAAACTAGTCCATATACGGAACTGTAGCAGTATAGACAGTCCTTATACAACATATTTTTACAAGGCAGTTCTGGAGGTCGATATCGACTGAAAATACATGCAAAAGACTGGTAAATCTTGTTACTACGAGCCAAAGTGACTACATGCGAGACAGTTTGTAAAGACACGTAAAGATAGACAGAAAGATGGACGAGTTGTTTATTCGCTTGGGAATAGCTAAAAACATGAAAAAAGAATACTGTGTGTATGCAATCTTTAGCACAAAATATGGATGATGTATGGTCTACTATATGTCTCTCTTGAATAAGTTGTTAAAAGGGTTAGAAGTTGTGATACGAATGATTTTTAAATGACCCTCGATTTTTTGTCAAAACAACATGGCCGGTGTTGCGTGCATGCCGGAGTGACAGAAAAATGGACAAACAAAAGTCATGTGGAGAGATGATAAAATAAATGCTATTGTTCGGTCGAACTGCCGCATCCAATATACGTATCGGAAGAAGATTTCAACAAGGATTCCATTGGTGTATACCATCTGTTTCTAGCTTTAGAATTAGTCGTGTTATTTAACAAAAACTGATCATCTTCAAAGTGTTTTTGCCGGTAGCAGCCATGCGCATGCGCGCATGTTAATTGTGCATTTTAATGAGCATTTTTTTAGGTCATGAGTTCAAATGTGACGTCATGGTGTCTAGTTGCATATCTAAACGGCTTACTAATTAATCTAATTATAAAAAACTGGATTAATAAAAAAAAAAACAAAGCATGATGATTGATTGATTTATTAGTCTACTATACGTAGGCCAAAGCCCGGTGGAAGCAAACCATCCTTACCAGTGATCTGTGAAAAACAAAATGACTTAGAATTACCCTGCTTACTTTGGCTGTGCGTCCTTGTCCCTTCTCATGCATAAGAGGACTGTAACTTATTTAATCGTTCGATGAGAACTTTTTAAAAAAAGAAATCCATACTGTCGGAAAAAATGATAAAATAATGATGCTATCAAGCAAACTGGTAGGCAACAGAAGAAAAAAAACGTATCCAATTTTCTGTCATACGGTCGAATTTTTGACACCCATACTTTTTTATCTATGTGTATATAATGCATACTTCTAGTGAAATATGTAAATATAGAGTATAACTCTATAGTTGGATTGGTTAAGATGGAACACTGTGAATATTCTTTCAACAGTTCATGATATGGAAGTGAAGATATACAATCTTGTAAGACAATCCAAAAGTAATTAAGTGTAAGAACCCAAGCACAACAGAAGCTATTAATGAATGTGTGAATGATTTAGGGATAAGATTTTGCCAGCTGTGTATAGAGTAGATGAAATATCATTTTCTTGTAAGAAAACTTTTAGTTGGTGATAAACATTTCTCAGTATAAATCTCCATGATAATTTTAATCAATGACATTGTCTCATTTAACTAGCGAGATGTGAAAATAGAAGACTAGTGTGAAAGAGAAAATTAGCATCAATATGAAAATCTACCTGGAACAACTGGAATTTCATTTTGGATAGAAAGTTTTCCATTTTCTATGAGCACATTAGTAATTAACTGCTATATCATTTCAACACAATCAGCAGAAAATTCACCATGAAAGAGACTAAAAGCCCAGTGTTTGTGGACAGAAGTGTGCTAACGATTAGGTGGAGTAAACACTGAAGACAAGATGCCAGCTTCAAATCAACTGCTAGCTACTGGAGGGGGAGGGTGTCTAACCTGCCGCACGTACTCCCTCCTCTCTCTAGCTAGCAGCTCGGAAGACTCCGAACGTGGTTAGTGTCCTCTCATAGTCAAGTGTAGTTGTCTTTTATTTTATATATTGCATCTTAGTACACTTAGATGTCATGTGACAATCAGTATTTTAAACAACTGAGCCACGATTAGTGCATGCTCCTATAACATGTTCCATTTTATGATGTGATATATTCGCTGGAATAGATTAGTGTTGATCCAAGTTTCTCTCTAGCTGCTAGCAGTTCTTGAGGATTGTAAGTTGCACTAGGTTTAGTTTAGTCACTGTATCATATATTCATTAGGCGCATAGGCACGTTGTTATAAGTGTACATGTAATTAATTTTTACTATGGATTTTTTTTTATCATGGATGTTGTACTAACAGACATGTACTGTGTATGGATCATAGCAGCATTTATTGTCTCATCTCTCCTTCATTAATGATGAATGAACTGCCACAATTCAGGTGAACCATTGAAGTGTTCTCCAATTATGGATAAATGAATTATGCCCCTAATATTAGAGAGGGCATATATGGTCGAGCTAGCAAAACATAGATGGATTCTATTTAGCAGTGTTTGAATCTGGATATGTATCTACCAGTATGTATGCTCTTTTCACCAAGCCAAGGGTGATGTTATCATATCAACAATATTTCAGGTGTCTATAGTGTCCTTGTCCTGCACAATCACCACCCATATGGCTGTAGTAAACTTGCAATCATGTGCAGTAATGACACTTATGTATAAACTAACTCTTCATGAAGTAACTTCTCAGTCCACCATGTCCACATGAACAGTCAATTTTAGCGTTATACATTTTTACCTCACCCAATGATAAACATGGTGGCCTTGTAGTAGGAAATGAAGGTTATGATGCTGTGCTGTCTTTACATGTAAGCGCAGCCCTGATTGCATGATCAGCGTGAAAGCAATTGAGAGTATTGGAAGGTGTTAGGTCTGTGTGGGTGTGGGTGTTTACGTGTATGGGGTACAATTGTCACTGGAAACGTTCTCACTGTATTGATTATGAGCAGCTTCGATAACAATCAATTCAGTTATTTGTGCATCCTGTCAGTTCTTAGTCTATGACATCTATGCAGACACAAGTTTAATGTGTTAAAAACTGATGTTTTGAGATCAAAATTCATAAAACAATATTCATCTTGTTAAAGTTTAAAAAGTAGCAACCTCTTAGATGTAAGCAAATTGCTTGAAAACCCACCGTTTGATTCACAGCAACCCAGTAATTCTTTTGACTTGGTGGGCAGCACTACCATAGCACAAACTGACCGTGGCGGGGAAATAGAAGTACAAGTATTACTCAGAGTTGTGCCTAAGTACAATTTACAGACTCAAGTCCAGTCCAAGTACTTAGCAGCTGGACTTGAGTCCAAGTACAAGTAGGTTTATAATTATTCCAATGTACTTGAGTCCAAGTCCAAGTACTTTTATTGTACTTGGGACTAAGTACCAAGTACACAAGTTGAATTTTCAATGAAATATAACACAAAGACTGACATTTACTGTATATCAGCTAGATATACATACGCTTATTGTCAAACTACAACCATATATTGTATGAAAAATGATTGAATATTCAAAAGGAATCTGTTGAACTTTGACCCTTTGCCAGCTAATAAGTACTCAGAGAGCACAGCATTGCTGAAACAACATTGAAGAAGTCCACAAATTACTAAGTGAAAGTGCCAGGATGTGAACATTTTCTCCATTGAAAGTACAGTCTGTCACATTTGCAAGTCAATATATGAATGCAACAGTGTACTTGAAGTTTGTACTTGCAAGTACCAAGTACTTTTGGGTTGTACTTGAGTCCAAGTACAAGTTTGTTTTTTTCTAATGTACTTAAGTCCAAGTACAGCGAATTCTTGCAAGTACAGTACTTGCAAGTACTGTACTTAGGCACAACTCAGTATTGCATAAGACAGTTAAGACTGTCTAAGACCATTACATGTACTACTGCAACAGACTAAATGATTTCATACATAAACACATTATTTTGGACATTATTTGCCTGTTGGTAACCATTATTATATTACAGATGGAATTTACATATGACCGAGTACTCGCGCACGAGGTGTGTACAGTGAGGCGAGTACTCGAGTGGGAAAATCAATTTCCGTGGGGACCCGAATCTATTCATGTTCCTATAAAGACCAACACTTTCTTTTGATAACATCAACTAACCATTATTGTTAGATTTGTACTTGAAGAGACGATTGTGTTAGTTTATCTACAGAGGGTGTTATGTTTTCTTTGTTCAATATGTATTTTTAGGATGTATGATAGTAATTAGCTAGTGTTTAATATATCTGTGTAGGCTCACTTTCTAATAGTGATCAGACAGTTTAGGTGTGTGTAGCGTGTATCAAGTCAGTATCAATTCAATCAAAATTAACAAAGAACAACTGGTATATCTTATCTTTCCATGAAGGCTGCCACAGTATTTGTACTCGGTAAGGGTTTTTTGTCAACTTATATGGTGAACATTTATAAAACTAGTTTATCAAGCCCTAAGTTGCAAATCAGTCAATCGATTCGCTGCTGTGTTTGCCAATACTTGTAGCAGTGGCCAATAGTAATTAAGTTCTCTATAAATAAACACATCTTTGGATGGAAATCGATAGTTTTGTGAAAAAAATCAATATATTCACACATTCATTTCATACATTGCGTAGTGCGTATGGACTAGTAGCGTCAAGTTCCCAGCTGGTTTGGTCTATCACAGTTTGGTCAAATATGTCTAATAGTCCTTCAAATAACCCATGCATGTATATACAACCTTTATCACTGTTCTTCTATGTTGCCTGTGAGGTATGGTCATTCTGCAGGGTTAGCATTGCTAATTGCCTGTCAACTTCTGTCCATAAGAACACAAACGTTTTGGCTTAGAAAAAAATCAAGTGAAACTTAAGGGTTGCTGTCATTTAAGCGTTGACATGGTAATAGACCTCTTTTTAGATTCATGTAGCAGATTTTAGAAAATACTACATGCTTGCATGGTGTTTGAATTGGTCCATTGAAGCTACATAGGCAGAGCACTAAAGTAGTTGTCAAAGACCACTGATTACTCTCCATGGAACTTCCGTATATTAAATAATGGGCATTAATAAACTCGACTGATGATGAAAATTATCAACTTGAACCAATGAATCTGATGAACAGAACGACATAAGATGCCAATGTGAGATGAGCACATGTATATTAGAAAAGCACTTGTCCAATACTTGGTCAATACTGACTATGTTTGACTTTCAATTCCATTAATAGATTGCATGATCTTTTAAATGGTTCTGTCCTCTTTCCTGAAGTGTTCTACAGAGAGGCATCACCAAACTCATTTAACTGGTTGCTTTAATGCATTACATATTGAAGGGTGAGTATATGAGCTACCACAGTATATGTGAGTAGACTGCAGTAGCGGGTGAGCTCAGTCTCCACTATAAATGGGCCATCTCACATGTATGGGGCATCGATGGATTCCTGTGATCTCTAGGGATATATTAGGGTGAAAACAATACAATTTCAATGTGGATTTAGATGGATGGTCTGTTGCTGAGTTTTTAATATTTTTGGATTAATGTTAGAAGGTGTTTGCCTGTAATACCTATAATGGTATATGTTGTTGTCTCAAAAGTGGCACCTGGATTATGATATATCCTAATGGAGAACCAGTACATGTCATTGTCATTGGGCATTGATGTTACAGTGTCATCATTGTAGCATATATGAGAACACATCCCAGTAATAACTGTATTTGTGCATTATGATGTAAGTTGCTGGGACACCGGGCTGGGACACGTCAATGCAATTATATATTATATGGGATTATTGATAGATTTACTACACATAGTCTCAGGAGAGACATCAAAGTTGCATATGAAATGATTGTCACCATAGAATACGATGTATGAGGGGCATTCATTCAAAAGTCTGAATGATAGTTAATTTGAGGGTGGGGCTTTATATGAGCAGCCTTTAGCATGGACATTTCACTTTCTTTGATAGAACCAATATTAGGTAATGGGTATTTACATGGCCGTGAGGTAAGATCAGTGGGCAGCTGATCTCAATAGCAAGGTGGACTATGAAGATATGCTGTGGTCTTGTACTACAAAAAGGTCTTATTATGGAGATTGCATGTTTTAGATGTGGCCCTAATTGGGAGTTACATTGTGTCTGGTCATTGCAAGACTAGAATGGCACAAATGATTAACAACATGCTTAAGTGTGTGTGGTGAAAAATCAAGTCTTGAACCACACCCAATGTGGGGATGTTATGAAAAGAGTGGTATGAACTCTATCCACGGAGCATTATGTATCATTTCATATAGTGTTATTTTATGTTATACTGACAAAATTATTCTTATTGCTGATTAAACATTGGTTAGAAATTAATCGCAAATATTCTAGTAGGCAATTTTAAACTGTGAAAATGTAATCCTGAATATTACACTGATTAATAGTATTATGCGATGAGGCTGCATACATAAAGAAGCATATCTTTTTGAAAAATCCAATCATATTTAGGGTTCTGTCTGTTCTTAGAGCACAGAAAAATACCCACAAAAAAGCGATACCTCTTAATCTTTATTTGATTTTTATTTATGGTTTAATGTGGTTCAGTGATACATGTGGATGTATAGTAAAACACATATTTATTGAATTTTAACAATTAACAATTCTTGAAGAAACTATATGTATATTCATCACTTAGCTCGTGAGTGGATAAATCGTATAAACAATTCTTAAAATAGGGACCAATGATCTGACAATGAAACCCAACCAACCTATCATCAAACAAGAAATCTTACATGTATTTAGTCAAATCATTATCTTCAGCCATAAACAATTACGCTTGCAGTCCGCCATAAAAATTGAAAATCTATAGATCTGTTTACATATGATGAGCACGCCTCAAACTGCTGTTGTTTTTCATATCATGCTGGTGACACGAATTCGTCACCTGAATAGCTGCTGCACAATTTCACCAACAATTGATTTTGCATTATCATGTGTCTGAACAAATTACTAACATGTGCAAGTTTCATAATGATGTAAAACAGCTATTTGTGCCTAGATTCAGAAGAAAATACTTGATCTAATGCTACATGTACTTTGTACTAGTGACAGTTCAGATCAATGGCTTACATGTACATGGGAAGTGTGTTGTGTGTATTAAATGCAGCAGGAAAACCAAACATAAATCATCAGTATATGAGGGTATGAAGATCATAAAAATTGAAATACTTTACTACTATACGAAAGGGCTTGCATCTAAGAAAAGTGCCCAAACAAAAGAGTTACACATTCTTCCATCTTTGGATCCTGCAACATTCTGGTACTCATTCAGATTCAGAGTTGCCAGACCTAATTTGTGTCAACAGAACTGTCCTTGTTTGGCCATCAGCTTTAGAACCTTTGCAATTCAAAAGTTAGCCCTGGCTAAAATCTACCATAACTAGGACTAAGTCGCTAGGACTGGTTGGATCCTGGAAAGTCTAATTATTTCAATAAACAAGTAAATCTTATGTGTGGACTGTTTTGAGCCAAGTACACATGTAGTCATTTGATAAATCTGGACTGGTAAAATTTTTAATTACTTAGTTACTCCCATAGTAAGTGTCATTTGCATTTACACTGGTATGGGTCAAGTTAATCATACCTTACAGGGACAATTTGTTAAGACCAATATACTTTTCAAGATACCTCTATGTGCCTTGCTGACAAGTAAGAGTTTTTGTTATACCGTGATGGCCAAAATCAGAAGCATTCTTGTACTCGTATCTCAGTGTGGCAAAATGTTAAGAAACTCACACTGACTCCTTTTCCCAAATTCCATTCTCTCCTGCCTAAAAAGTCTATTGATTCTATTGGTCACGCACTAGAATAGACAGAGTTCGGTGGCATTGGTTTCGATTGTACAGCCATTTGTCACTTATTGGAAAATTGCTTTGGCAAACATTTTGAATGAGGAAAATTGTACATCTGTAAATTATTTAATGTTGTGCACTGCTTTTGTATTTGATAAACATGGTTGGCAAAACTTGGAGATAAAATGCTCACCCCAGTACTGAGATTGATTTAGCAGAATTAAGTGATGTGCCCTTTGTTTTACAGGGTGAAAATACTAAGTCCAGTGTGAATTGAAAGTCAATACGTGAATTTGCCTGTAATTATTTATGAGGAAAATTAAGAACGAGTCTGTAGAATCGTTTGTTTGTCAGTTTTTTTTAGCTCTATATGTATTTTTGACTTCCAAGTCATTGGTGAAGCAGTTCCATGACCATGATGGATTAATACAAAATTAGATGAGATAGTGCGTTATTGAAATTGTTACACAGATTGAAAAATCTTGTCAGAAATGACATCAGCTCTTGTCGTTTCTTTTCAGACCCAATTCACAATTCTTTCATAAATGCTGCATAAATAATATTAGATGACACAACAGAAACAATCTTGTTGGATATTTGAAGTAGTAAAATTTTGTCATTTTGATAATAGTAGTTTGTATTTTCTCTGTGCTAACTTATGACCATCCTCGTTCGTTATGGCCAGAATTTAAGCACCATGTGTATTTTTCAAAACCTATGGTCTACATGTCGTTGGCAAAAAACACATACATGAAAAGGGTCCATATCAAATTACTTATGCTTATGTGGGTACATGCAATTCTGTATTTGGAATAAAAGATGTTTCTCTAGGCACGACATGTTTTAGAACAGGGGATGCAAAGATCATAATGATCGTGTCAAGAAGGTGATCATGGCGATAGTCATAATAAGAATATTGGCAACTGATAAAACAATGATATTAGTAACATGCAGCTGAGTTGATAGTGTGATTGACTACTGATCAGAAGATCATAAGTTCAGGGTTGTTTTGGTCAGTAAGATCAAACTATTTGTACTCATCATTTAGTAAGTTTTACCTTCTCATAATATTCGAATAATTTCCATTCCTTCACTTAGTGTTATCTGGCAATTGTTAGCTAAATACTCCTCCAGGAGTCGGAAAGGAAATCTAGCATTCCATTCACCTTCTTTATAAATTTAACCATCTGATAAATTGTGTACATGTATTGTGAATTGCTGAATGTAGATCTAGCACATGTAAGTTTTACATGTTGTGTCCACTCGGCCAAGCGTCTGTGTGTACACTCCTCTCCATTTGCTCTTTTATCAGCTGGAGCTCGAGTGCGAGTCTCCATAAAGTCAAAAACACAGTCCAGGCAAATCTTTGTAGTAGCACTTCCTCAATACAATGTACTTATTACTTTATCCAGACCTAAAATAAAATCACAAATAATTGCTATTTGATGTAAGTGAAATTTAATGATGGGATTAAATGGGAAAGTATCTGAAATACTCTAGTAAAGCACTGAAAATATCCTACATGACAATACAGAGTAAACATATATTTATGTAGACTATTATTATTAGTAGGAATAACCATTTAAGTTAGTAATTTTGTTCCTTATGATGTACAGTTCAATAAACTCTTAACGTTGTGGTCTTCATGACGGGATCTTGACCGAAGTGACTAGTCGGTGTTAGTGACGTCACAGTGGCGCCTAGTCAGACAGGTAGCTGACAGGAGCACCACACAGCACTTGTGTAACACTTATTGATGAAGTTATGGTGTTATTACTTTTTAGATATTTATTCGCCACCCAAAGTACTTATTACACAGTGTCTGACAACAGGAATATGTTGAATAGTGATGATTGTGAGAGCCAATATTCACTTTGTCATGGATTACTCAATTTTCACTGATTATTATAGTTCAAGATTTGAGAATCACAAGTAGTTCTGCTAGTTGAAGTTTACCTCTTGCATAGACATGAGGTTGAAGGATAAGCTGCCAAAATGCCGGTGATGCAACTAGAACTATGTTGTGAAGTGGAGTTGTCGGCCATGTTTTTGTTGTCCAAGCACCTTCGGCAGACGGCACTCAGCCAATGGTTCGGCTTCACGTTCCATGATGGTGAGTCTGCATTCCCAGCAGGACCTCAGATTTAATATCGTTTTGGTAGTTGTGTCTATGGTGTTTCATAACAACCAAAGTTTTTATTTCCATGTTATTAAGATATAACATTATTATTTGTTTATAGACTTGTGCATTATGAACAGTTTATAGGACTAAATTCTTTTTCAAGTCAGGCACAAAATCATTGATAGATCTACATGTTTTATCCATTCCTTCAGGGTAATTTATTTACTAGACGAGAGGAAACTTTGATCAAAATGAGTGACACACTTTTTCTACACAAATTGATTCGCAATTTTAGTAAGTGAAAGTTAAGTCATCTATAGGGTATAGGATCTTTTGGTTTTTGAATTATTTAACTGTCAAAACTTCCAAACATTCCCTCTTTCTAAAAAGTAAATGCATTTGGTACTCTGCAAATTTCAAACCCGTTAGTTAAAAATGCATAGGGTACGTTTGGCAGTTTAGCTTACATGTATGTGCTAAATGGGTACATGTACATGGTATAGGAGTTGAAATATTATTCATTGTATTTTTTTTCCTTCAGTTTGGTGTATATGACTTCAGTTGTGTTTATGCTACTATTTTGTTTACTTCAAATGTGTGTGGGTCTTCAATTTGTGGGCTATTTAAGTTCAAATGTGTTCAACTGTCTGTTACATTACATGGAACTGCGCAGCTTACTTTCAACCTGGTGTTGCTCACTATACACAATGTGGTTATCATAATGCTATTATAAGTAAACTGTACTTACTTAAGATAGTTATGGACAGTAAAGGTGTGCATTATGTTTACACCCACTCTATTTGCTATAATCAGCTGTGATCAGCAGTTGTGAACAGTGTTTCTTACCAGTTTTAGTAGATAATATTTACTTCCTGTTTTATTTTGTTTTGTAAAAACATATAATATTATACTTAAAATCATGTTTCATATTTTACTCTGGTTTGATAGATTTTTAGGACCTAAAATATACAATATCTTTTTTAAATGGAAGGTAACCTACATCAAATTTATACTTTTTTAAAAGCTTTTGATAAGATCTTTCCATATGATACACAAATATTGCTTTAAAAACATTTTGGAGTAGTATTTTTAATAGTAATAATAGTAAAATATTGTATTTAACTCTATGTAAATCGTCTGTTCACACATGCCACACTTGCCTCACATTTTGACACATAAATCTCAAATGAGCGAGGCGACATGAGTAAAAAAAAATGTTTATTTACATCTACACACTTTAAACTTTACAATGGTAATCATTAAATATTAAAAGAAAAACTGTCCAGTCCAACCTTAAAGTTGTTCAATAAGCATAAAAAATAAACACACATGTAAGAGCTTACATATTCTTGAAAACAGTTATTTTTATGGTGTAAACAATAAAGAGACAGACTATAATTTTATTCCAAAATGGATGGAGATGATTATTTAAGCAAGTGCTTATCTATGCATATTATCTTAATATAATTATCCATGAATTTTCTTTTTCAATAAACTCAATCAAGCAAAAAAAAGCACCCGAGTACCCATAGAAATATTATTTGGCATGTCTTTAATGTACAATGTATCTGCACACAATGTACATAGGGCATCTACAAAAAATGCAATGAACATTCCATATGAAATGAAATTGGTAAATAAAAAAAAACTCAGTCATCATTCACAGTAAAATGATAACTCTGTTTATTTCTCTGATGGGCTGTTAAGCTCCAATCAATTAGCTCACAATTTTGTTGTCTCATTGAGGACATTTGTCCCAATTATGCACTGGGTTCCATGATCAGGCTTTATTGTTGTGAAAATGATTTTGGAGGACATTGTAATTTGGTACTACCGGTAAGTTTATTTTTTATTTTTGTGTCAATGCACATGAGTATGTATTTCATTCAAAACTTCTATATATTACATTGTTTTCTCTTTCTTGTTTGATAAATGGAAAGAATTTTGTCCATCTGAAACAGCTTTGACTTGCCTGATTTGATTTCCTTTGTACTTAGAAATGTTCCAAATATTGCCTGAGACACATTATGTTACGAAAGGTTTGTCTGTAGGATCGAAATGAACGAGGAGTAACCCTGAAGACTGATGCTTTGGGGACCAAGCTATTAAGTAGTTTCAAGATTTAATAATAGACAAACTGCATACCGGTAAATGGATCAGGATGCAGCCTTGTGTCAATAGCATCATCCATGATCTGAAGTTGACATTGTCATCATATCAGTCACCATGCCATGTCCTTATGTAACAGTAAATCATATCCTATTGAAAGGGTAACGACAGTACCAATCACGAAGGTAGGACCCTCCCTTTTTCGTTTGCTTTCTCTTTGTTTCATTTATTTTCTTACTCTCCTTTTCTTAAAAATTTGTATATTACAATTTTATATAAATAGAACCTTTCATTAAATGTATGTACACAACAAATGAATCTGTTCTCTATGTCTCATACATTTATGCTGTTCGCAAAGTGTGTACACCAGAGATGGGAGCATTGTAAATGAATTACACAACAGCGCTTTCCTGGGTTATGTTTGTGATTTTTGGTGTTAGATAGTTACCATAACAACAGAGTTTGGTACCAAATGCTCTGTGGCCCACGTATCTTTTGGTTACCATTAATGACCTTATCATTTCATGAATATTTAATGTTTATTTTATTGATAAAGTTTTGTTTTTTGCCTGGTGACGTTTCCTGTGATATTTGTTTTTAGAAGTGTGCACAGCACTGATATTAAACGATAATATATATAATGAGTGTGAATTTAACCCTTTTAGTTCTAAAATTTGTAAAAAGTATGCATGTATCTATATGTGTCATAATAATGATATTCTCCTTTTGACACTACTATGCTTGCTGCGCATGCCCAGCGTGATAGATTCTGTGGGCAACCCTGATAGTTTGCAATACCTGTACATTGTAGGTACCTGAGTCTTCGGTCAATGAACCTGACATTCCAGATTTTTCACAATTTCTGATTAGATCC
The DNA here is from genome assembly GCA_019095985.1 of Streblospio benedicti. Classification (NCBI taxonomy): domain Eukaryota; kingdom Metazoa; phylum Annelida; class Polychaeta; order Spionida; family Spionidae; genus Streblospio; species Streblospio benedicti. Next base: position 10,663,761 of record CM032667.1, on the reverse strand, counting down.
CTGTTGGGTCTTAAAAGCAATAAAGTAGAGCCACCTTAATAGGCAATAACAATTACACGCACCATATTCGTTCTAATAAGCGCAAAGTGCGCTTACAAAAAACATATTTCAACCAAAAACGAAAATACAAGAGATGTCCAAAAAGCGACCCCAAAGCCACACCTTGGAACAATAAAAGTCAAAATGCATGAACCGCGAACATACTGGTACAAATTTAGTCAAAACTGTTTCCACCACTAAGCTTCCTCAAAGTTTAACTTTATTTTTAAATTTAGCTTCCCCAGGGATTGTGCCATTTGATATCATAAATCTTATAGCCTGTTTTTTGGCTTTTTCATGTACAAGAGTTAATAGCAAGTGTTTGATTATTGCCCAATCACACAGCACCTGAGGGGACCACCGTTTATATGACCATGTGTGCACTTGTGTCAATACCATTACTATGAATTTGAGCTGCTTTGATGTTTGATCTGGATGCTTTTAACCAATATGATTTTAATAATGACAGAAATGTAAACATTTGGTAAAAATGCACCGCAGTTGTTGTGTTTATTGTTTGCAATCGTTGAATGAAGCTGTTGTCCATGTGCTGCCAAATGAATGTAGTGAAAACAATTCATCAATATTTTTATATTGATTTCACGCGTTTCTTGTTTACCCAGTTGTTCTTCATGCTTTGAGATTAGGAAAGAAATTTCTAAAATTAGCTTATATAGTTGAATTTCATGTCAAGTGGATATGCATGAAATCTTGAGTTGATGGCTAATTTATGAGTATGGATAGAACTGTCAATCTTGGTGGTGCTGCACTGGAAGATGTGAGCAATGATTGGGAAGATCCTGAGATTGTGAATCCAGAAAAACTTTCTGGCTTTCTGCAGTATGTAGGTAGGTTGTGGATGTTGCTGTAACTTGGCAGATTTAAAACGTCATAATTTTCTATGTTGGTTAGTTCACCTTTAGGAATTCTTCTTTGTAAGATAAAGTAAGGTATGCTGGTTTTATAACCTGTCTGTTCTATACATGATAATTGCATTGCAGACTGTACATGTTTGCATCCCAATATTAAGGTGTAGGTTTTTCTTTGCTGCTCTCAAACAGCCCTTTTTTCTGGTGGATTAATGCAGCGAAGACAAATTAAAACCTTTCTGTGTTTTGTACTTTTATGCACTTTGTTTTGGGATTTTTTGGTTGTGTTATTACCACACCCATCTCAGCTGTCCTTGGATGTATTCCTTTTATTTGAAGGTTTTTGAAAATATACGTGGGCATCTTTTGTATTGTTTTGATGTTAACATGACAAAATATCATATCTATGGACTGTGGTGCTGAAAGGTCACTAGTTGAGGTCATCTGTCAAACACACGACATGCGGAACATGTAAGTCAGAGGTAATTGACTGTATATGGCCTAAAGGGACTTGCATGCTGAGATGTGATGGCAGGTGAAAAACCATAAGACCTGTTGCACTCTTCTTTGTATAATTCTCAGGTACTAATGGATTTCTTGAAAAGGGTGTGTGGTTCAGGTTTAAAAGAGCTGCCAGATGGCTTCTAAATGTGGTAGGCTAAGCCACTAATATGTATTACAAGGTAGTGGAATCAGGTAAGCTGTTCCACTGAATGATGGTTCTTGGTATTGAGGATTCTGTACACCTCAGTCTTATTGGGATCGACATGCTAATGTCACTCGTCTTTGGTTGGTTACTAAACACTAAATCCAACCCATCCATAGGGACTGTTACATGATCGTTCCAAGATTTTACACTTACCGGTATATACTTGTTTGTAGACATTCTTCAAGTGGGTCTAGTTTTGGCAATCCAGTGTGTTTGGTGGTGATCCAGTGTGCCGCTCTTCTTTGCACATATGCATGCTGCAGATAATGATGTGACATTAGTTACCAATTATGCCTTTCTAGGAAGTGATCATGACCAGAACTTTACTACGAAATGTTTCTACCTATTATGCAGGATTATGCAATTTCCTCAAATATCTTTACATTTGTGGTTCCTTCTGACGCTGTCAGTACTTATCGTATATGGGAGGAACTTCAGAGGCCCTGACACTGTCCCTTCTTGTACTCCTCACAGCATAGCTATATTTCAGGCTGAAACTGTTTATTTCGAATGCACTTTCAGAGTGCTTCTACTGTCTCATGGTGTTGGACAAATCTCTGTATGTATGTAAAACATTATATGGAGCATGTAGCACGATGTACAAATAGATGATACTTTTTTACCTTTTACTGTTATATACTGAGCATACCTTTGTCTTGTGAAGTGTTAGATGGATTATATATCTCCTGTTGATAATACAATAACAGTAACATGCCTGGCTGGTATTAAGATTTATTAATTTGGTCCACAAACTTTACATGCTCTATTTTGTCTGTCAAAACAATATTGTTGCTTGAATGCCTTGTGTTAGAAAGGATACATTGTCTACTTCATCTTGCCTAATTTATACCAGTCCTAAATAAACATAAATATTTCAAAATTGATTCACAAAATCAACAATGCACAACATTGCAAAACTCCCAACACCATGAGACAGTTGAAGCAGTGTGACTTTGGTAGGATCTAATTAAACAACCTGGTAGATAACCCTTCTAAGTGTTAAAAAACCCACATAACATACCATACTGTAGAGAAATCCATTGACGTATGTTCATGGCAAAGAAGCATAGTGGGATTTCCATACCTGGAGAAAGAATATAATAATACAACTTTTAATTATGAAAATTTTAAAGGTTATTCTATGAAATATGTTCAGACTAAACATCTAAATGATTTAAAATTCCAAATGCAGATTTAAATCAATGATGTAACGTGTAGTATCCTCTCAAACCATTTACATATTACTCTAGGAGAGAGAGCCTATTCTGTTTGATTACCATATATCTGAAGAGACACTGCTGTTTATGAACATTGATATATAAACAAAGAGAGAAAAATGATAAGAAAATAACCATGCTTGTGAAGTTGGGGAAGTACTTTAATACAATGTCTTTTTTTATGTCAACAACTGTGATGTAGAAAATTTCCCAAATCACAGGACTGCCATGGCCATGTGAAGCCTATTATATCATGTATCCGGTCTCCTGGAAGACTACTTTTTCATGTGAACTTTGGCATTGTTTTGTAGAGCACTGATCACTATGAAAATTTAATCTATTTTAACATGTTCAGAGGCTTTTAAGGATATGCTATTGGATGCATTTACTGTATGGATAGATTTAAATCGGACCATTATATACGATTAAAGAAAACAACAAACATTTGAAAATAGGTTGGGTATACATGTTTTATTTGTTTCTTTTGGTATTTTGATAAGGATATATGAAGCTGAAAATACTATACTGTTTTGTGGGATTTTGTTTTTGTTCTAACAGTGGGTTTTCATTTACAAGTAAAATAGGAATTCAAAATTCTTCAATTTGAAATAAAATCTTATTTATAAACTGATATGAAATGATGAGTCATATATTACCAAATGGCTAACCAGGAAGTAATTTAAGATGTAGGTATATAAAAAATCAACTTTAATATGGCTGAGTAGAAAAAGATCACTTTAATAATATCACAAAGCTAATGTTTATATGTATGTCAAGCAATCCTTAGACAGCTGAACAGAATTCTGTGAATGAATGTTATCATGATTATGTGAAGTTAAAGATTTCACATTGTTACATTGAAGATAAATTGAATGTCTACGTGGATGTTGATATCAAATATGTTATATTTTGTCAAAATTCCTATAATGTTTGTTTGAAAAAGATGATGATTTAGAATCATGTCTCATATACCACACATGGTGACTTTGCTGACCACTCATTGACCATTGGTTTAGACTATGTGATGGTTTGTCCCTTGTCTCACTGCCCCATTGACCATTCACTGACCATGCACTAATGCTTGTTTCAGACTACGTGATGGGGGAGTCGTGCGTCACCCTCACTGTACTAGACGTGGCTGATGCGCTCCAGGACAAGTTTGCTTTCATATCAGGTAACGCAGCTGTTATCTACATGGCTGAAAAGGAACGTACAATTGTAGATAGACTAACTAATATGTATTTAAGTCCTGAGATATATCACGAGATAATTTTAAGAAGACCATACAATCTTTTATATTGTGCAGTGTACTTGTGAGTCAGTCTGAACTATGAGGTGATTTAGTGCCATTTGGTTGTGGGTTGAAATCCAAACAGAATCTATGTAATATATTCTAAACCTGACTTGGAGTATATGAATTAATTACATATAATGATAAATTTCCAAGTTGAAAAAATTAGCCTCACACCAAAAGACAAACAAATGGTTTAAATCCTGAAAAGTTTGTAACAAGTCCAAATCAATAGAAACTTTATTATTTAGAAAGAGAAAACATAAAATTTCTAAGAACGTCACATACATTGTTAAGGTTCACAGCATATACATGTATGCCATTACTGTATAGAAATCTAAACACCAATACAATAATTAAATTTCTAAAAGTCTTTCAAGGCTTTTAAAAGTAAACTGTGTCTTGCATCATGAGCCTAAATGCAGGTTTTTGTTAAATCCTAACAATTTTGTAGTGTTACAAATGTCTGGTGAAGAAGCCTCCTAGCCCTGGGTTTTGTGTGTTGCAGGTGGAGTTTCCCATGATGGCTGTCCACTGATCACCTTTCCCGACACCCAGACTGGTAACCAGCGCCCAGTCACTGACCAGCAGTACCGAGATGTGGTCACCTACCTCACCAGCATCCCCGCGTAAGTACCTTGGTGACTGCTTAGTGCTTATTGACCATCACCTCACAAGCAATTACCATGGCAGGATGCTGCTTACTGCTTTAAATATACCGGGGATGTTGTCACCAATAGCTTAACACATAGCTTATTTCACCGATTATTTGAAAAGCTCCCACTTTTAATTATTAAGCTGCATTTACATCTTTTAGGTCTATTATTTCAATGTCGAACAGGTAATGATATATTCCCATATTAAGAAGACCACATGTTTTTTGATAGAATATTGATACGAATAATTTAAGTACATGTACAATTAATTTTCTAATCCTCCACATTACTAAATAAGTTCAATTGCTATGTATTCTAATTTTTTAATTTTAATTTTATGCATAATTATTATATAAACATTACGTTCGATCAATGTAAGTTGCTTTATGGCCCAGATGTGTTTTGCTCAGGGTGATTTACGGGTAACTTTCTGTTAGCTTGTGTGTCAAATAGAAATTGATTTGCACATTTATTTCTGCTGCTAAATTATCAGCTAATGTTGTAGAAAAATTGAGTAATATTATTGCACGAAATCTTCCTCACGTATTATATATTTCTTGTTGTTTAAACCAATTCTCAAACTAACCTGGAGTGTGAAAAGTGCCCTTAAAAGTTGGTTCTCTGTATAAAAAGAAAATCCAGAGCTCAAAAACTTTAAAAAATTGTGGATAAAAGAATATAGACTGACACTCTTCTTCATATTCACTGGCTATCGTGAGTCGTGTACAGGTGTACATGATGTCCTATTTTGTTGTAAAATCAATATATAAATATAAATATAATATAAAGTGACATATAAAATTAAAATGTCAAGATTAGAAGTGATGCATGTCACTGCGCATGGCTACTGAACAGATTAAATAACGTAGTATAGCGCAAACCAACAACAACTAACACATCATCAAAGAAGCAAATGAATTTTTTTTTCTTTGAATACTAAAAATCAGCTGTAATTATGTATTAGTCACCAATTGCTGACATAGGACATTTATTTAGTTACTAAGGCATTACATCAGCAATAAAAAAATGAATAATTTTGCACTCATGCAATAATATAACGTAGAAGAAAACAAAGCATCCGCCTTTTATCAGAAAACTTTTGATATCAATATTTTAAAAATTACTTGAGTTTGGAATCTGCAGTCCTCAGTAGATGGGAAATTACGAGATGAACCTGTATTATGCAACCCGGAAGGCAAATTCAGTAGTCTATGTGAAAATATTAACAATTGATAAGACCCTTTTCATGCATGTATTTTTTAATGTATGATGTACACAAAACAAGGCACATTACCTGATAGTTGTTTAGACGTGAAGCATATTTCACATATTTTTGGTATCACATAAGCTATCTTGCAATATAGACCTTGTTTTGCAATAATCATGAAAAAAGCATGGACAGGGTCCTTACGACATGTTGTAACTATGCTAATTTGGCTGTGTAATTTTTGCCCCTGCTGTTTCCTTCCCCACAGGTGGTCCAGGTAAACAATCGGCACAATAATGGTGGACGTAGCACATTTCTACTGGATAAAGCACTTATTATATCTAGTCAGAAAATGCCATAGTGGATTTTTATTTTCTTGTCTTTTTAATAAGACAATAACAAATAGTTTTTGAAGTGCTGTGTTTGCATATACTTTTAAATGCATGTTACAAAAAGATAAAAAAAAAAAAAAATGGCTGATATGTTGGCTACACAAACTGTTGAAGGTAAACACAAATTATTGAAACTGGTCAAGTTTTTTAGTGATTATTACACATGTGAGTTATCCAGTAAGAATGTTTACTATGCATACCATTAACTCTACCGTATAGAGATGAATAAAACATAAATGTTCACACTCCGTATACAGTTAGATGTGTTTGTTGTAGATTTGCTTCTGGTCTTCCAATTGCCAGGTTAGCATATTGACCTTAAATGTCATTCGCACTTAAAGCTCATGAGTCAAACAGTTGTTTTTTTCAAAGTTTGAAAATGGAATAACATACATAAAAATTTCTTTTCTCAAAATTGGATATGTGATTTGTGATATCGTATTTTTGTGATTTTTTTCTCAAAAACTATTTAAGGCCATGGATCTCCCACCCACTTGCTGGATCCATCTGTCCACTTTATATGTTCAGTTTTCCATCACCTTTATCCATCAACATACAATGTAAATTGTTGAACATAACTAGGAATATCAAATCTATAGAATGTTTTGAAAACATTGACCTAAGAAAATATATATATATTTTAAAAGCTTTTTGGTTTGAATGACATTGGTGTATCAAGCTGTTCAACATTTTTTTGTTTGATATGCGTTTATAACTTTATACAAATTTTGTTTCCCCAAGTTTTGACCAATGAGACCCCTTTTTATTTGCATGTGTCATTTATCATTACTCCTATTCATTTTTATTCATACTAATTTCAAGTACCTTTGAGCACAACTCTATATTGTCCACACTGTTTCATGTGACTGTATGATTTGTAATAATTTTTCATTTGCATTTTATTACCTTTTATTCATAATCTATTAAAATTTATTGACAAGAAAAATCATTCCTTATAATTCTTGCATCACCTCATAGCAAGTTTACACGTACTTGTATTGTAATGATATTCATTGGAAGCCACACTCTATTCCTGATGTGGTGGTGTGTGTTCAATTGTGATGCATGTCATGGGCTAAATGAGCAAAGTATTTTTGTAATACTGTAACATTCAATGTTAATAACACTGATGATTTTTGCCCAAGTAAAGGGTAGCCAGTTGTTATTAATAATCTATGTTTTAATGTTGATTTTCATGGTTTAGCAGGAACAGGATTGTGGAGAATATTGATACCAATTTAAACCAATTTTCTGAACATGATGCACATAAGGCTTATGTATAATTTTATAAAACAATATGCTATGTTTTGAAGTAGTATGTGATCATCATTTTAAACCAAGTCAGGATATAGTATATCACAGTCTATGTGATTGCTGCACATTTCATAGCAAAGATTTAGTGTATTATAGCAAAACCTAGATTAAATGTACAACCACATTGTCTCATGATCTAATTCCACTATCCCATACCATGATTCCATACCACTATCCCATTCCAGCTTTTAAACTGGGCAAACTTTTAATCTCCGCCTGTGTAATGCAAATAAAATACTCCTTCAAGTTCGTTTTCCAATGTTAAATGAACTACATGTACCAATACAACAGTTCATTGTAAATTTTATTATTGTTTTTGTACATCATTTCACAGCATTTTTTAAAGCCTGCTAATCGATGGCAAGTCTTTGCCACTAACCCAGTTAAAATCCTGAATGTGCATGTAAATAGAGTACAAATTTGCACAAAATAAATGTCGGTATAGTATATAGAATTAGATAAACAGATGTTTTCTACCTCGATAAGTCATTCATGTATGCAAATCATCACTTTTGGTTTGTGACAAGAGTTTATCAAACAACATGTATAATAGCTATAAGTAATAGTTGTGGAAATTACTAATGTTAAATAGATTATTTATGAACTAAAATTCCTAAGTGTTATGTATGATATGATAATGGATGTTTATGTGCAGAATGGTTTTAGTACGTTGACCCCTACTAATTTGAATTAGATAAAAATGTACTTCTGATCTACTTGGAGTCTTTGATCTACAAATTTTAGAAATATGAAAATCTGTTACACTTTTTTACGACTACTGTCTGTATCTGAATCTATAATTAATATATTTATACAATTGTTATATGTGTCCATTTAATGACCTTTGGGGAGGCCTTTAATTACATGAAATGTAGATTTTGGGATGGATACTTATAGTTTACATAATCTGCACATGTGTTTAGTCTGGACGAAGCAGATCGCGGGTTCACTGTCATCATTGACCGGCGCAGTGACCGGTGGGGCGCAGTCAAGACAATGCTCAGCAGACTCGCAGTAAGTTACAACATATATGCACAGCCATATAACATAGATTATACTGTTAACATCCTAACCAGTGGTTAACTTCCTTGTCTTGAAAGCTGTAGAACATTCTATGAACGTTTTCTGTGCGTCGCACAGACCTGTCCTGATGCCTGTAGTTGGGCCTATAGAAGCCCTCTTTTAGCTGGACCACCAACCCAATGGAGCCAAGAGGCAAAGGGCCTCGCACATGGTCATTGACCACCCTGCTCGACAAACAGTCAGGAGGACATGGTGCCGGTCTGAGTCCTTGTACCTTGAATCGAGACATAGCATCTGCAAATCATCATCATAGCAAACATTGTTAATACACTCACCGCTTGATTACAGTGAGAAACCTACTACATGTACAATACAAATTGTTAGTTGTACCATCAACACAATACCAGGTTGTCTTACCTTTTTTTAACATCTGAAAGTTTCATAACAAAATACTAAATTTTCATTAACTATGGTGCATACAAAATGCATTCTGGTGTCTGTAGGACTACTTCCCGGGCCTGATCAGTGCTGTGCTGGTGCTGCGCCCTAGCGGCTTCCTTCAGCGCACTTTTGGAGAGATCGGTTACAAGGTTAACAAGGAAAACTTTAAGTTCAAGGTAAATACTTAAAGGAAACAAGATTATAAAATATCATTACAGTTAGTAGGGGAATGGTTGCCTTTACACGTAGAATCACAAAATGATTCTCTAATGATATGAGCCCTCCAACTAATCAGTTTCCACTGAGCACATTGAACAATAAGTATTCAAATATACAAGCACATCATCTTTGCAAGATCTAGTGTTTAGTTTTTTAAATAGTACTGATGTTAAGTTTTCGATGAACTTTATATATTAATTGTATTGCATATTTGTTAAATTTACAAGTAAATAGTGATATAATAAGTAATATACATTTCAGTATAAGTAATAGTAATAGTGATCAATTTTTTGCAACTATTGAATATTGGGATTTTTGAGCAGAAATAATTTGTCACGTGATATTTGCCATATAATATCAAACTGCTATTTACACTGGCAAAACCAGTTTTAAAAAAGAGATCTATATGAGCAAATGTGAATGGCAATGTTAAAAATGTCATTGAGACATGATTTATTTTGGTGAAAAAGCGTGGGGTAGTGCATGTAGCCCATGTGTCCACCCCAACCTCACTCCTTGCTGGAAATGCCAATAGTAGATTAAAGAAACAATCCACCTCCAGGTTCTGCTGCTGTCATCTCCGTCCCAACTGCTTGACCATGCTGATCTCGACCAGCTGACCTCAGACTTTGGGGGGTCACTACCATACGACCACGTTGAGTGGATCAACCATCGTGCTGTGAGTACATGACTTTATAACACGCACATACATACATAGGAGCATTCCATGACATGGATATATATATATATATCTCACTCCAAGGCTATTTGATAACTGTTACAATTCCTATCAGATGCAAACAAGCATATTAATGAAACACACACACACACACACACATAATAATGTGCACACATTAATGATATTCTTTTCACATTATAGATCATATAAAATTTTATATCTCAACATTCTAAATCTATATGAAAATCTGTCCATAATAAACACCAGCCGAAAGAAGCACAACATGCTGTTTGCTTTCAGATTTATGTTTTTGCAACATACTACATAAAGATGTGCTGTTTGCATTATGACTTGACTCGTCCATGTGATTTGTTACCCTTGCAGATTGATACACTTACAATTTTGCGAATAATTCTTTAAACAGACTGTTTAGTGCAAAGGGAACTGCATCAATGAATTTGATCTTCTTTTGAAAGTGGCATAGAACAGACTTTTTAATTATTATAATGATATTCATTCTTTCATTATCAATTTTCTCAAAGTCCCCTGTCAAAAGACATGTTCCATAACTCACACATTCATTGATGCAGTTGCCTTTGGTTTAGTGTTTGATAAAGAAGCAAAGAAGACAAATGAATAAAGCAATAAACTGTAGTCATGTAGTATTGTAATTGATGAATGAATACTCACATAGTTCATCATGTACAGATATAGGTCTGCTAGCTTCTCATGTCACCATATGCATACAGAGCTGAGCAGGCCAGTAAGTCGAACGTTTCACGTTCTTTCTCATTCCTACCAAAATTCCTTGTTTCGCAAGTGATGTGATACTACCAAACATACCTTAGCTTTACAATCTTATATAAATTCAGGTAAGACATTATTGAAAAGATTGCCCTCTTAAATACTTTTGGCATGCTCAAATTTGATTCAGTTTTATAATGGTTGGCTTCATTTTTCTCTTTTAGATATAACATTGCCCATGGGGTTAATATGCAAATGTGAAAAAATTAACATCTGAACAGTGGCTTTTTGTTGAACTGTTTCTCCCTCCACTCTACTTTGTAATTGAAACACACCCATCAATGTCTTTTTTTATATTTGATAATCCAGGTGAAAATGTGTGGTTTATTGTTTTGTATAACATTAAATTATACCCTTTTTCTTGATAACTCGAGAATTTTCCTTCATTTAACAATATCATCTGGGTTTTTTAAATGTTACCTTCTAGTGGTTTTGGGAAACTAATGTTACAGTTGGAAGTGTGTACAAATGGTGAATTTACCAATAATCACCTGTCTTGAATATGATTATAAGGCCACTACTCATAACATTGCTTATTTGAGAATAAAAAAGACAATTTGAATTTTTTTATAAATGACTAATCTTGGGAATACAAATCATATAAATTGGAAGTGTTCTGTAAAGAGAATTGAGCTTTTTAAATAGTCTCTTACGAAGTCTATATACCCATGCACAGACAGTTATAAGTGTTTTGTTGTTGTACTCATCTATGGTTTATTGATGAACAAGGCATGGGTGGATCCAGACCATATTCATGGGGGGTGATGTTTAGGATGAGTTTCCTGTACATGTAAAATTTAGATCGTGGTGAATTTTGCAGGGTGATGTCATTAGGTCAGCAAAACCCTCGGCTGTTTGCCCTGTACAGTTGACAGTGACCTATCCAGAAAGCTAACTTTACAAAATCGTATCATAACTAGCTCTTACAAATCAATAAAACCTCTTAAAAGTTCACAAAGCATGTAATTTTACATAATGCACCAATCCAGAATAGGATTAAGTCATAGAGCCTTAGGGGAAAGATCATTTTCGAAAAGACAACCATAGAATCTGTGTTCAATGATTTGCTCTTACATGATTTGCTTGTGGGTGCATTTTCATTGTAAACAAAATTCATAATGGTGCCATTTAGAAGAGTAGGGATCTTTACAGTAGAAACATGGTGCTATCAAGTACACAATATGCAAACAAGACACCTTTGTTCAGTTTGTTGGTAGAATCCTGTCCAATTATCAATACCAAAGTCAAGTCATGAGTACCTTTTAGTTAAGTATAAATTTGATTTATGATCTTGTCCCAATGTAATGAATACCAAATGATTATGCAGTGGACTTGTAGACTTGTTTGGTAGAAACGAAAGGTATCTGTAAGACAGGTGACCACAACATGAAGGTGTCCATGCACAGGTGTCCAGAACATGATCAACTGGGTGTTCTATGCAACTGTAATATGTAAGTTTTAGGGTCACTGCCTCAGGCCTTATAATGTGCTTGCTTCGTCCATACATATACACAGTGGTTGTGCCAACTATAAACGTTTAACCATTTGGGGTACAATTGGATTTTACGCACAAGTTAGATTAGCATTAAGGTAATATGCCAATTATGTTGTAGAACAACAATTTTGGACATGGAATAGTGAACAATTGAAATCTAGACGATGAAACTATGTATTAATATTTTATGTTGTTATGCGTCTACAGTTGTTCAATAAACATATACTTGTGTAATTTACAAATTATTTACCACATAGGAAAAGAAATTTCTATGGGATAAAGTTTTTAAAATGAGATAATGTCTTTCTTTAAGTAGAGTCATTATAAGGATTTTTTAAAGCTACTAGTGAAAAGTTAATATGTAAACAATATGTCGAAACCAAAGTGATGTGTCAATAATTATCTACAAAAATAAATCTTAATTATCACCAGTTAAAATAAACAATAGTCGAACCTGTCCATGTGGACTCATCTGTACAATAGACGCCTCTCTGGTGTGGACACATTTAGTTTCTTTTGTTTCATATACATAAGTGAACCTGTGTAAAATGGACACCTTTCATACATAGTATAACAGTCACACATTTGGCATCTCTACAAGATGTGCAGATAAGACAGTTGCACTGTAATATCTATGTTACGACATCACTTTAGGTAATCAGGTCCTGGCTACAACCATATGTAACAGCGTCACTTCAACTGTGAACGCATGTTCTTTAAATGACAAAATCATTATTAACGTGAATTTTCAATAGCGCTACTCCGATTGGAGATTGCTGCAAGTTTTCTCCCAGGCCTTTGTAAGACTGAGATTGTTATTTAATGTATGAAGTTTTTTTTGTCATCTTTTTAAGTAGACTTTCAAAAGACGGTATCGACCTTTGTTTGGATTGTAAACATGGTGTATTATGGGATTGACTGATGTTTAGATCATTAGAAGTGTACTGCTTGTATATTTTGTCACTCCACAGGATACTTATATATTTGTGACATATTTTTACTTGCAGAATTATCATGTGCAATATACATGTAGATTAAAGTATTTGTTAATTGACGTTCAACAAGTAAAGTGCTTTCAAGACTGTGGATACATCTGGATTCGCAGTTTAGATGTTATCTGGATATGTGAATATTTATTCCAAATTTCTTCAAATCAGATACGATTATTCATATTAGGTATTTCAATAGATAAAATTATTGCAAAGTAAGTATTATAATCTAACTGATAACATTATAGCTATAAAAAGTTGTGTGAAACGGCTAGTAATCATCTCTTGCTATTAACAACTATTTTAAAAATGTTTTTATTCAGATTCAAATATAAAGATTGTGTCTAATAATTACTGCTGAATTTTCACATAACATGTATCAAAATAATAGCATACAATTATGGTAATCTTCAGAATATTAAATTTGGACTTTGTTGACAAAACAACTGCATAATAGCCAAAAAATTCTATACACCATCGCCTCAATATGAATTGAAAAATTACTACTTTATGGAATTCAAAATCTGTTTCTGGCCATGAAATGTATAATAAACGTGACTATGTTGCAAAACCGCAGCCAAATGTAGAGATAGAGAATGAACAGTTACCAACGTTCTCGTGGCCCGTCAACTTGGCCATTTAAGGTCGACGCTACGGACGGACATTTTAATCGGTGAGAATATTTCATAGACAGAGATTTATGGCTAGATGATTACTGTGGCATTGTCATATGGCTTTTAACTCTTCATGCTGCTAGTCACTCGCCTCTTAGTTCACTGAATTCATACGGAAGTGATATACTGTACTTCTGTTTTTTATGTTTAAATTAAAGTTTTAAATACAATCGATTTAAGTCCAGCCAATGTAACAGGTTGAAGTAAAATTATATACAAGGTGATAGAATTCAACAGTTGGGGGTCGCAATTTAGAACATTACAAAGAACCATAAAACACATAATAAAGAAACGTATTTCCCACAAGGTTACTATATTTGGTATGAACTATATTCAATAGAATGTCTATAGGATGAAAAGTACAGACATTAGTAATACAAAATGTTACACCATAATTAATAGTCTGTCAATATTTACGATGCATTTTTATTGATTTCGGCTAAATAGACTTGTATCAAATATTTTTCATTTGCATATCTCCTTGTAATTATTGCTACTCTGCAGTGTTAAAAATATCAGAAATGCATATACACATAATAAAAAGAGAGTAAGTTTGAGGTACCTTAATTGATTCATCTTTCAATATATTATTTTGTTAATAAAAGTCATTAATCTTGTCAATAAAATATTATTAAAATTGCATCAAGAAATTAAGTAAATTTCCTTATTAGTCTGTCCTTTTATGACATAAGTTCACCTCAACAATTAACAACAATTAACAATTTCATCTCTTTTTTTGTTCATTGATCAAGAAAATACGGTATATTCAAAATGTGAACCTGTCTGATTATTTTTGTAAGCCATGATGTGCACATTTGTGTTTTATAAGAAGATGCATGTATGAGTTATACTTGTTAGAAGATAATGCTGCTGTGTCCTCTCATTGTATATTCATCTTATCATGTTGATTATGACGTTATTATGAACATATATCTGGACAAATTCTGTCACGGCTTCTACATTTCTGATCTGAATGTATCTACATCATTAAGAATATGTCCCACGAGGAATATTTTGAATTTGAAATCAAAACTTTAAAAGTAAAAAAAATACCAACCGGATACCTACTGTATAAAAAAATTACTTTGGTTGTCAATGTATGCTGATCTTTTAAAGATGCCAAGTCTGTGTTTAAAGAGAACAAAGCAAAGGTCTTTAACCAAGCCCAAGATCATGAGATACTGGCCATCAATAATGGCAACACTTCCAATTTGCAACGATCCTACTGCTATTGTTTGATAAGTAAAACTGGCCATTTTATCAAAATTTTATAGATTGGATTGCAATGTCAATTTTGAAATGAAACCTTTCCATCATAAACAATCCAAGATTTTTTCTACAGGCGTCCATTAATCCTCTATAGGAGGCTGATGAATAGACAGAATAAGGAAATATACAACAATCTAAAATGAATCATTAACCTTAACCTTAACACCTAAAATTTTATTCGATAAATGCATTTTACAATTTTACGATGATATATTTGTTTTAATTGAATTGATATAATTCTTAAATAATTAATTTAGGACTAGGAGCTAAATAAGCTTAGCGGGTATGTGTCAATTTACGAACCCTTTTGGCTCTTATTAATGATGTATTTATATGTTAGATTAAGTTCAAATCTGCCCCAGAGCAATATAATGGCTTTTACGGAACAGTGTATCATCAGCAATTGAACTGGCTTTAAAAAGACTTTCAATCATAGTAAGAGCACCAGAAATCTAGCAAGCATTGGTCATAAACAGTGGCATCTAGTGTACATTTTGTAAGTAAAGGTCAGGCTGTTGAAAAATTGTGAGTGATTAGCTCAGTGTGTAAAACATGCTGCAAGTGCTGTATTTTCCAACTAGAGTTGAAGCATGCAGTAAGTACAATTGAAAGGAAGCCAATGATCTAGAGTATATATCAAGGTGTTAGCTGGCCATGGCATAGATAATGGCTGAAACAGCACACATATATTTGCTTTTGTCCTGGGTTCATTAAGGCAAGACATACTGTGTAACAATCTGTTACTGATGGGGTCCACTGTACTGTCATCTCTGTGGCCTGTAAAGTTAGTCGCACTGAATCACCATCTCTGTGGGCTGTAAGGTCGGTGGCACTGTATCACCATCTCTGTGGGCTGTATGGTCGGATGCCAATGGTTGGGTCAGCGGTGGCTTTGTTACACAGATTACCATGCTACGTTGAACCACGGGCGAAGTGACTCCTGGACTTGTAACCTGTCATATGTAAATGTGTGAAACATGAAAGATTTCTTTTGTTTCTTTTTGTTAGATTAGACAATGGCAACTATTATGCAAGATTGTTCATATATGCACAGAAAGCTCACTGGAATTAGAGGAACTGGGATATTGTCTGTAGGAAAACTTTGCATTGGATATTCAGCATTATGAAACAAGGTGTTTAATTTTTGGCAGGACTACAAAGTGAAATTATTGTGTCCTGAAGTGATCACAAAATGATGCTATGTTTGTGTTCAGGATAACAGATTTAAAGATATTTGTCAAATTGGAATAATCTCAAATTGGAATAATATTCAGGATTAAAAGATTTTGTTTTTAATGACACAGATTTTCGTGCCTATGATGCTATTTTATTAGTTGAATAAAGGTGATTATGATTGGAATAATTTTCTGCTTTTCCACTGGGGATGTCAAGCCAAATACATACATGTAGTAACAGTTAGAAATCAATTCATAGAGGAAGCATATTTTGTGATATAGTGACTACATTATAACAGATTTGTTAAAATATTACTTTTTGCATTTTTCATTGGTGTATATATATACCATCTAATGACGCACACTCATGTATAGGCCTACCTCAAATAAACCAATCAATCAATGAATCAAGCAATGAATAAATTACAAATATTTATCAAACTGAGGCCTATTATCTAAAAATGGTTTCATTGTGTAACAAATTTAGAGAAAATGTTGAAAAGGCAGAGTTTGACAAAAAAAAACACGATCAAAATTGAGGCATGTCCTCATACAAGTTACACATTAGTAGGTGTCAGTGGACACGGGTGTGAAATTAATACATGGTATGTGTATTTGGATTCTATATGTGTTGCTTATTGCAGGCGATTGAGAAGTTTTCATCATCGACGGCATCTGTGGGTGCGTCCCTGCGCACGCTGTGTGCGAGGCTGCAGGCAGCAGAATTCCCTAACACAACAGACGCCACTGAGGAATTGATCGTAGAGCACCAGCAGGCACAGAGCCAGGTGAGTGGAACTCAATGTGTCATGGTCGAACGTCAGCTAGAGCTCTCTTCAAGATTACGAGGGGAGTGATTAATACTTACTTACTTACTTACTATGGACATGTATGTAAATGATAGTTAAAAAGCTCAATGATCTAAATATGTACCTTTGCCAGTTGATATTTTCACCAAAATATCCATATATATACATTGTAGGTTGAAAAACTTCCGTGTTAACAAAGCAGTTTGCCAGTTACATTTGTGAACACAAGCAAACTATTACCTTTGCTTTGTAAAAAGTTGTTTTCTAGCCCTGTAAATTGCCTGGCAGGTTATAGAAGAGCTAAGAGACACCATCAACCACGGGGAGACGCTGCGGCGCTGTCTCCGCACAGTGAAGGACCCGAGTTCTGGACAGGACGTGGATTTGGGCGCCGGCGCCGCAGAGGAGGCACTCCCGCGCAGCAAGCTCGTACACATCACAGCACTAGAGAGGTAGGAAATTTATTACAGTGAAACCTGTCTATCAAGGCTATTGCCGCCTGCAATAGTGAAGTGGTCTCTTTTTGGCATGTTGAGAATGCGAATAATGATCTCGTCAATCAGTGTAGTTGGTGTCTCAGTAGAGATGGTTTAATTTTATGAGGTTTTACTGTAGTGTCTGGATCATTTCATCAAATAATTAGGCTATGGTCAAATTATTTGTACTTCAATTGCATGTAGGGGGTTGTGTTTTAGATAGTACATTTTGCTGCACTTGCTCTAAACAAATTCCAGCGTGGTGGTCAAATGATATAATGCTGTGTTTTGGCATTTTTGGCACATATTTTGGTGTGTTGACAGACTTGTAGGTTCAAGTGAGAGCTCAGGCCAATCGCTGTAGTTGCAGTAAAACTCCTACAGGTGTAATTGTAGTGGATAGATCAGGACTTTCAAACCTTACCACAAGGAAAGGTTACTCTGGAAATTTACCAGCCCTTTCAAAAAGCTACCTGCCCAGTGCTAGCAGGTCAGCTTTTCACACTTTATAGCTAATAGGGTTGAAAGTTTATTGGTCCACCCCAACAATAGTTATGCCTATAATTTCCAACTACTCTATAGAAAGTGGCCATATCAGGCAAGTTAGGAGGTTGCACTGATCATCAACACTAACACTACATGTATTATGATAAGGCCTTGAGTCACTGTTCACAAGCATGTGATAGATTTAGTGCCAGTTTCCTTGCAATATGCGTCTTACATAATGTATGGGATTGGAATTACGGATATAATTGATTGGGGTGAGTGCAATTATGATGGGATTATGATCCCTCTGGGATATTGCAATTACAGTTTTCTTCAAGGCAACCCCAACACCGTAAATAAGCGGTGGCATGGTGGATTGATGAATAAAGCCTGGTTCGAAATGCCTCAGATTCGAAGGTGACCAACAACATCTCTAAGATTGATACATGTTCTTGCACTATGTCATGTACAATCGATGTGATGTATGAGAAACTGAAGAAGTCAGACTGAGAAAGGCTCTGGCATCAAAATCTAAGAGCACATCAATAATGACATTAATGATGCTTAAACACCTATGGATTGTTCCTCCCCATGATAATCTATTTACATATGTAAAAAGTGAGCATAGTTCCACATTCATTCCTAGTGTACCAAAAATCCAAGAAAAACTGTTTTTGTTGTGTGCATTACTATGCGTTGGTAATGACCATGGCAGGCTTTTATAGGTATATTTACAAAAGCTATTATGGACATAGGGTATACAAAATTAGCATCTTATTTATATCAATGATAGTTGTGGTAGAACATAATGACCGTTTATTGGGTCTGAAAATAAATAGCGTGTTCTTTATGCATTTTAACATTAAGATATTTTGTATATAATTGTGAATACGTACA
Source organism: Streblospio benedicti (assembly GCA_019095985.1). NCBI lineage: Eukaryota > Metazoa > Annelida > Polychaeta > Spionida > Spionidae > Streblospio > Streblospio benedicti. The sequence continues at coordinate 10,644,631 of CM032667.1, read as the reverse complement.
TTATGATAATGAGTTTCTTGTGTCTGTAGATTGGACTTCTCAGTTGATCAATTTAGATGAATAAAGGGAGTCTGTGGATCTAAACTGTCTTGTTGTCATGTTTCTTGTGTCTGTAGATCGGACTTCTGAGTTGATCAATTTAGATGAATAAAGGGAGTCTATGGATCTAAACTGTCTTGTTGTCATGTTTTTTTACGCCAATAGACTCTGACCTAATGATGTTACTTTTTAAAGGCTAATCAAAAGTTGTTGTTTCAGGTTAGTTTTCAAAGTGCCACGTTCATTATTGCATTAATGAAGTCTCAGAACTCTCTGTGACGCCATTAGCCCAAGTAGTGGTCAAAGTATGATATGTATTTACAATTAGTTGTATAAAGTTAATTCTTTAGCTGACTGCAGTTTATGATTTCCACCCTGTAAACGTTTAAAGCATGAAGCAGTGAGTTTTGAGTGTAAACGTATTTTGCTATGCTGTATGTAAGCATTGCCACTGCTATCAGAACATGAGAACTGTTATCGGCAAAATTGACACATCGTCATCATCATATTTCGTAACATTGCTTGTATATTTTTCTATACATGATAATGTATGTGTTTCTTAGTTTTTGTCCTGAAAATACAAAGAGAAAATCAATCTGGTGCAACAAGATAATTATTAAGTTTTGTGGCATAGTTTTTGTAAATTCTTTCTTTTGATATGTAGTAAAAATGTGTAATCAAAACCTTGAGCTTTGGTTGCAGTAACTTTATAACCTTATATTGCAAGTTCATCGTACAGAGTTTGACATTTTTAGAGATTAGATAATTTTAAAATTATGAAAAGGATATTTGCTGGCTACTATCAACATATTCACACATGGTAAAATCATAGCTACAAAAGTGATTCTACCATAATTTTGACACTCAAAAAGTGCAGATTGAAAATGGTCGATCAATATTGAATATGCACTGACAATCAATGTAACAGATTTTTCTGTGTCTGCTGTACAAAGTCCCCACAATAACATCTCATGTAATGACAAATTATAATATGAGTCGTGTTCTATCAAGTCACCAGTTTTAGGACCAGCTTTGTCAATTGCAACAGTGGTCAAAATCTTGTGTAAATCCAGCTACACAAAATCCATGTGCGCTTTCACAAATGTGTATCTACTTAGAACCAGAAGGTATTGAAACCTGTGAGAGCTGATCAAATTGCATTTCATTGACAAAAACTGTAGTGAAAAAAAACATAAAAAGAAAACTCATTGATTTTTCTTTTCTTTATCATTGCAGTTTTACAGATCATTCTACAAGAAATCTTTTTGTGTGATAGAAAATGAATCTCTGAATCAAATGTTAACATGAAGAACAGATGAATTAATGAATCTTGTATACAAAATGTGGTTTCTTTAAGAAGCAAACAAAAACATTGTGATTAAAGTGGCTTGATTTTGCTATGGATATTGTATTGGCCTGGTGGTATCCAAACTACACAAGATGGCACACTTCGTGTATCCAACATAAGAAAGTGTCGCTTGATTGTGTCATTGTAAACACACTATAAAGCCGACCGACTCCTTTTATGAGCATGGTGGAACGTGACCACACAATAGGGGGTTCCTATTTGGTAGCGCACAAATAAAGTTGTAATTAATTTGAATGTCAGCATATTGTGCAGATTTGTGTTGATGATTTGCATATGTTCTGCCCACTTTTGCTTTATTGAGCAGTTCCATGGTGGCATACTTTTTTCGTCATTCAAATCCCTAGAAGCATACAGCTGTAGATGTAGATAAGGTAGCAAAGCAGAGAAAGTTTCATCCTTGTTTCGTCTGGTTGAGACTAGTGCATAATTGTTGTTATGATTTTGATTGGTTCTTTATAATGATGATATGATCAAGATGCTGTTGAAAAGGTTCTCCTTTCAAGGTAAAATAACATGGTCTTAATATACATATAGAATTCTGAAGTGGCAAAATGATGTTCTTGGTCAATGATATTTTCTTATTTGATGCTTGGTTATCTATGTTCCCTTAAAACAGACAATTCAATAGATGAATGAGTGACAAATGTCATAATGTGTCAGGTAATAGAGAAATAATGATTTTCACCTATATCTTAATAGTTATTCTTTAAAACTCTATAGTGTACTTAAAAGAAATGCCAAAATCATGTCACTTAATAATGAGACTTTAGAAATAAGCATATTTTTCTGATGGTGCACAGATGTTAATGTTTCTTTCACAATCGATGTCTTTTATCATTGAATTCATTAGACAGTTGTATTTGAAAGACAGAATAAGTAAGAAACAATCTAAAACCTGATCATAAATTCTATTTTGACCACATCAAAAGATAATAATTCCTAAAGCCTGTTTGTGAAACTGGTTCAGATTGCAGTTTAAAAACTATTGCTAGAAATCTTTTTATGTTAACATTTCTTCAGTGTCATTTCCAATATATATGTATAAATGCCCTCACAGTAAAGCTAATGCAAATTGACCACCTTTAGATTAATTTCAGCATTGTGGTCATTTAATAGTTGGGTTATTAAGACAGTGATAATACATGATGTCCCTTGCTACTGTGTGTGTGAAATGCCCCGTTGTGAGATGGACACATGATTTCCCTGCAGCCTCCTGAACGTGTTGCACTGTATCATACATCTCCAGGCAGAAAACTAACTACAATAATAATGGTTTACCAGCCTCTATCATCTTGACTGGGCCACAGGAACATATTAATGACATGATAAAGTATGGAATGATCATGGCTAAGTAGCATTTTTCTTCAACTCATGTCAACCACAAAAAATGACATTATGTTTGCAGAGTGTCTTTGCAGTAGTTT
>CM032667.1:10583520-10641699 GCA_019095985.1 Streblospio benedicti | reverse complement strand
ATATTTTTCTGATGGTGCACAGATGTTAATGTTTCTTTTCACAATCGATGTCTTTTATCATTGAATTCATTAGACAGTTGTATTTGAAAGACAGAATAAATAAGAAACAATCTAAAAACCTAATCATAAATTCTATTTTGACCACATCAAAAGATAATAATTCCTAAAGCCTGTTTATGAAACTGGTTCAGATTGCAGTTTAAAAACTATTGCTAGAAATCTTTTTATGTTAACATTTCTTCAGTGTCATTTCCAATATATATGTATAAATGCCCTCACAGTAAAGCTAATGCAAATTGACCACCTTTAGATTAATTTCAGCATTGTGGTCATTTAATAGTTGGGTTATTAAGACAGTGATAATACATGATGTCCCTTGCTACTGTGTGTGTGAAATGCCCCGTTGTGAGATGGACACATGATTTCCCTGCAGCCTCCTGAACGTGTTGCACTGTATCATACATCTCCAGGCAGAAAACTAACCACAATAATAATGGTTTACCAGCCTCTATCATCTTGACTACACAGGAACATATTAATGACATGATAAAGTATGGAATGATCATGGCTAAGTAGCATTTTTTCTTCAACTCTCATGTCAACCACAAAAATGACATTATGTTTGCAGAGTGTCTTTGCAGTAGTTTCTCCAATTTAGGTTTTTATTCAGAAATGTAGTCCAATGGGTGAATGAAAAAAAATAAGGTAGACATGATTGAGGCAAATCACAATGAGATAAGGAGTTTATTCCCAGCTAATAGAGACTTTGTTGAGCAAACTCACCCTAATAAATAGCTTACACCCTGGTGCATGGGACAATGCTTTTCCTAGACTAGTAATACACGTTTCATTACATAAGCATTTATAAAAGGTTTTGAATCTCATGGCATTGACAATGACATACTTTGATCATTCACCTGTTTGTATTCCCCATAGCTGGTCAGCATAGTTGACATGCCTGTGGTCACAATAACCTGGTGGTCTATGTGCTTCCAGCTTCTGTCACACTGTGTCACACTAAATACATGAACATGGATACTTCAAACTAATATGCTGTCTATTTTGCAATTTCTTGTGAGTTATTTTAGCAATACCTCTGTTACCTCTTTTAGCTAATAGATTTCTACGCTATTGTGAAAGCTGAAGATGGGTCTGTAATGCTAAGTGTCCGTTTGACTACTCAAAACCTGGACCCTCTGGTTGTGAGACTAGATACATGTATTAAAGTGGTCATTGCAAACCACCTGTATGTGGGCAGTAGAAGTTGATTCTTCTGCCTGTCACTTGCTGTTAGAAATATGCTTGGTATGAGAAACAAACTGAAGTGTTCTGCTGGCATTTTGTTCTGTGACCCCATGAGTTTTAGCATGTTTGTAGTTGGTGAACAATCTGAACTGTCAACTTGTTACATTGTGTTGATGAGCTGGTGTGGTCAGAGACGAGGAGCCTAAATTACAGTAGCGTGCTGCTGTCATCAATAAAATCACAGCAGAAGTATGTTTATCAAATGATATATAGAATCTGGAAACGCATGCAAATATAGAAAAATTGCAGTTTTGAACGTTGTTCTGAGGGTAGCATTTTTGAGAACTTTGTACAGAAAAACAGGCCTATTCAGAAGTGGCATAATCTTAATGCATTTGATGATCACAAGTTATTTAGCTGTATTCATTTTATTGTATGAAAGTCACTTTATATATTAGAGCTTGTTCAATAAAAGTGCACTCATTTGATTTGGTATTGAAAACACATCATTCATATTAGTATTGAGAAACACATCATTTTCATATAGTTTATTATGTGACATTATATGTTTAGTCACATACAAGGAAAGGCGGTGTCTTTTCAATACGTGCAACGGCGTACATAATATTTGATCTTTTACAGTTCTAAGTCCTCACGCGCTACAATTCTGAAGTCTCTGGAGCTGATGGTATGGCCCGTGTCTCTAATATGATCACCTACAGCGGTGGGCACTCTCTTGGGGTTCAGGTGCTCTTTGATACGATTACTTAGCGTTCTTCCGGTCTCACCTACATAAGTGTACCTGCACTGTGGGCACTGTACTTTGTAAATAATACCACATTTAGTGTCATTCGGAGACTTGTCCTTCGGAGTTGGCAACATAGATTTAATGGTGTTGAAAGGTTTGTGGTAGGTGCTTACACCGTGCTCTGTTTAGAATTTTTAATGAGTCTCATTGGGGACATCAATAACTTATAAGAAGAGCGAAAGTCTCGCCAAAATGTGAGTCCTAATGGTTTCTGTTGGAATCTTTAAATTCTTGTCTATATCATGAATGAAGAAACCCAAAAGAGAAGTGTTCATTCTTTGATCATTCATATAGTTTATTATGTATATTATATGTTTAGCATACAAGGAAAGGCCTTTCAATATGTGCATAATATTTGACTACACAAATACAACCTATTAACAGATCAAATATTTCTATGGGCTCCTCATGTGGATAATTGTGTACACTATAACCTATATATGCCACAATATAAGCTTATGTAAGGCTGTATAATGGGTTTCGAATAAGTAGACACTGAGATAAAAAGAAGAGCATTGGGTACTTTAGATTGGCTGTGAGGTGTTATTACAACTCACACGTTGTGCCATGTTGGAGGCCAGAAACCCCTACTAATGACTGTGGCAACTTTTATGTAAACTTCCATGTGGTCTATCACAGGACGTATCGTCTTGCCTCAGGTTAGGTTTGAACCTATGAGCACTCACCTGACAAACAAAATGCAGTTACAGAGCTTACTAGTAATAAGTTCTGTACTGCTGTCTGGCTGTTCTATGCTCTTATGAGCCCCACTAACGGGAGACAATAAAGCTTTTACCAGCCTGCCTGAGATTAGATCAATGTGACTATCTGATCTCTCTATTGTCATATTTAACCCTCAATGCGAGCAACATGATGATAAAATTATATTTCAACCTAATATGGAGTTGGTATTATACATTTAACTACCGTTTTCCAATATAATCTATTTGAACATATTTTGCAGACAACTATCAAAGCACCCAGGTCCCTTGATTTAAAATTGCCTTTGAACTTGGATGCGGGCCTTTACAAAACATGATTGTCAGCTTTAGTTAGATATTGATTGTATCAATCTAAACACTTTTGTGAGGTCAAAACTAATACTATATGTTGATCACATAGAAGCTAACACTAGAAACTGACAACAATTCAATCTAAAAACTCATTACCTTAAGCAGTAGGCAATGTGAATACATGTACATTGCTGTATGTGCAATCCCATTTTAAAGCAAACCTCGTAAGTCTCTTCCCTACCCCACTTTACCAGGGCATGGGACAAGGTGGGAACTACATGTATAGTGGCTGCCAGACCTCTCATCTCATGTTTATGCGTCTCCAATGGCAATAGCTGGTTATTCTCTGTCACGATGGGCTTTTACGTGAATGCTTTGGATATGCACAGGGCAACTACTCAGAGAAAGAGTTGATGAGAAAGCTGCCTATTGACCTGTTGTTTTGAGTTGCTCAAATCTTGTCATTATATTGTGGTGGTGTTCAATAGTGAGTACAGAGCTTCTTAGTCATGTGGATACATGAAAAGGAATGAGACAACCATCTAGTGTGTCTGCCACAATGGGCTAGTTCATTCCAGGTGAACTGACTGTTGTACACAAGACCAGCATTTCAGTCACTTGTTCGATGAGTACGGCTCAAACACCATTAGTGGTTCCGCTGTAGAGCTACTTATTGATCATATTTGCCATGTGGCTTGATACAAATAGTTGTTGGACGGTTTTCTCGATATTACACACTGTGACTGTGGTAAAGCTTCCAACTTGACATCTCAACATCGTCGTTATCTTTAAACCTTGATGCGTACAATTGTGTGAAGGATGATGGGACAGTGGCCTGTTGGTTTCTATTGGCCAAGACGAGGATTGATTTGTGTATTGTGCTATTGGCCAGCAGGTGGCAGGTGAACTATGTTTACATACGCGATATTTGATGCAGAGCAACTTTGGACTTTTGGTTGCGAAATGGATCATCTGTGTTTCTATTGTGGATGAGAAAGGGCAGTGTGAATTATATAGTAATTAGTTAATAGTAATTATTACTTGTGACTAGTCATAAGTTGTGACTTGACTTTTTTGGCAGGAGCCGTTGTGTTTTGGATAATATTATTTGATGGAATGTGTTGTGAGGTGAGCAGTATTGCACTGAGTGAGACATTCACACAATATACGGTACACGGATAATAGAGGATACACATACTGAAGGTGAGGCCAGTGTTGTATATATAGTGAGAAATGACCGAGATACATGGCTAGAAACGATGTATAATCCGTATAATATATCATGTGTATGTAAGATACACCTCGATGTAACATATTTAGATGATACTCATTTCTAGATTCAGTATCCAATGATATATTTCAATTTCTAATGCAAATTACAATAGTTATGTAAAAAGAGCTGGCTATGAAGATTGTAGTTTTGAAAATGTGATGGGAACTTGCCAAATGGTGGTCGATTTGGTTTTTGTAAAGTAATTTTTTCTTGTCACGTAGTTTCTGTCATGACAATGTTTGTACTGAGCTAGACACTGACTCGTACATCTTTATTGCATGCAATAATCTGTAGGTGTCTATGGCAATAGCTGTTCTGCAGTTTGACTATGACATAATGTCATGTGTGGTATTACAATGTACCGGGTACAATGTACGTAGGACAGAAATCAACCTCATTTAATGGCTACCTCATATTGCAGAATGTTTCATGTTTATGATAGTAAGTAATTTAAAAATGGGGGATCTGACTAGGGCCACTGGAACCTTCTGTAAAGCCTGGTTCGAATTCACTCGTACATGTAGCAGAGGATTGTACAATCCTAAATGTTCTAGCAAAGAAGGCAGCGCTGGTTATAGCTGGTCACGGATTCTCTATCCTACTTTTCCTTGCCTCTTCCCATATCATACTTACGGCCCTTCCCCCACCACCCCATCCCAATTTTAGGATTTGCACATACCTACATTCCCGGTTTGTATTCAAAGTTTAGTGATCACAATGCCAAAACAGAAGCTGAGGTTTTGTGAAAATCAGTCTTGTTGGCATTAGGTTGTGGTATGAAGCATTCTACCCTCAAGCTGTAACTGCTGTAATTGCTCCTAATTGTAAAAGCATTTGATATCATTTTGCACAAACAGCAAAACCGCACTACAGAGTTTATCTGTTGAATGAACAACAGACATTCTAGGCATCAAGTTCTCTCAAACAGCAGATAGTTGAGATTCACCACCCAAAGTTTTACACTTGATCAACTTTTTCTGTTGTTTTCTTTTGAGAAGTTTCCTGATACAGCAAGTTTAGGAGATAGACATTGATTTTGTTGCTGTACAATGAAAGTCATGCAGTTGTAGTTTGGTGACTGTGAGGCCTGGAACATTCAATGGCTTTTTTATACCTAAAATATTGATCTATTGCTGCATATTGAAATATGGCAATACGGTGGAACAACCTTTTGTGAATGTTTCTCTTATCAAACCAACTCTTTTATGTGACTACCTCTGTTAAATGATACCAGTCGTAGGCAGATCCATGTTTTTGGAAAAGGGGGGGGTGCACTTAAGGAAAAGGGGGGGCGTACTTAAGGGATTTTCATGAAAAACCCTATGAAAATGAAGCATTTTGGTGGGAAAAGGGGAGGGGGGGGGCAGGGGGCGCCCCCCCCTGGATCTGCCTATGCCAGTTCTATGATATAGTCACCTCTATAATGGGACCACGTCTACATGTATATGTACCTGTATGTGACCATGTCCATAAGAAACCACTTCTGAAACTGGACCACATCTGTCATGAGACCATCTTTGTCATGTGACTACTTCTGTAATGCATCTCTGTTAATTAAACATGTAAATTAGACTTCCACTGTGTGATGACTTCTATAATCTGTATCAATGAGATGATCTCTGTAGTATGACTACATGTAGTATGATTGAAGCATAATCTCTAAATGTGCCAGCATTTCTATTATGATAGCCTCTGTAATATGACTACCTCTGCCATGGAATCAAATGTGATGTAATAGGATGACTTCATCATTGGTGTGATACTCAATATAGAGGTTGGCCAATTAACAAATAGAAACAGAAACAGAGACAGATGACTCCTGGTATGCCCTCACCTATTTAAACAGCCTGATCATTATGAAACATGTTCACATATGAAACTAGTTATTGCTCAACATATAACAAGAAACACACAGAGAGATAGATGGTTTTATTGAAACAGATTGAGAGTTTGTTGTGTTAATAATTCAATTCATGTCATATTTCTTATGATGTTTTTCTTATTTAAAAAAAATCGGACTTTTATTATAATAGTCATCAGTCAAAGAATGAAATTTTCTACAAATATTTGATTTTATAAAGAAATATTAATTAGAAAATATATTCCTTATTCATATGTGGTGGTAACATTTATAGAGGTCAATGGAGTTGGTTTGTTTTGTATGGGACTTTTTAATACATGCAAGTAATTGTATTTTTTTAGAAATATGACAAACATGGACGTAACATACCCGAGTGTATTTATTTCATTTCATCATGTGCGATTCATTATTTAATGTAAACAAACCTCTGAAACAAGTGTTTAGTTAAAGGATTTACCATATTATGTACACGTGTAATTTTAATATTTGTAAACAGAAACAGTTGAACAGAAATCTGCAGGTATTTAAAATAAAAAAGCTATTCTAATATTACAAATTACTTCAGTGACCTAAAGAAAACATATTACCAGCGACAACAAATCTTTATTAATGTTTATATGGGTAAAAATGCTGTGCCTTAGTCTTTAAACATTGATTTTCTTTGTTCTGCGTTGAATATGCAAATTGTTATGAATGTCGCTAATGCACAAAAGGTGTATCTGGTCCGTTACCCAACTTTATGGGATTGTCACCAATAGGCTCAGATTTTATGAGGGAATGCTCAGACCATAGATTGCTGACACACTTTTCGTTGCTTACTTGTGTCAGATATGGTTGGATTTAGGCATGCAAACTTTACATGTTTACTTGGAAAATGAAATTCCTCAAGTAACTTTTTACTTGCAATGTAAATGACAATGATGCTCAGTGTTTCGGTTTTCAGTGTTTCTATCATTGTAGTTGTCTTCTGTAGAGCTGTAGCCATGTCTGGTTGGTACGGGGACTAATGTTAAGATCATGCTCATTAGGGACCACAGTTGGAATCATGAAGGTGAAAGAATATAGTTGGTAAAAAGCTTTAAAACTTCATAAAGGAGTCCAACTGGATGTGCTGATGGAATGAGTTATTTCTTTGTGGATTTTTTGTTCCCTATAAAAAGAACAGTTTATATCAATTTTCAGTTATAAGTTTTCTGGCTTCGTATTTGGAAGCCTTGGAAATGTCACATACTTTCTCTTTGAATGAATATTGAGGACGAAAGTTTGTTGTATCTTTCCTCTTGTTGGAACATAATAGAAATATGGTTTACGTACTATATGAATATATGATGAATAATAATCTTTTATGGTGTATCCATGAATGATCAGTTGGCATGAATTCAAGTTTTTACTATAGGAATCAGCATTTTTGGCTAAGTGTTTGCTTTGACCAATCATGGCCACTTGTTTTGTGTAAATTCTCATTTATTTATGTAACCAGTTATACCAATACATGTCAGTCTTCATCATGCTGTAACTTGAACTTTTAATATTTTAGTTGCCTTGCTTCAGCTGAAGTGAAAGCTTTGTGTTAGTTTCTTTTGCGGGTATCTATGTATGTCTGAACAAGCTGGAACGTTGACTGAATCAATTTCGTCCAAACTTTACACAACTATATGTTATGAAGCAACACCGATGTGATTTGATTTTAGGCACTTGAGCAATTAAAGTGTGCATTCCACAGAGCCATTTATGGTCCATTATCAACACTTTCTGGAATAGAATTGATAATGCTTGAAAGAAAATGTTCAAACTATATAGAATGCTTACATCGCTAGTGACCATCACGTGTCCACTAGAAAAGATAGCTAATTTCAGTACCCATGATGTGAATGTAATTACCCACTTCCTTAAAGCCCATACATTAATTGATTTAGGAGTGAACATTTTTCAAGCAATGCTGTGCTTTCTGAGCAGCTTTGATATAGTTTTATGTTATTAGATACTTTAATTTATTAGTTGTCTTTGTTATTTTGAACAAGAAAATCTTTACATTACAATGTTCATAGACTATTTTGTATTATTTTATGTTTACTAAAGTGGTCTTCCAGTTTTCTCAGCATGACTTCATTGTTACTATACCAAGTTCAATGATTGCTTTGATTCTATAATCCCAATGAAATTTAAAAACAGTAAGATTGTCATATCATAAAATGTTCACTTGTGCCATGCATATCATCCATTTGTGAGAGTTCCACTGTAATTGAAATAGTACCTACATGTATTATATACACCCTGTAATTTTACACAGACTATAAATTTCTCTCAAAGATTAATTATTTTTAATTATAATTGTTCATAGGTGCTCGGTGAGGTTGATTTTTTCCAAGGTACTTATCAATTTAAGTTCAAATTCTTAAGTCATGTCGGTAATTGCATCTAATGAATATACAAATAACATATATGGGAACAACAAATACACCAGAAACAATTGTATATATATAATATTTTTAACTACCAATAGGAATCAAAGCTCTCATTGTTAGCGAGACTTTCGTTGTTATCTCGACAACTTCATCGGGCCGAATGAATTTGTAGAAACAATATTACATGTATTATAAAGTCCTGACCAATTATACTGGTGGATGGCGTCATTACGAATTAGTGTAATTAAATTTTCAGCGACTGGCCACAATTATAGTAATTATTGGCCAGTGCTTTTACTGTCCATTGCAAAATCGACATTTCATGCATGAACAGGGGGCCATTGTGGGTAACGTTGCATGTTGGGATCTCTGCCAGCTCAAGCATTGAGATAGAATGGTTTGCATGGATCGATATTTAGTGGAAAACTCATAATGCTGTTTATTAAAATTCAATCTAATGCACCTTCTTGAAAGCAAAACACAAGTTTGTGCATATTTGTAATAAACACGTTTTTTTTCTAATATTGTTCTGGTATGGAAAGAGAATGAATATGTTGTCATTGTTGGATATTGAAACCAGGATTATTACATTGGATTTTGTTTCTATCTAATAGTTCTTACAATCCATTGGTATGGAATATATCAATGAAAATGAAAAGTATTTTAATCTAACAATCACTGATGGTAAAAAGAAATAATGCTCATCATTTTCGATGGAATGGTTTCTTGGCTCCAGTAAAATCATCAATCAGGATCATAATAGATACACAATTAGAATTATATTTTAATGAATTGGTTGAGGCCATAAAAGTATCAGTATAATGATCCTATAAGAGCATATATAGTTTAATGGATATAATAATACCATGGATCAGACTAACTAGTAAAACAACATTGGATATAATCTGATAAATGCGTAAAGCTTGTCATGCATGAGCTGAGTTAACTAAGAAACAACAACTTTAAGTCCCATTTTCTTCGAAATTGTGTGACATTTTTTGTTAAATTTTATCTTATATCTTAATAAATTTCTGTTTAACAAACGAAAATTGGATGTATAAGTTTTTTATGTAGGTTAGGTTGTTCTTGTTTAAGGAACTACATGTACAATAATAATGCTGTCATTAGTACATTATTTTGCATATTGAGGCTTTTAGTCTGGAGTTATGGACTTATTAGTTTCCTTGGAGTACTTCAGGGTAAAAGTTCATCAAGTAAGTGAAGACGAATTCTAAACATAATAGTCTGATCGTCAATGTGAAAGGAAATGTGTTTAAAATATCTAATGACACCCATGGATAGACATCAATTAATATTCTCATATTTGCCCTCTGAAGTATTTTCTTAATAGCTATTACCAGTAATTGAGATAGAATTGCATGGTTGTGATCTAATTTATTCATTTCCCTGTATTGGAAAAAAAATGTAATGATAGAAGCTGAGTAAGAGGTATGATAGCTGTAGGTAGTGAGAACATTATAATGCTCCAATCATAGCGCACATTAGCAGATGAAATATGTGAGAAATTCCTCTGTTGTAACACTGAGTTATAGTCTGTTTCTATGTAGGAAACATAAAAAACGTAAACATTGCGTGTATATTTCATACAGTGGAACTTCCTTGATGTGACAAACCTTTGAGATGTAACCGTGTGGACAATATAGAGAGGTGGTCATGACAAAAATGGTATCAATTATGATGGTTCATTGGATTGAGTGTGTTGATGAGGATAGCTGGCTACGTTCTGAATGAGGTAGTCACTATACAGAGGTCCAAGCAAGGCTGGGCGCTATCAGTAGTAGATACGTGTTGTTATCATACAGTTACTCATGCTGTAAGTATGTGAGGCTGGTCACTAAGATGTATGTCTGCATTTGTTTCAACCAGCTTTTCTATCCCGAACCTTGACTAGTTTCATGTTAAATATTTTGATTTGGATTCTCTGACATTAGGTAAGAAAGTTTATTTGCATTTGATTAGTTTAACAAGAGGTTTTTTGTAGCAACTGCAAATAATGATATTGTTTTCTTGTGTTATCAAAGAGCATTGTCTGAAACACTCGTGGAAATGCTACTTTTGTTACTTGCAAATCGATTATATGTATTCATATCTTGAATTTTCTTGTGGATATACAATAAAATTGAAATGTTAAAAGTGGATTATACAAATGACATGTTGACAGTGGATAATGAGATTTACAATAAAACATACATGTAATAGCAAATTAAGAAATAGAACTATATGTGGAATATGACTCATGTTTTATCACAATGAGCAAGTATCTCCACTGATAACTGCCTATTATATACACTATTGCTCATTGTAGAAAATTTCCTTGCCAATTTCTGACTATTTTTTGTAGCAGGTGAGATTGACTCAATCTTGTATATGTTTAGTATATAAACTTTAGTTTTGAATATGCTTTTGTTATTAGATTGTATAGGGTTTTATTTTATCCTCTAACATATGAAAGTGATAAATCAGTATTAAGATGCTTATCATGGTGATTTCTAAGACTGTGTCTGTTTTTGCTGTATTGTACATGTATGTGTTATATTTGTTGTATGTGTATGAAAGATTGTTGTTGTTTACTCAGGGCCATGAATGTGTTCCTTACAGAGACCAATGCAACCAAGGAATACAGCAGCTTTCATAACGTACTGTTTTGTCAGTCGATATATGTCATCTTCCAATATTTGGTGCATACATATTAGAAACTTCAGCCCTCTGGAGTCTGGAGGGAGAGCCGGACTATAAATGCAAGAAGATTGAAAGAGCCAACTAGACTTTGATTTACGCACAGAATAATCTGTAGTTTGATATTAAAATTCCCCTAAATTTCATTTCATCCATACTGAGATTGATTTCTGTGAATGTGTAACCAGCTTTTCTATTAAACTTCCTGTGAAGTACCACACAGATACTCATAAATGTACCACAAATATAACAACCAAAGCTATAATAGTTATCTGATATAAATGCATATGTATTATGATGCATGTTCAAATATACATCTGTAAATCTAGTCTGAATTAGTATTCTAACATTGACTATTACAATCCTTATGCCATCTCGTGGACCCACTACATTGAGTACAGCTGCAATCTCTGCTTACAATGTGAGCCTATGAGTGTTGTTTTTTGCTGAGGTACCAATTGGGTGCAATACTGGATCAAGAAACAAGTCTATCACTAGTAAACAGGAGAGGCACTGCTGTAGTAAATTTAAACTCCAACATAAAAAGATAGCAGGTTATGTATAGGAATGACATACCAGGGTCAAGAGGGATGAGGGAGGAGGCCCATTCCCCAAATTGTTACTCTAAAAAGGACTTCTTGATGGGGTTTTTGTCTTGTGCTGAAGCATCACATGGAAATACTCATTTTTAGCTGGTTGCATTCCAGCCCTTTTTAGAGATATTATGTAAGCCACCCTGTATAATAGTCAGTTTACAAAAATGGGTCACTCTGGCTGCAGATGTTGTCCTAGAGCACAATCACTTTATGATACTGCTAAAGTTTGCATTATGAATGTTGCGTGATTTCCTCTGTAGTTATACCATCTGCTCCCATCTATTATTTAAGCCTGTATGAAAAGCTGCAGATTCAAACGATCACTGCCTCATATCTTGTACAGTGAAGATGGGAAAAAGAGATACACATGATAATATAATGCTTGTGTGTTCTGTGACTATTTAACCCAACCACTAAAATTGTGTATGTTATGTGTAATCTCTATAAATTAATCACCTTGGTAGAAGGGACATCAGAGCCAGCGACTGTTTTCGTGGTCACTAAAGGAGAGTCTATGGTACATTGTGGCATGGATCTTTCATAATATTGATTTGATTTATTATTCATTACAGGAGCCAGTAAAGTAAAGGCTAGACAGGACTATATTAAGCTTGGCTTCATATGTTATGAACACTGTTATATTGGATTGTTCATAGTAAATTAAGTTAGTCAATTTTCATACAGTGACAATCTTTTTTAAGTCTAGACCAGATTACCCATACATGTACATGTATATATTCGTCCAGCTTCTTCAGTGAAACCTGTACGTGTGATGTTGAGACTTGGAGAAGACAAAGGCATCCACATTAGATGGGTGACCATTGTAACAGGTTCAATGTATAAGCATGTATAATTTATGGAAGAGTAAGCATTCAATGGACAGGTTCCACTGTATATTCTTCCTCAACTTTATATACCTATAACGCACAGTTAATATTTCACCAGGACTGTAACATTGGGTTATGGCTGGACATTTTACATGACTGCCAGGATCTTTATTGTCTGCTTGAATGACATTTAATAGTTCAGTGATACTGGAAAGCACAGAAACTATTCTTCATAAAATGGCATGGGTCCTTCATGTTAGAGTTGGAACTTTTTATTTCAGATCACAATCCAATTTATTAACACTTGGAGAAGTTTCATTTCATTTTAAAATACATTATTTTGTGAGGAGTTTGATTAGTCCAGGAAGAAATTAATTTTTAGCCGCTGGAACATTATCACATCACATTGTCAGGAAACAGTTAACTTATTTGTCATTGTTATTTCTGGATAAATACTGCTAAATGCGTGTGCCGGCAAACGGATATGTAACTAAATTATGTTGGTGTCGGTTTGAAAATGCATGTCAGTTTGCTGGTACGCGCATCTTCTTTGACAAAAAAAATAAACTACATATATATTGTCAGTTTTTGCCCAAGGCCACGCAATCTAGTCATTTGGAAGAATTATAAACCCACTGTCAGCTATATCATATCATGGGTGAAATATGAAGGATTGCATAGAATATTGGAAATCATCACAAAAATTGATGAGGTCACATAGTCATAATAGAGTGTGCAGAGTCTCTCACCATTGGCATGCTTGTTGTAATGCTTACATGCTCCAAATGACACTTTGATAGCTTTTGGTACACGTCAGTGGTGCTGTGCACAATGACTAATTATGTTTATGATACTGGCCAAGTGTGCTCGATGGTTTAATGCGGCCGAGTGGATAGGCAATTGGACTGAGGAGCAGACGGTTGTGGGTCCGAGTCCCGGTCTAGTCTGGTATTCGGTGTTATGGAAGCTTTTTCCCAATTGGTTGGACACTGCCCTGTGGCACCTAAGTGTCAAATAGTTCCAGGGCAGGCGTCTGAATAATTATGTGTGTGATTTCATCCATGCCATGTGCTGTGTGGAGAGGATTGAGGAAGACAATATAGTGTGGTAATGATCTCAATGACTAGGTTCATAAGTAAAGTCAACTGCATTTAAACAGTGAACTATAAAACTCCTACATTTACACATGCACGTACATTTAGATAAGACTGGAAGCAGTCTATAAAACTCATACATTTGCATTTGCATATTTCCTGCATATACGGACTCTTTTATATGATACTGCTCTCTGCATACTGTGATGTGGACTTATGGGGCTGTGAACTTATTAGGCCTCTATATGGGCTAAATCCGACATGGAGACACGACCATCTAAAAGACACCTTTTAAACTTGTACAAGTAAGATGTTGGAAATGTATTTCATAAATAAATTGAGTCAGTTTGAATATGCACATCTGCTATATGGACTAATCTTAAAAAGTAACATGGACTTGCATTGACACATTTTAAAAGGGGACAGGGATGTACATGTATATGCTTTCAACATGGTTATGTCGATCATTCTCAGACCCCATATAGGGACCTAAGGGGGATAAATCAGGTGACGTTGTGAGCCACTGAGTGCCATAATGGGTATTAATGGGCACACTATGTCAATGTACACTTTGCACAACGTTGACCAAACCTGACCAGTAGAAATGTGTTACCTCTCTGTGTACATTACTTTGTGTCCTTTTTAAAAATGTGCTTGTGTTGTGGATTTAGAGTGAAATATGGATTGTAATATCTATAAACAATATATAATACAGATTATGTATTGTATCTTAGTATACTGTACAGTCTTTGAAAAGTTAGAACCACATAGCACAGTATTTGTGCCTGAAGCATTTGAACTTTCAATATACGTTTTGAACCATGACAAATTAGCATGATCTTCTTTATGCTGTTCTAAGCAAAACTCAAACTATATAATCATGGTCATTTAAAGTAAACATTCATCAACAGGTTTTCTGTGTAACCTTGTAGTAGCCTTGATCCTGGCTACAATGCACCTCAATATGCATATAAATTGTTCCACTCAGCAATACAAAATGGTCGTAAGCTGAAAAATTTGAATGTCATCTTTAGGGAGAAGTCTTCATCAAGTAAGATGTTGGTGGCTGGAGTCGTGTGAATGCAGGGGAAAAACTGGTGGTAGAATTAGTTGGGTTGAATAATCTATTAAAACAAAGATTTCAGGGGTTGAAATAGGGATTGATAAGTCAGTAGATGATCATGGCTACTAAGTTTAAAAATCAGTTAGCCCCAGATCAAAATCAGGTGGCCTGACATTTGACACACCGATAACAATGTCAATGGCAGCCTCCAAAAACTGTTAGTCCATCGGTCCACCTACCATGCCTACACGCAAAACTTGGCACCCCAGCCTGTTTTCAGGTAGCTGCGTGCTACAGGGCTACCACTTACCTGGTAGTCAAATCCTGGACATGAAAATATATAAGGCGCACTAATAAAATGTGTACAAGTAATAAAGAAAGAAATATTATAATAAAAGAATGTGCATTAAAATCATAATGATCGTTCACATATTCATTAATTGCATCGATATTATATTAGTATCATGAGCTTAGGAAAGGTGATTGACCGATTTATCTATGAATTGTTCGAGCATTAAGAATAGCTGTAATCCTTATCAATCGTCTATTTGAAAAGCTGCAAATCCTGTTGAACCATTTCCATGTGTCTTGTAGGACATTGTTGTAGTGCTCATACATCTTGATAATTACACCCGTGGTAGACATGGTAGACAATGGTAGACGCTATTACAGTTTTGCGATTTCGACAATTTTCTTTGTGAGATGAAAACTTTGTTATGTATTTAAATGTAAATGTAAATGTGCTTATTTAGTCGCAATTCAGTTTTTTCGATGCTCTAGTGACTTTACACCAGGTCATTGGCAACCTTGTCACTATATCTTTCTCAACTCCCTGGGGAGCATACAGCACATTGCTACCGTAGTGCAGACGAGCTAATCTCTCACATTAGCGTTGTACCCAGGCACTATCTTTCAGAAATCCAGGATCGGCCACTCTTAAAGAAGTTATTTACATTGGCAATTGCATTAATGGTAATTGTACCATCTACATTAACTCATGAAAAATTCAAAGTACATCCCAATTCCCAACCGACCTTTATCAGTCATTTTGAGCCCATACTTTTAGCCATTCCAAACCCACACATGATATCACATCACAAGTGATCTTTCATCTTACATCATTTGTTCCCACAAACACACATAGGAACTGAGCACAAAAGATCATCGCCGCCAATAAGACCCGGCTCACTGGACTTTTTATTTGACCATCTTATTCTGAGCAAATTGATGCAGCGAGGCTTGTCTGAAGCAATAAATATATGTGGCCGCCTGTAGGGGGAGCAAAGTTAGATCAGAGCAAGCAAAAGAAAGTGATCATATTTGTGTTTCCCACCCATACTTATCTCTTTAATTCTAATCATCTATCTCTCACCTTGTTTGTAGAAAAGTGATAGCGATACATTGTATATATTGTTTTATAGGAGTAAAAGTTCTGAAATCCAAAAAGGTGACCTCTGAACAAATGAGTTGCCTGATCAGTAAATATATACTTCTGCTTGTGGTTGTTGAGTAAACTCATTCCTGATCAGTACGTCTTTTCTACATGCAAAATAAGTCCTGCGAATGATACATAATAAGATTGTGGACTGGTAGCATGTGTGCTTTATACACATGTAACTCCAGGGAGTTGCAAGGAAACATTTTATGACAAAAATGGCAATTGTGTAGATATACATATTCTTTTGTTTTGATTGATTTATTTCCGTTTGTATTATTTCTGTTTGCAAAATCTCCATCTACACAGAATCATCAATTTATATTATATTACTTGAGGCCAGATATATAGATTTTTCCACAAGACAGAGCATGCACATACATTTTGTAGATTCTTAAAATGATAATTACTCACTTAAAACTCTAGTTAGATAAAAAATACAGAGGAAATGCTGAAAATGTAGATTAACCAATCTGCTGAAGACAATTCAGTGACTGAACAGAAATATGAATATAATATCTTGTATTCACTATTGTATCCATGTACTTGGGGAGCAATGTGCCAATGACATAGCAGTCGTAAGGGTCTGTCTGCGGTCTTTTGAGGGCAGTATACTTCATGTATACTATGTTGTAGTCGGCACCCCAGGGGCTGATTCATACATGGACACATTACACAATGGAGAATCAGTGCAGGATGGGCTTGTTGTGTAATTGAAACTATTTTGAAGGATTTATTCAAGTTTGCAGAGATATTTACGCTTGATACATGTAGGGTTAAGCTGTGCTCATTCTAGGGCCTATACTTTTAGTTTCGTAAGAAAGGCTTATTATCTTAAATCTCCTTTGCTAATTTTCTATACACTTTGTCATTTTAGATTATAGAGCTAACAGTATAATTCATTGTGCGTAATTGTTTGTAACATAAGAAAGTTACGTGGATTTATATTCAACTGCAGTAAATGTGGGCTTGTGAGTCTTCTTTAATTTTTATAGTCCAGTACCAAGGACATATGATCAGCAATGTCTTCCCACAAAAGACAGACATCTATATCGATGTAATTATCTGTCAACAGCCTCAACTCTTAGCTGAGCATACAGTGGATCTAGCATATCATAAAATGGAATGCGACATAAAAATCACGCTTTAAGGTCAAGTGTGAAATAATCGGGAAGGCTATGTAAAGGTGTTTTTGGAAGATCGTAGATTCGAACTCACGTCCTCCCGTCCATGATTCAGACCGGTCATATGTCATAGGCGGGCGTGCTACCAACTACATTAATCCCCCGAGACACAAGTTACATACTTCGGTTTTCACCTGTATCAATCTTACGCAATGCACTTTCCCGCCTTGGATACTATTATTAGCCTATCCAGCCTCGCAGCCTTAATCAATTATAGCCTGCTTATACCTCCGACTATTACGAAGCAGTCATCTAGGCACACGGAGCCACGCACACCGGCCTTACAGGCTCATCCGGGCGTAATCTGAGCCACTTCTTTCACACAAGTATTAATGCTAGATCTACATGTAGTTACCGTTTTCACGCTAGTGCTAAAATCGATGTCTACATCACAAAGTCGCGAGCTTACAAATGACTATCGAGAGCATAGCAGTACTGTACATGTATTTTTTGATAACACATTCATGTTTACATAGTCGCATGGTGAATAGTATACCCTAATCATGCAAGGGCCCGTAACCAAGTAAAAGTCTAGCTCAAATTTTGGATTATGTGAACAATGGCCTATTGAATTCTCATATTCATGTAAAAGACGACTAGACCAACTAAATTACAATACTGTAATTCAACCCAAAACCTATGAGCATTGATGGCAACTAGCTTTTTGTTGTTGCCATCTTTAGTGTTCAGTTATTGTTTCTTGGGAAAGCATCAGACATACATGTAGTATCAGTGTAAAAAGAGATTTAGCTAATGCTGTCCATAGCCACAAACCTGACGTTGACATTTAAAAACCCTGAATGTTTAATAGCATGACAAGTAAAGCTAAAATGAGACTGTCACCAAATCATCAACATACAATGTAGGTCTTTATGCTTACATGGTTTTAAATTTAAACTACATGTATGTAGGAAGCAATGGTAAACAGAGCTTATGATATAAACTATGAAAAGTAAGTTGTGCGTCATTAATTATGTAAATATTGAAAGTCCTAAAAAATAGCCTGCCCATTCGGCTTTGAATTTTTTAAACCAGCTGACAGTAGCTGAAACTAGTAGGCCTGTCAGGTAGGTCGTATTTTGTACCCTGCTCCTACAACACAAAAACTATTTTCACGTATTTCAATACACACACATGCTCAGTTGTAGAAATATGCTTTAATCAAAGATATGTGAGAGAAACAAAGTTCGAGATCAATAGGAAAATATTTTGAATTTAACATACTAGGTTTATTCTCATCAAAATATGAGTATTTGGCGATGGAATTTCATCATCTAAAAGGGGTGTCCGATGCGTAAACAACTGTTCTTCCAAATGGTATTGAAATTATATTAATACCCTCCTTATTTGGCACACAATTTACATTGGTATGTGTTGTTTACACTCTTTTTGTTGACATACATGATTGGTGTCTTCACTGCGAGTTTTACTGTATTAAAAAAATTGGACACAAAAAGAGGTCTATTTTCGCATCAAATGCTGTGTTTTCAATATGATCTGGTTACCTAAGGATAATAGCTGAGTAGTTATCACAAAAAAGCGGGAAAATGTGGATTATATTTTACTTGTGTAAAAATTGTCTGGTCACATGTTGAGCATTATGATAGTAGGCTGTATATTGGATACAAATCCACTTGTAGAGCCATGTGATTGATCACAAAGTCATAAAGCAATCAGTGCATTATAGGGGACATTATTGCTCTTGCTGTCTGATCTTGATTATCTTATAAGCAGATTTAATTTCGTGTTGGTGTGTTTTTAGGCTTTGTAATGTTATATACATTCAAAATTACAGAAATGTAAGAACTATTCCTGTTGACTTCGATTAAGTTTGATGTTTATGCAAATATGTTAAAGATGACAATACAATCATTTGATTAATCATAGACAAATGTGTGGCATGATATGTGTTAAGTTTATGACAACGCGGAGGGTTAATAACTAGGTTTCTGACAATGTTAATCTTTAAAATGAATACTTTCATTATATATTTACATAGCATAATTAGATATTTTAATGTTGATTTCATACCAATGTTTATCATCCATCTTACAAGTATTTTATTTTATTTTTTAGGTGAGTTACATTATACATTGTCTGCTGATTTCCAAACCGGTAGGAAATATGTTTTGTTAAACCAACCAATATTGATAAATAGATATATAGTATTATCTATTAGATGAATATGTGTCATGTGATGAATGAAATATTTGCCTTTGTCAATTCCATCGATGTCCCCTACAATCTGATGATTACATGCATAATCATAAATAAAAAATTGAACAAAACTTACAATAGATTCCATTTAAAACAAAATGTCCTTATGCAAACTCAACTAATTATCATGAATTTATTAATCAATGTAATTAGTCTGTTCCAATTCCCATGAGTAGGCTATTCCGATGGCTGTTATGTCAAAAATGTGCTTTGAGACCGCAATCAGCAGATTGAAAATCTATAATATGTTTCAAAGTTTAAACATTGTTGATCATGTGTAATGGACAGATAATTAAGTTATTTACATCACACAGAACTCAAAAGTGTGCACTTTGACATTGAATGGCATGAGCAAACAGGGATGCCTCTACGCACACAGACCAGGGAATATCGGGAGCATATCAATGGTGTAGTCCATTTTCCTGAATGTGGAGAGATAAGATGCTATGAAAGACAGTTTCATGACTCGCCGTTGGTTTGAAAAGATATCATTTCAAATTAAATGTATCGAAATTAACAATGGTGTCATTTCTATAGGTATCTTTTTACGTGATTTCTGGGCCAAGCTGAATACTTGATGGTCAGTAACTGTTGGCTGCAATTTCTATAGGCAGTCTTGAACCTGTTATTCAGCTGTAGATGTGGGTTTTCTCCAGACAAATGTTGAAACCACAACACTTACAAATACACATGTGAAGCATCTCAAAATGAATATAGTACATGCATATATTTTGTAATCTTGAGTGTGTTTGTGCCACTAGTTTAGTTAGACCATGTTAGTGGGATAAACATATATTGTATTTGAAGGACTTATAGATGATGTAAGCATTAACATTAGAGGATTCTCTCCATGTCCATAGCGTCTCCGAACTTGTATGTGAACGCAACTTCGATTGGGAAAAAATTCTGTCAATGTTAAAGGTGATTATATGATAGATGTAGTCATACTTATACTTTATATCAAGAATCAAGAAGCCATGTATAATTTCATTTCAAGCTGTTTCAAGAGTGTCATTGACTTGGCTCAAGATGTGTGGGAATGAAAATGTGGTACTGAGACAGAATCAATGCACATAGCGTGATACATTTGACCTATCTTATTTTCACACATCCTTTTACGAATGTATCACTGTGTTTTTCACTGCGTATACTTGTGGTTATGGTGAAACTGCTTACTTCTGCTTTAATAGTTCCTAATTTCATACCGTGGTAGACCGAGGCTTTCTTTTAGTATAATCTAAATATTGATAAGAATACAGGGATTGTTATGGAGAAAGCAGCATATGTATTGAAGCTCTGTCACATGCAAATGCTACTGTGTTGTGCAATGGTTAATTTACTGGTCTCTTGTCTGTGGGCTTAGGTTCATTAGTAACAATTTACGACAGTCCCAATCTACATGGGCATTGGAGACAACTTTTATAAGATTATTCAAGCATTTCAGTCTTGTGCAGAACTGATGATATGAACCAATGTTGACAGCTATCTATCTTGAGAAAAATAACCTGCCTATTTTGGAGCATTTCAGATCAAGTATTCAAAATTTAAATCTCTTGGCAATATAAAAGCCCTCCAGATTGGCATAGTTTGCATCTATAACAATGAATGCAGGAATGTGTAGTTCCATCTGCATTATTTTGCATGCCTTACTTATTATACATCTGTGGAATGGCCCATGGACAGAGTAAAAACTGACCACCTTAAATGAATCAAATCAAATATTGCTACTACCTACTTCATAGAAGTCAATGTAAAGGACCGCTCATGTAAAAGCCTGCCCTCTAGAAATTACAAATATTTAATATAAAATCTCACTTGAATGTTTAAACATCTGATGATATCAAGTAATAATAGTGCTTTTTTAGGCATGTCCATCTTTGGGCCACTGCTGTTACAAAAAGACTGGGTGAGAGACTTCCACAGCGTCTGTTAATGTCCACTCCTTTCCCGATGCAGCCTTCATAGTCTGTCAATTATGCATATTATGTGCATATTACCCACAGAGCCACTTGATATAGCAGACCTATGATGCAATCTCGTGGAGGCTGATCAAATTGATGACTAATATATAACACTTTTAACTCTTAATTTCACTCTAACTCCGTCATTAATTTATGATCATTGTGACTTTGTAATGATCGCGATGATAATGCTACTATGCATATCCTTGAATCTGTTCATCGTATTGGAATACATATATATATATATGAACAGGGACAAGAGGGCCTTTCATCTCTACCATGTGTACGATCCGATTTTTGGCATCGAAAGTCGTGCTGATTGACCTTGTCATGCTCAGAGATGTTTTGAGAATGGCAACAGTAGTTGTTGAAACTGTCAACAATTTAAGAATTCATTGTGTTGTGTTAAGATGAACATTGTATATAGCTAATATCCATGCATAGATCAAGCATAGATTATGAGAATGGAATTTGGTGCCAATATTTCATGGCAGATGCTTCAAAATTGTAGAAAACAATGCTGTCAATGATTTGAACAATGTGCGTTGTCAATTTTTGAAATTTTAACAAACTAATGATCTGGATTTCTGTTTCATTGTAGTTTACATTGATATTAATAAAACAAATTTTTGTTTTCTCATACACAAGACAATTAAAAAAAGATTGTTTGAAAGTGATATTACAAGACCAGACCCATAATTGTCGTCAAATGAATACACCTAATTAACAATACTGCTTTCTCAAACATGGTAATTTTGAAGGGGAAATATTTTGTATGATCAGATACTGAATTTGCACAATTTAATTTGAATCAGTGACAGTGAATTTGTATATGCTAATTTACTCCTTTGAGAGCACCCTCATGTGGTCTATAAAAGTACACAATCCTTGCCATCACCCCCCTGATGTCTACAAAAAGTCACCTCTTATCTGTAAAGAGATGGTTGGGTAGGTTTTTGTCTCGTCAACTTTCATACTAAAATAAAACCTGTACAACTGTGATTTCCCTGTGGCATCTTATATCTTACAAGATTTTTTATTTTTTATTAAAAAGAATAAATCTGTACTATTACAAAGGTACAAAATTCAGAAGTGATGATGATGATTGACGAAGAAGTACAGTCGAATTTTAATTGTTATGTTATTTCCATATAGCTGTGTGTATAGAATGTATGACCTGCATATTTCAACCATAGAAAAAGACTACAAAAGCTTTGCAATCCTCCCACACTCCTATTAATACTACCAGTTTTCATCCGGCTGTTGTTGAGTTATTGTGAAACTGCGTCATCAAAGCTGAGCAAAACGTGACGTCACAACCCGCGGTGTTGTCATTTTCCAAGGAATGATGCTACTTGAAAGAGAAACGGCCAGTTCCAAATGCTATTTAGGGCGTTCGTTACCTGATGCACTGTTAATTTTATCTCTGTGGTTTCTGATGATAGTTCATCTAACAAGGGTGTAGGTAATTTATAGATATTGTACATAATTATGTTATGAAACTACTCATCTAAAAATGTGTATGACGATAACTAATGATGAGCAAAGACGGTATAATTATATTACTTATTAATTATTAATCATAATGGAAAAGCATGATGCTTATCAAAGCATTGCAGTCCCCTGGGATATCCTGCAATATCCACAACAAATTTCATTGTATATTGTTAGTAAAGATGTAAAATCTTTGTGAACCATATACGAAAATCAAAACAACCAGGGGGGTTAGATTGAAATTTTTTCATGAGGGTGTTTGGGCGCTTAGTTTGATATATGACTGAGACTGGCCTTTGATGTCCTTTGGACTTGATGTAAGTCATCGGTGGGTAAATATCAAGAGAGGATTAGATTTTGGTCTGTTTTGGTCCACTTTTAAGGGCCTGGGTAGAAATTTGATAAATTCAAGCTTGTGAACACAGAGCAACTTTAATGGGCAAACTTCATAGCAAGAGACTTGTACATGTATTTTTCAAACACCTAATTTAGTTTTATTTGGTAGTTTAAGAATGTTGTCTGGTCAGAGGTCCAATTTTCAGGTAGAGCCATGACGACTCGTGCTAAACCTTGCTTTATTCAACCATTTTTTGTGTTAACAAAGTTTATTATGCATGTAGCAGTTAGTAGTTGGATAAATGATGTGTCAGTTATGCGATTTAGTCCCAATAGATAAATGATGTGTCAGTTATGCGATTTAGTCCCGATTATAAAGAAATAAGATGAGACATAACATGCTTACATTTTTGCATGAGCGAAAATAGGGGTCTGAACATAAGAGGCAAAACTATGAAATCAGACTTCTCTATAATGTTTTTGTGGAAGGGGGGCACTTAACAAAATTTGCTGAAGAGGCGGGTGGGCGTTTTCATGTGGGTGGGCATTTGGATGGTTTTATATGGAATGACCAGTTTCCTAGTTGGTTGTCCAACATCGCACACTTCACAGCAAGCACCAAAATTTTACAGCATGATTTTAGCTTATTGGGACAAAATGACGCAAGGGTAATTTGCAGTTAATGAACAATAGTGTTAGATGTCCTCTCTGATGGTATTACCCCTATAATATGACCTTCTCTGATAGGGGATCACCTCAGTAATTGACCACATAGTTAATAAGACCACCACAGTACTTTGACCACCTCTGAATTGTGACTTAATGAAACAAATTCCATACAAAACTCTGTAATGTGACCTGTGTCTTAGGGGGTCACTTCTATGGTGATACAAGCTTTGTAATGAGAGCACCTTAATAAAAGGACCACGTACAGGTATGTCGGTTGCAGGTTTGTTATGTTTATTTAAATGAGAATGCCATTTACACAACGTACATACTGTGATTTTACAGTCTTGAATATCCAACAAATGCAGTAATAGGACTGGCTCTTAAGAGGTATTCCCTCCTCATCACAGCTGCAGACAACAATTGCTGATGTTCAGGATTTGGCCGACATTTATCTGGGAAAATCCCATTGCTGTTACTCATGGCTTTTACAACTTCATCCCTTTATAGCACACATATGTGGATTGTCTCAATAACATTAATGTCATTCTGGCATTTTTGCAGTATTATAGCTCGGTTTAGGGTTTAAGCGATGAATGAAAAGTGACAACAATTCTTTATCGTACATGAAAAGAGAATTTATCTTTTTATAGGAATCCAAATATTTAGCATAATTTGTGGCTACTTTCGACATTTTAGCAATCATACAGGGTTTGAAGAATATTTTAAATTTCATCCCAATTTATCTGTTTGGGTAATAATGGAATAACATAGAAAAATCCTTTTTGTATTCTCCTCTACTGATATTGTTAAACTGAAGATCATTTTAGGATTGCATTTTTCTTGTCCTGTCCTGTTTATCAGCTCTACATGGACTTGAGAAATTTGTAAAACATTGCACATTCCTTTTTGAATTGTAACACCAATTAGAAATATATATTAATTTTTGAGATTGTTACATTAATATACAGAGAATCATTCTTTTTTCTGTCTATGTCATATTAACTGATGATAAGTGTTTGTAAGTCTCGATTAAGTCTTTGTTAACTGTTGTGATTTATTTTCATTACAAATTTTGGCTGCTCAGCCCTTTCATTGTCTTTTCAAAGACTTATCCAGAAAATTTTATTCTTAAATTCGTACTCTTTCATCTATTTAAATTGGAAGATGCTCCTTGAGGTAAAAGACACATCTTCAGTTGTTAAATGTTCAGAGTGGAAATAGGTAAAAACAGATACAAATTGGCATCATTTGCTGATTTACTGAGCTGAAAGAGAGACGTGTGCTCATCACACTTTGGAATCCATATCTCACTTTCTACATAACATGAAGATGGTTATACATGGAAGGTGGAACCAAAAAATAACAAAATCATTAAAATATCCACCCATACTCTGGAACCTGATAAAGTGACTTGAGAATTATGATTTAATTGTAACGCCGGATGAGTGCCAGCCATATGGCTCAATAAAAAAATGCACACGCTCCATGTTTTTCTTCCAAGTGGCAAATCAAGGCCTTCAAACTGGAAAAAGAGAAGGTGGAAGTGCTAAGCCAAATCAAGTGTATAACTAGAAATTAAATTTTCATATATTATGAAGTTCACATTGAATAATTGATCCAGTGGTCAGGGAAGGTGGAGTTAAAAATCACCATCTGAATTATCAATATGAAAAGCATAAATATGTATGTATGTTTGTCCTGGGTACAAACTTGCCAGACATTTAATGATTTTGTCAGTATTTATTCTTAAGAGTTTTCACATGGGCCTGATGTGAATTTTTCTCTATGATCTACAATCAATCAATCAATCAAATTCTAAATTTATTTGAGCCGGCCTTAATTATTCCTTATTCAGAGTGTGTGGCCTGACTGCTCTGTCTACGTCTCAACTGTCCTCTCCAAGCCTTTTTTGTCACCAGTATCAGACCCATGCCCAAACATTCCTGATCATTCTGCACGACCGCATCCCAAGTCTTTTTTGGTCTTCCCTTTCCTTCTATTTCAAG
Source organism: Streblospio benedicti (assembly GCA_019095985.1). Lineage (NCBI taxonomy): Eukaryota > Metazoa > Annelida > Polychaeta > Spionida > Spionidae > Streblospio > Streblospio benedicti. Next base: position 10,615,515 of record CM032667.1, on the reverse strand, counting down.
TTTTCTTACTTTGCCAATCCAGCCAGAACTGTGCTATGTATGACTTAGCCATCTCAGTCTGCCTTTACGTAACACACTATCAATATCTGTGATACACAATGGCTCTGTACTGATATCATTGTTAGGCTTCACACCACACATCCAGTGGATCATAGCTCTATCATTTTTTCTAAGATAATTTACAGTACGGGAGGATGCTGTCCACGTCTCAGACCCATGAAGCATTGCACTGCGTACACAGGTGGAATATACTCTACCTTTTGAAGATAAAAGAATCTGCCTGTTGGTTAGGACTGGCAGGAATTCATGAAATTTGCCTCATGCAGTTTTGCTTCTGACAGTTGCAGCTAATTCACAGCCTCCACAACTGGACAAGATGTCACCTAACTAACAAAACTCTGTCACAACCTTTAACTTGTGTTCCCATACTGGGACCTCCTTGATTGGCCTGTCATCGATTGGCCTGGCAGTGCCTTTACACCTTGGACATATGTAGTCAGAATCAGGTTTGAAAACACCTTCAATCCCCCCTACATCGTTTGTGTAGTCAGCAGAGAAACTTGCCACAGTAATTGAAGTTTCTTGCTACCCTCTGCAAGCATACAGCACACATGGGTATTCTCTACTTCTGAGTAATTTGTCCAGATGTGATCCAGAGACCAGACACTTGGCCTTACTCATGTTTACACACAGTCCCGTTGGCTTCCATCCCTATCTTCCAGATGTGCAATTTTTCTGATAACTCTTTAACAGAGTCAGCCATAATGATGAGGTCATCAGCATACAGCAGTTCCCACCAAAGGGACCCTCACGAGAGAAGGTTTCTAGGACAATAATGAATAGCAGTTGACTAAGAACCAAACCCTAATGTACTCCAATAATAACACTAAATTCCTCTCTGTACTTATCTCCACCATGAACATGGCTGAGGTTTTTTTCAGCAATTGTCCAAACAATTTTTCTCATCAAAAATAAACCAAGTATCCCACTCTCCCCCTTCCCATTGAGTTTCAAATCACTTAAGCATATGTTACATATGAGACAAAGTTGGTTTATTCCATTCAGGTTTACATTTAACAAGAACATGATATTAATATGATAGTTTGTAAAATTCACAAACTGGAGCTTTTGAAGAGCAATAGAATTTGTATATATCTTATTTTTTTTACCAAATTTGAGATACCACAGTAACTACATAATATACATTGTGATGGCAAATCAAAAGAATCTTTGTACATGTTGAACTTAATTTTTTTCTTCACGTTATCAGTAGCTATTAATAGCATTATAGCATTACCATCTGCCTATTCGACCTTGTTCTGCACAATCAATCATTTCAAAGTTCTGTGATTGAAGTGTTCTCAAAATCAAAGATACAGACTCGTTCCAACTATTGATTGACTGATGGGCAGTAGTAATTTTAATGCTCATCTTCTTTAGGCAAAAGAACATTACATTTACGAATAAGGGCAACATATGTGAATTGTGACGTAAAAAAAAAAATAAAAAGGAGAGCAAGTTGTGGTTTGAGCTGTAAGTGCATTACGACAGGGGCACCTGTTGCATTCACCTGCTGCAGCTCTTGATCAATGCCTGTTATTGATGACTTTAAGTACTTTAAGTATACTAACTGTTAACCTGTAAAACGTCCATTTCACTTGCACATTGTTGGGTATCACAGCAACTGTTGGCGTCATTTTTAGGGTTTAGGGGAGGAATGTGAGCAAATGGTTGACATATGGTGGGCCTGCATGAGGTGCTACATGTACAGGAAGCCAGCGGGAGCGGTGGATGGCAGCGGTGAAAAATTTTAGTTGACTTTTTCTGAGAAGGGTTTTGTGTGTGTTTTTTGTTCCATCTGATCCCAACAGCAGAAGATTATTCATTAAGTATTTATATGCTACATGTAACTGTAGCTGTGGTTGCATCAGGAGGATTTGAGGTTGCACTAGGAGTGTCTGCGATTGCATCGGTATGGCCTGTGGTTGCATAGGAGTTGCGTCGAGGTCAGCAGGAGAGGGTACAGCACTGGCAGAAGAGAGTAGGTAACACCTTCCATGCTGCTTGTGCCTGCACCATCAACAATGAACTGTGCCTTGTCAATTGATGGTTATAACTATGAGCAGTTGCGGTAGCGACGATTCATACAAACCACCTGTTACTGATAAGATGAAGGCTGGCACTCACCTACATATAAGGGCAAATGTTCTGAAGCAAAGTCACAAAACGTATCTAAGCATAGCAGCAGACTGCTGGTCAAGACATGGGTCATTATAAGCTTTCTAGTTATTATTCATATATAATTAGGCAAAGAGGGGCGTGGCCATGTTTTTTTTAAAATTCGCCTGCAATCACTTTCCTGGGGCGCTTTCACGCATTTTGAGTGTTGCACTTTATGGGAAATCACCTTTTATGGGTTTATTTGTTCTTCGTGCGCTTGCTTTCAACAGTATTGACGAGAAAAACTGACTTACCATCAAAAATCGAATGAAAATGATTTTTTTTTTTTACGGCAACTTCACGGTCTCGGCATCACATTGTTGCTGCGTGCGTTATGTTTGTCTGTTGCTGCGTGTGTCTGTCTCACGGGTTTAGAAATGCTGGGTGCGTTATGTTTGTCTGTTGCTGCGTGCGACTTTAGCCATCACCTTGTTGTTGTGTGCATTTGTCTCTGTTGCTGCGTGAATTATGTCTCCGTAGGAGATGGGGGAAGGCTAAGTATATAATAATCGGAGACAGGGGCTGCCTGCGGGAGCTTGCTGCACGAGCTTCGGTTCATTATGGGAAGGGCCTTAGGTTCCATCTGGTAGTACATACGAATGGCTGCTGGAGCTACAGATGATATCTGAGCTTGGCATTGGTGGGATGCGTTAGTAGAGGATTTGTTATGGATTATTGATTATTCTTTTAATCAATAACACCCGTACTTGATTGTTCTGTAGAAAGTCGGGGGGAGGGGTCTATGGTAGCTGGTGTAGCTTGATTAGCCAATTACGCACAAGTGAAATGGTATAACTCACTGACACAAACCTTAAACCATCCCACTGGCTAAGCTCTCAATGATCTCAAAGTGGTGTTTTTAAGATTCAATTTCCACTAATTAAAGCGTACTCTTATCATAGAAATTTTGCAATATTTTTTTTCTGTGCATAATCCCTTTGCTCATATAATCAGCAACAAAAGCATTATCAGTGATATACTTTTAACATTATAAACAATTAACTATCTTTTAAGTTTAAATTCTTGAATGCTAATTTGAGTTAAATTATCTGGTGTCACTTTTTAAACTGCAGTTATTAAACTATGAGGACATTATGTCTATTGCCTGGACAGTCTGCATCAGGACGGTTGTGTTTTCAACTCACTTTTATAACTTGTGTGTCTTTCATGTATAACTTAAACAAACATCCTTTTGTTGAAATATTGATAATGACATAGAATAATATAGAACATGCAGGAAAACTAGAAACTTCATTATTCTGCCATCAATATAAACACATGTTAAGATGCAACATTGGGTCATTTAGATAAAAAGGGCACTGATAAAACATTCCATTGGTTTATGTAACTGAGTAGTCACCAGGCGTATGAAGGCTAAATCACATATGCCTGGTACACTGTATATTATGAGCCATATGGTGCCACCTAACAAGATATAGCTCTGCTCTAACCTTGAAATACAGAGTGATCTATTATTTTGACTGCGCTCTGTGTGTGACGTTTGGCACTTCGGTTATTAATTTTGAAGTAGATTGAAAATAATCATATATTAAAGGAAAGCCAACATCTACTTTGATTAATCAGATTTATATTTCAAATGCTAGCCCGATTAGAAAAAAATTATATTTCAAATAAATTATTTTTTAAATTACGGGCAAGGAGATTTGTGAATATGGATTTATTTTTAGTATTATATTTTATGGTTAAATATAATAGGTTCTATAGTGCAATAAAACACTTTCGAGGGTTCAATCTTTACATTCTGTATGTCCAATACCTATGATACGCTTATTCGATTATCAGTGCCATTTTGCTGTGCATGAGAAGCTCATTTTCCCTGAAAAACACCTGATTCATATTGCTTGTTCATGCCACAAACTCATTTTTCTTGATCATGAGTCTGTACGGCCATCATTATAAAACTTGCTCTGGGTGGAATTTGAGTGAAATTATCGATTGGATCATCATTATAGATTTACCTTGTTGGTCGGGAATATAGATTAAACTGTGTGCTCCACAACAATAATTGCATGCTCATTTAGGACTTGCGTTCATTTCGAATTAAAGCTGTTTAAACCAGTTACAGTGATCTAAATTTGGAGTATATAGTTGATATCAGTATATTTAAAGCACCCAATATAGACGAAGCTGTATACAAATGATCAGGTGGTGTACTTCTAGTTCTGTTTAAATGGCCTAGTGGGCTGATGCTCCATTACTAGAGACTACTATAGTACTGGTCATAGGTTCAAGTCCTAACAGAGGCTATGAGATATACCAAAAGGTCTATGTAGATCTTAAAAAGAAACTTGTCAAATCACTGCTTAAACCCAAGACCATATCCTTTAAGTTATTGATAATGAGTGATATTTACATAATACGATTCATTGCATTTAATACATGAATAGATAAATGGGGTTGTTTTCTTGTAATTGGGTTCAGGTGTCTTTGCCCTGTTTGTTTTTCCTACTTTACGGCCATGATGAAGCTAGTTGCACAAGCCCATATATTGAAGATGGAAAAAATATGGGTCATTTGCTCTCTTTGTCATCCATGCTATTGTACATGTAGCTTTTACAACATTTCTTCTGATCTAGGTTTAGATATAAATTCACTTCTAATGAGATAATGTTCTGCTGATGTGACATAAATGGCTGGATAGGTATGACGAAATTAGTTGAAAAGTATTTAGATGATTTTGGACTGGTAATCATTGATTCAATAATATGTGCAAAATTCATCTTTAAATCATATTTTAGCGATTAAAATGATTTATTGTTAAAGCATGGCTATACAATCTACTATAACACAAAGCAGACAGCTTTATTACATTTACTGTATATAACTTGCGGAGGAGTATTTCCCTTCAAGATTCTGCATGCATGACCATGTGTCCTTAAATCACAATCATATAGGATGTGGGTTTGCAACAAGTGGCCTTAAAAAGAATTTAGTGGGAGGTTGTCCATGGGTGTCCTTTTTTGTTGTTAAATTATGGGTACTGAATAAATGGACACTATATGTGCTTTTCAACAAATGCATGCAGATTGTACTGGCTGTATTGTGTCAACAGTTATTATCAGAATAATACCTATAAAGATATGATAACAGTGTGCATACACTGTTCTTGATATGCCATATCACAAATATATATTTGTGTGACAATTTTTGGACATGTTATTGATTGTCAACTTCTGATTTATCCCAACACGTTTAATACATGCGTCTTTTATAGTTTACCAATTCTGGTAAAAGTTTAACACAATTTCTTCATTAAAGTATGTACATGTACTGTATGTTTGAATGTAGATTGGTTAAAATGACCAACAAATGAAACTATCGCGTGGCATGACTTGCTGAACAAGAATTCTGATGCAGCAAAGAATAATGTCAGACAAAAATGTTTAAAAACTTTTACTTTTTTCTCAGTTTCACTCGTTATAACAAACACACTCATCAGCAGATGTAAAGATATAACAAAGAAGCCCTCAAAATACCAAAAATGTTTTAGTGCTACACAGTGAAAACCCCACATGGCAACCACCCATTAGTGAGTTGGCCATTCACTTTTATTGTAAACAACATGAGCTCCTGTCAATTGTTCATTGGAGGAGGAATTCTTCATAATATTACATATATGTAATATTGGTGAAGGAGAATATAATGTGCCTTGGTATGTTAACAGTTTGACGTTACGTTAAAGGTTATAATTTGAAATTTGTGGAACATGCAAAACTTCAAATAACATTGATTATAATGCCAGAGCTGTACACCTTAATCAGTGGTTGTCATGTGCAATGTTCTATCTCTTCAAACGTAAATATATACAACCTTTACACAGCCCTAAAATTTATCGCCGTTCACCGTTCACAAGGATTAGAAACGACCAATATCTATGTGCTTAGTGAAGTCCCACTCTAATACAAACAGCCTTTAATGTCATAGTCACTCCACATACAAATCAGCCTACACACACACAAACACACACAAAACTCCCAATGCAGCACTCCTCTCTATATATACATACATATATTATATCTGATTAAACCGTCCGATTCAGCCTCCTGTGCAAAAGTAACAACGTTGAAACACCAATCATTTGACAAGTTCTAAAAAGTGACCATCTGTTAATTGAAAAACATTTGCAAAAGTTGGCACATTTAGACGTCTTTTAGCTTATTTAATCTGAAAACACCAATAATAGTATAAAGATCACTCTTTCAACCGTAACGTTGCTGATTCTAACAAACATATTGATCACGAAACCAGTTGAGTCATTGAAAAGTATTGATTAGCAAATCATACATATGCAGTTTCCTAAATGTTTATTGTTTGCGAGTCATATGCCACAAGCATATATGTAATTTCATAGCATAGTTACTTGCCAAAAATTCTTTCACAACAGACTTGATCAAGAGACAAGGAAATGGATTTTGGCCAGGATCTTGTCTGCTAAATATTATAGCACCTTGACAACAAAACTTTGGAAGATACAGGATTTCAAACCACCCCCACTGCAGCCATTTTGTTGTTTTCAACAACAGCTCAATCTAAAGAACAAAAATCTTTTGTAATTTGCTTACTGCCAATACTACTTCTGTAAATAAGAACACAATCCGTTTTCCAATTCGATTAAAAGTGTAATAACATAACATGGGTTGGAAATAATGAGAAATACAACTAGAAGGAAATTAACATATATGAAGAATTTCTATATAAATTTTTATTGGTGAATTCCTGAGTATAATCAGCATCAGTTTTTAGTTGTGAATATTAATGCTGCTTTTCAATCATTCTCGGTCGTTAATAATCAGTAGGATACAGTTGCTTTAACTCTAGAACTTCTCAATCTCACCATTTGTTTTTACAAAGTGATGAATTAAACAAATTTGGCACTTGATTTAATAACAAAATCTGACTATTCTGACCTGTTACATAAATCTAGATATTGTTAACTAGAGGCAATGCCTCTGTACATAATAATGAATGTTCTAGAACACAATATCTTAGCAACACAGACTTTTTCCCATCCACACCAAAGCTCATTTGTATTGAATTGCTTTTTACCAAGTTGCTATCATTGTATGATAGGCTGGGACAATAGGAAAAAAACTACCTAAATTGCTATTCTATTAAGACACTGAAATATGTGGTTAAAAATAATCTTTCCCAACAATTTTCTGAAAATATGCTTTGGAAACCATGCTGAATGTTATAGCTAAATTATGCAAGGCTCGAGTCTGTCACAAAATATAAACCATGTTTTACAATCAGCTTTTTACCACTCATAACAATAGAAGCAGTAAACCTGGAACAGGTGACTGTCAAGGAGCAGTAACAAAGAACAGCAGACGACTGCTAAATACTGCATCAGGAAAACATATAATAACCCCTTTGAAGTGTCACCTTTCTTCTCAAACCCTACTTTTTTAAACAAAACTATTTATGGCTATAGGAATGTGCATCAAAAAAGATAACTAGACTGTAGATTGAAAAAAAGTACATGATGATTATCTTTTATACAGATTAGTGATGTTTTTTTTTTCTACATTAACACTTAACAAAAACCTGTGGTTGATTTAGTTACCAGTTGAGCTTTATTTTTATCCTAGCAGGGCACACTAATACAATGATTATAAACCATTCCAGTGATTTGGACAATGTGAAAAGATAAACTATCCTAAAACATAATGTTTTATGAAAAAGTTATCACAAAAACACCACACTTTAAGATAAATCTCCAAAACATCATGTTTAAAGACAAATTATCCTCCTTGTTTAAAGATAATTTATCCTGAAAATGCATCATGTTTGAAGATAAATTAGTTGAAGATAAATTATCCTAGAAAAATGCATCTTTGAAAATCATGCTTGATACCCGTCGATGCTGTCAAGGCTTTATCGACCTCCCCTCGTCTATATCCTCATCCATGACTTCAGCCTCTTTAATCTCCCATCTCATCATCGTCTGCTGTATCCCTCCCCTCAAGTCCCTTCAATGATGAAGTCTGCACATGTCCTACACTCCTGCTGATGCTCCATTGACCTCTCCTCCATCCATGTCCTCATCTTTGATCTCATCCTCACCTATCCCGGTCTCGTCTGCTGATGCTGCAGCCAGCACAGACTGCATGCTGGCGATCTCAGCCTGGTCCAGGCGAGGAAGGTCAATTTGCTCTGGGAACAGCCAGGGCTTAAGGTTTGGGTTGTGCTTGGCCTGTGACTTCCACGACGGGTAATTCCGGCATGCCTTTTGTAGGCGTGACATAACCTAGGAGAGGAAAAACATGCTTTTAGGTATGTTCAGAATGTCTAGTCTATGGGGAAAACATACATGTAGTTTGCACTGAATACCTGTCAGATTTTTATGAAGCTTTCAGAAGAAAAAAAGCAACCAATATGGGTGCAAGGTTTTGCTTGGACTTGTTCATAGAAGCGTAGTTTTTGTCTTTTATCAAGATGTTTTATTAAAAGTGTGATTGATCTAGACAGATTAATCACAATATAAACAAAGTGAATGTTTATCCTTATGGAAACCACTGATAATGCAAAGATAATTGGAGAAATGATGTTCACAAGAGAAATAAAAGCAACTGACCTTTGGTGCAAGCATGTGGGTGAGTTTGTTAACGACCCAGACGGGGAGCTTGCCCTTCGGGTCACTCTGGGTTACATAGGTCACAATGCAGCCTGGCTTGTTGGCGGGAGTCTCATCGTCCAGGGGCGTCAGGTAGTAACCAGTGATGTATGAAATCCCGCGGATCACGCCTAAAGGGAAGAAATACATTGTACATTGGATGATTAGGTTGAAAAAGGTTCTGAAAAGCTATCGAGGCATTTAATCAAAATGTGTTCGAAAGTACAGTTGAATCAGTTAAATATGACAGTTGATTTGCATTCTGAATGCTGATCTGCAGGACTCTGGAATAATACATCCTGTTAGGCTGGAGTGCACAGGCCACAGGGTCACTTCTGTAAATGGAATGGAATGGAATATTCCTACAGAAACACAGTTTATGGGATGAGCGAGTTCCTGAGTGTCAATTTGGTTGGGAAATACCTGATCTTGGGTCCATACAATTTCCGCTGGAAAAGCTGGGCTGGGGCAGCTCTCTGTTTGGGTAAGGATGTGTCATCTTGCTAGTTCACTATTGGGTGTAGCAGTGCTTACCGGTAGTATGCCTTACCTTTTTTCGGTGGTAGTGCAGTATGGTTGACGGAGTGGTTCACAATATAGAACTCTCGCCCGGTCTCCAGCCAGGAGCGCTGGATGACGAAATCACGGTTCTTGATGGGTTTGGGCGCACGTAGGCAGTAGTAGCCAATGTCATTGGTCGGGTTCAGCGAACACAGCTCATATCCCTGAATAATAGGAACAGTATTATGTGCAGCTAAAACAAAAAGACACGTAAGCAATGAGCCTATTTCAGCATGTATGAGTTCTGTTGTGTATAGATATGTTGCTACACAAAGACACTGAAACTCTTTGTTTGATAAAATAGTGCTAAATTGATTTAATGAGATTTTGTGGCAGTCTACAATTAGAGATACGGATTTTCACAATGGGAGCCAATAGTCATAATCCAAATTAGGAAATGTGTAGAAATAACCAAATTTTTTACTATGACTGTGGTGTGAAAACGATGCACAATGTAGATGTGAATGTTGGTGTTACCTCTGCCATGCTGGTGTCCCACTTTTTTCTGTAGTGTGGATCATGTAAAACGTCATATAGTGTTGTGGTCGCCACGTCTTTGAACACAGAACGCACCTATAATAAATGATAATAATAATCATTCAATCTGAACTAAAAGATTAACTGTTTATTCCTGATGTTCGTATAAGAGCTTGGCAAGTAGTAAACAAGAGTATTTTCCTGTAGCCCTATTGTCATTTTGTGACTCAAAATGTTAGAAGTTACAAATGAATAAGGGCCAAAATTGAAAAGAATAGTTAATAAGACTACATTAGTACACATATATTGGCTTAGTTTGGTGAAGTGTGTGTGCATGGGTGTGTATTAACGTTTTGGCATTTTGCCAGTGCACAATTTTAACCCTAGTTTTAGCGAATGTCAATGTGCGCGCGTAGCTGCGTATGACACCTACCTTCACCATGTGGAAGTCTGACACGTCTGTAGTCTTCGTCCACACAGTAGTGCTAGACTTGTTGTACTCTTGTTTCCATCCATCGTGGTCCATGCAAAGACCCTTGAGCTGCCGGAAATCCGCATCCTCAGCCACACGCACCTCGCCCACCTGCATCTTTACGAAAAAGTAGTGCCCCACAGGAAGAAGTCCTATTCCACGATGGAATACAACGTGTTAAGCAGAATGGTGTCCAACGAATAGTCCACAAATAAAATAGTGCTTTGTGGAATAGGCTAAAGTGTGAAAAAGTAGGACCATGTGGATTACGTTGTGAAATGTATTCCTACGTAGATTACGTTGTAGAAGACGTAGTTGTACGCCAGTTACTATGTAAAAAAGTATTCTTCTGCTAGTTTCTGTGTTCAGATGTTATCCTTTCGTACTTCTCATAAAAATGTAGTCTAAACATCTATTCTAGTGGTTGTTATGTTAAAAAAATAATCCTACACACGTTTACAACATATAAAAGTTAGTTCTACGGCAGTTAAGGTGTGTAAAATGTAATCCGTTAGCACAAATAGAACGTTGACGTGTATAATATCACAGATAAAAGGCAAATGAAGGCTGAAGTTAAAGTATCCTGCCTTCCTCTCACACCGTGGCTGCTTCTGATACTGACTGCTTGCAGCTGCTGCCACAGTCTATATAAGGAGGTGTCTGCTGCCGACCATTGATTCAGTGACGTCACCACAGCTATAGTCTCTGCCAAAAAATGTAGCAGCAACAGCTGATAAAATATTGATGGGCTTAAAATGACTCATGAAATCAACTATATTCTCCTTCAAGTTTGTTGTTATTATGAAGACCGGCCTACGGAGAGATTATTATTATTAATTATCTATCGATTGTCATTCTTTCTTTGAACGCCCAGAGTGAGTCATGCTTCTTTTGTCCAAGATTGTTCAGTCGGTATATCCATGACCTTATTAATTGAAGCAGAAACAGGTTTTAAGTTGTCGTAATTGGTTAATACACAAAATCAAGAATTAAGTTAGATTTGTAACTACCCATATATAAGAGATACTTTTACATGTCTTTTAATATGGACATGCATCAGGTTTCTGATAAGTCTGCAATGTTAGATTTATATTTGAAAAAAATACTGATACAATGAAATCAGTGAAGAATGAAAGCCCTCAAATATATATTGAAGCTGTGCACAGTGTCTTGTAGCAGAGCTCTTTGATATCAAATGTGTCAAATCTGCATAATGGATCAAGACCTTTGGTTTAATGCCCCATAGTAACATCAGTGTGTAAAGTTCTCTTATTGAATAGGTTAACACTAGATGGCAAAGCCAAGTTGTGGGCAAGATCCAAACATGCATCTTCATGTATCTTCAAGGTACCTCATACGTTTTACATTATAATTGGATGTAGTAGGCAAAACAATCTCAGAGAGTATTAAAATGAATATTTTCCCCCTGAATCATTCAATATTAATAAATGATTTTTGATGTTGCCAATAACTTGAGCGCTGCGAATGAATTTGGTTTGGCGTCTTTAGATTTGAAAGCCCTCAAATGTTCAACTATTTCTTTAACTCTTTTTACTGTAGAATGACAGAATATTGTAAAAACATGCACCGTTATTTCAGCAGTGTCATGGTCCTGGTCAGTCATATTTTTGTTCTGTGAAATTATTGTTTATTTGTTATCATATCAATGTCTCTAAATCCTGAATAAATGAATTTTGATCCAAGTTGACCCGTGAGCTGATGACAGCTACTCCGTATATGATGTGCAGTGTGTAAGTAACTAATCAGGAAAGTGGCTAAAGCATTTAGGTTGAATTTATGCCAGGCCTTTTAAATCATTGACCTGAAGGCTCTAAGAGCAAGAATACGGAACATTTCATTAGCTGGCAAGATGTTGGCATTTGTAACATATTTTTGAGTATTTATATGCATGTACAATTGTCAAGAAGGCTCTTCAGTTATCAGTTATATTTTATGCCCATCGGAGAAGAATGCCACATGATTGTTGGTCTTAGTTTGTGGCGCCTGTGACTATTTGTCACTAGATGACTTCATCCATAATATATGGTACATGTACCACTTGTCAGGTGTCTATTGCTCTCTGAATGGTGCAGATGGATACAAGCTGCCTTTGCTTGGCACAGAGGTTAGATAGACAGTTCATCCAAGGTCTGTGGCATTACATAAAGGCTAATGAAATAGGCCAGGACTAATGACCATAAGATCCATTGCTATGTCTGGTAGGGATTGTAGCAAATGTATCCAAGCTTAAATAAATGCTGCTTTTCAATGTCTGAAATGGAATATTCATGATTGAAGCCATAGAAAAGAAGCAGACGAGTGAGATTAAAAATGATTTTTAGGTCCTTCTACAACCTTTCTGTTACAACAACTGTCTATTGAGTCTTTTGATGAGAACATGTTTCATTTGCATTTCAAAGTATGGAAATAGAAAAGAAAATGTCAACACACTCAATACCACCTATTGTAAAAGGGCAACTTTTAATTAAACAAATACTAGTGTAAAAGCCCACAATTAAAATTGATCAAGGTTCAAATTGAATTATAAAATCCATGGCAAATACATGTAGCATTTGTCAATTATCAATAAAAGCAGTCAGTTTTCATACTACGGTACATTATGAAAGTTGCTAAGGCGTTTCTGTTCCATGTAACAAGTATGGGAGAGGGACCACATGCTTGCATTATCTTATCGTCAGCAATGTTTCTCTTGTTTATGTGCCCCATTATTGTAGCTCAAGAGTCAAATTCCAAACTTTTTTTCATAAACAATTTATATCGATAAACACAAAAATGTTATATGAAAAATATTTTCAATCTTTACTTCTGTCATATTATACATGTCACATATGACATTGATTTTTTGTGGTGGGTTGGGGTGAGGTACGTGCTCTTTATATTATTTTTATTTTTTTGGACATTTCTTTATACTTTGAGAAAAATTCACATGAAGATATAAAAATTTTAAGTAAACAATCTAGATTTCCCCAACAGATTTCTAATGCTGTTCTCTATTTAGTCATGTCAACCATATAACTCAAGTCTTTGTAGCAGATATACTGTCTCTACTCAGAAAATATGTCAAATTTGTAATTAATATCATTTTTGAGTATATGATAGATGATATGCGTCAGAATATGAAACCAAATTTAGTGTAAAGCAGTTTTACATTTTATTCTTGAAAGATAAGTTTTAGGTACTTTGTGGTTGGTTTATCTGTAATATTCTACTACTGATAATCCGATGTTTATGTAATTATTGAATAATTGAGAGTCATCAATAAATCTATCCTAATGAGCAATTGCTTCTGCACACAGGAAAGGCACGACATTTGGGATTTTCAAGTGATGACGAAATGGCCATCATATCCAATAATATTGAACATTGTATGTGACCCAAATCTATTCAATATAATATAAATTATACATGCTGATTTCTAAACATTTAAGACCTGCCAGTGGGAACCTTGGTACCAGATACAAAATGGCAAAATATAACATAGACTACTGGACACTCAGATAGTACTGCAGTTTTCGATAGCATTGTAGCTTGTGGAGACAATTGCGATTGCATTTGAACGACAAGATTGTCTTTGGAGAGTTACAGATGTTGGATAAGAAGGTGTTATAACTAACTGATCAAGAATTTACACTTTTTGTCTGACTGTTTTCAGCATATGTTCCAATAATCACATACTTGGAAGGAAAAAAAGATTGCTTTATAATATATAATCATTTCTTCATGCTGAAGTCACTGTTTCATGTCGACAGAGACAACACTTTTTCATTATTCTAATAGAATGTCCCATTCTGTGTTTCAGACTGCTGGTTCAGTTGGAGGAGACTGAGGCCAAGTTTGGAGAGTTTTGGCAGCACCACGATCTGAAACTTCGACAGTGTTTACAGCTACGACAGTTTGAGGAGAGTTTCAAAACCTGCCAGGTAAATTCTGCTCACATACCTTTGTTCATGCATGCACACGCACACATAAGCTCTACCATGACATGAAACTTATGACAGTGTCTGAGAGCTGCAAAACCAGGCACTCATACATTCTCACAGTTGCATGCATATGATTACAATAAACATAAAACATGAAACATTGAAATGTCATTTTTTGCGTCATTGGCTATAACAAGATCTTTATCTGCATTTAATTAAAGCAATAAAAGTGGAGCAAAAACTGCTGTGATTGTGACTAAAAACAGACAGCAGTAAAAACCTCAGACTGTCTGTGGGTAGTTTCTGGTGACATGACGCACGTCAGGGGCTTTTTTGAGACCTAGAACCAAGGTGAAGCAACCTGCCTATTAGCTGGATATATATGGGGCTGACTTGTACTCATGATATTTGCTGTGCTCTATTGAAATTCACTGATTTCGAAGTCTAAATAAGGAATCAATTTCTATGAATCAGTACAATAATCACAAAAAAAAACCACTCGGCAGCAGAAAATAGCTACACGATGTGAAACTGTACTCTAAGGCCTGTATAATCTTGTGATAGGGAACTTTAACCTTATTGATTGAACAGAGCTTCTCCTAAAATGGGCGTCTCCCTAAAGCCAATGGCAGATCTAGGTTTTTGAAAAAGGGGTGGCACACTTAAGGGATTTCATGGGTTTAGCATGTGCGATCGATGGCGGACATGTAAAAAACCCTATGAAATTGGAGAATTTTGGTGGGAAAAGGCCCCCCCCCCCTGCGCCCCCCCTGGATCTGCCTATGAAAACAATCTGTTTGCTCCTCACTTTTCTGCTGTATACCCGGTATGCTCAGCTGGTTTCAATATTTGTGTGTGTAGAACAAATTATATTTGCGGTGTTTTCGTTCAATAATGTATCTGCATACATGTACAATTTTACATGTTGTTCAACTTGGAAAACCTGCAATAAATTCCAATGTCAGCAACCAACACCTTTATATAGTAATTAGCTTCAACTTGTAGGCCAAAATATGTAGTACCAAATATTTAAATCTATTGGCATTGTTGTTATTATATATTTTTTTTAAATATTTATTTAGAAAGGTTAAAAATTATAATCTGTCAATTGCAAAAGTCAAGGTTTTCAACATGATTCACTGTCAGCAACTTTGACATTGTAATTTTAATTAGGTATTTGTTATAGGTTTGTTGATTGTAATATTAAATCTGATTGTTAACTCTATGTCATTGCCAAGTCATCATCTATGGCCTCCAAGGCTGTCACAAATCTAATTGGGAGGCGATTTCCAACAGCTCAATATCATCACTTTATAATTGGCACAGTATGGATCCTTTTCATGCAGGTGCTTTCTCACGTCTGACATTCTTGTCCCTATATTATTGGAAAACGGCTTAAAGATATAGCATAAATTACAAAACAATGAGAGTGCACAGGTCTGCGAATGAAAATTCATGCATAGCGGTGTGTTTGTATTTATTTCTGCTCTCATACGTAATCAACCTATTACTGTATCCAAGATTGCATCTGCTTGAGATTAGTCCATATAATTGGTACCATATTCATAACTGTGTTTTTAAAATTGGAGAATCCTTTTTTTCCAGATTAGATTTACAATGACTTATAGCATTGCGGTATGTACAGCTCAACATGAGTAGTTTGAATCGCAAGATAAACGCTGTAATTTTTGTTGTAGGTGAGTCGCATGAATCACATGATAAACACTGTAGTTGTTTGTTGTAGGTGCGTGTGCGTGAGCATGTAATGCGCGTGCATTCACTGCCAGAGCCGCCAGGGGACAGTGTGGGCGAAGTGGACGCTCAGCTCAAATCACTGGACAACATCCACACGGACGCTCAGGTGAGTCGCTCACTTGTCAATACTGACTCGCACATTTGACAATTACTTATTCACTATCATATCTAATCAAATGAAATCCAGTCAATCCAACCCTTCCCCCCCCCCCCATCGGATACATGGGTGTCAATGTATCACACATTATTTAAAAAGCACCCCTTAAGGCTAAAATATGCTCTTAAAAGAAATTCTAAACGGTAAAACCCTTTCCTATTTCCTATGTTATGTAGGAGGATGTCTCGGCCGCTGACCATCTGCGCGAGTCGGGCGAATCACTCATGTCTGCGGATCATTACGCCGTTGACTGTATCCGGCCCAAGTGTGCCGAGCTACAACGTCTCGCCGCCCAGTATCGGGAACTTGAGCGTCGGCAGCGTGAGATACTCACCCGGGCGCGCGAGATCCATGCACGAATAGATGCGGTGAGTGACTGTGGTGTGGATTATTCAGTTTGATAAAGCAATTGGGATCTCTTGACACCATTTAAACGCCCCGCTATACCCCCAGACCCTTGAGTGACTCACGTGTGTGTGTTTGCAGGCTACGCGGTGGTGTGAGTCTGCTGTGTCTCATCTTGCCTCCACCGATGATGACGCTGCCGAGTCAGCAATATCAGTGTCAGATCTAGAAGAGCTGTTGGCTGCAGCACCTAGCAACCTCAATATTGCCGCAGACGACGGAGACAATGGGCAGCAGCAGTTGCTACAGCAGGTGCTCTCACATCACACGCAGGTGAGGAGAATAAGAAACAGAAACAAGTTCATCATGGAGCAGTCGACATCTATCAATGCTTTTCATACACTTATTTGCTAATAGAAATATTTAGGGTGCGATCGTAGTGCCACATTCGGCTGCTAGGTGATCAGTCTTGATCAACTAGACCCTGTGATGGAGTAGACGAGGAAACGATTTAGTCTTTATCAATGTTTGTCTAAATAATTCCCAGAATGCACTGTAAAACAAGTGAAAAGCCACGTGCTTTGGTTTGTTTGCCTAAAAATTACCCAGAGTTCATAGATATGTGCATAAATATTTCATTGAGACAGCGATTAGAAAACAAGTGTATGCATCATCCATATTTACTTCAAAATGAGGCTTTTTGGATTGATGGGTCAAATTATGTTACTGCTTACATGTTACATGTATTTTCAAGACTTTTTAGTTTTTTGTGAAATACATTGTTCTTTTAAACATTGTCAAAACTACATGGAACAATGAACTTTATTCATCAAATCCGATTTTAGAGGATTATGCAAGATTTCTGATAACTATGCAATGGAATTAATGGAATACATTAGATTTACAAATTCCATTAAGTTCTGATGGTCCCATTCTCATAACTACCCACAAATCTTATTAAACCCTTTTAAATCCCATACCAGGGGATATGGATTTAAGAAGAAGAGTCCAGTACAAATGTTTGGAGTATGACCCCATGTGTTGTGGCTGAAGTTAGAATGCTGGTCTTATTCTTTGCCTGCTGCCACCCCCTCCCCCCCTACGCCCACCCCCATTTCATATTAAGGTGCACTCCTTATATCAGTAGTTCTATTAGACCCTGATATTATTGGTCCGAACATGTAAACATTTCCGCTGTTTTCATCTTGCTTATCACCCATTTATGTGGAATCAGCTTGTTGTAGTGTGACAGTTACAAGAGGATTGTGCAATGTCTTCAGAGATCTACTTGCAATGTTTGCGCTTGCTGGGAAGTGTTGGGGATTTTCATGTGGAAACGTGTGTACATTCAGAGAGAGCTTTGATTCGATGCTTATTACTTAGATTTGGGGTGGTTGTAATTCTGATATAAAGAAATGTTTCAAATGATTATAGAAAAAACATGAATATGAAAATATACTATAGTTCTTATTTGTCCTTACCGGTAGTTTGTCCTTAGAATACCATAATTTTGTTTATGAGCATATGAAATTATTCTGTCTGAGTCCAAGAATTATTATGTGCTATGCATTGTAATTTGTATACTAAAAAGTGTATTTGACTAATCGGGGCACATACAAACGAGGACACTATTTACGACTTCCGCTAGTTTACCTTTTTGTTAGGTTCTACTGTAGTCAGAACGTCCTGGAAACTATTTGTTTTACATGTATTTTGAATAAAAGTTCCTTTTATATTGTTTAGTTACATGCAGTAAGATTACATAATCTAAAAACATTTCAAATGTCAGGGCGAAAAGACTGAAATTGACAATGTGGAACAGATGTTTATGAGTATATTTAAGTTGCAACAATGACAAATTTAGATCTTTTAGATGTAAGACACTTGCACGTATCATCCATATGGACGACGTTTTGAAAAGTGAAACAGGAACAATTTAAAATACCTTACGAAAGGACACATTTAAACGTAGCATTTTCAGAAATGATAAGGTGCCTACACTGACGAGCACCATAATTATCATTATTGCACTACACCAATACACACACACTCTTGAGAAATATATATGGTCTATTTAGGAATATTTCTGTAAAACCTTCCTTAGTGAACATTATGGGATTCCATTAAACTGTTGATCTGTAATGCTCACTGACATATATTGACTCACTTGGCTGCCTTTACATAATGATATCTATATAGAAAAACAAATTTGTTACATTTCAGAGGTTGATTCTGAAAGATTTTCACTAGATCGCACAAACGGATATAAATTACCTGATAATGCATAGATCTTGCTAGTCTGTTTCATGACTGGATGATGTTTGCTTACGGCTTAACATAGCCTGTGCATGTTCTATAGGTAAACAATTTTATTGGTCCAGTGATAAAAAATCAACACACTGTTCAAATGATTGTGCTGTGTTCAATCATGTTTCTTCATTACTTGAAAAACCTGCAATTTAATAATAAACTGTTGTTAATGATGTTAAGTCTGACAAGAATAGTTGAATAACGTGTAAACCATGCAATGGATACATTTCAAGTGGGTTTTTGTTTCTTTCTATAAATGAATTTTGCATATGAAATATGTTAATGCAAACTGTACCATGTCTCTGTGTGGTGAGCCTCTATCGCTTGGATTTTGCAGACACAGCTGGCATCAGCGCGAGCTCGTGTCGAGGATGTGCGTGCCCGGGTGGAGAAACGGCGCTCCCAGCTGCGACGCCGCTCAGAGCCCGGTGCAGGCAGTGCTACCCGTACAACAGGAGAATCAACAGGTGGGTAAGCAAGTGTCATTGCAGGTGGGTTGGTAGGTGACCCAGCTATTGGCATGTAAATATGTGAAAAGAGAAATGTTTTCTATGCTTGTACAGAATTGTAAGTACGTTATAACAAAGTTTGGTGCCCATAACCCCACCCTCATAACATTAAAAATAATACTGTTGGTGCCGTAAAGATAATCTTATAATAATAATAATAATAATAATTGTTTACCCTTAAATCAAAAGTTCAGAAGCGCTACAACAATAGTAATATAAAAAAGGATAATACAAATATATGCAATAAAATCCAAAAACAATTGTTAAACATACGGGACAGAGTTCATAGAGTGCGACATAAGACCTTATGAAATTAAAAGTGTTGCATGGTGATTTGCAAGATCGTGGAATAAAAGTATGATACATCGACATCCCGGCTATGATTATATCTTATATGTCATAAGTTTTTGATTAACTTTACCAACCTCCCATGATAGACACACACTATAGCTGGGCCTATATGCTGTGTCATGAAATTTGAGCTTCACCATCCCCAGTCCCTCCCAGAAAGCAACTTCGTTTGTTGGTCTTGCTGTGATCAATGCAGGCCACAAGTCTGAAGCTTTCTTTTACAGACTCCCCCAACTCCTTCTCCCTACAGACGAGGTCATATTCAATTAACTTTCAAAAAAACTGGTGATTTGCAAGATCAGGGCAATCAAATTGCCATCACCTCCCTGCTACTGGCTGGCTTTTAATATGATTCTCATTAGTAGCATTCTGTTACGTATAGTGTTTCCCCCCTTGGGACGGCAGGGTTATGATCCAGGATGGGAGAACAGTTACAGTCCCATAGTCCTCCCAGGTGACTGAGGGACCGACACACAGCCACCCACCATCCAAGACACATGACCACTGATGACACCTGCCCCTGATTTGGCTCCCACCATCACCTCCCTGTGGCCTTAATCAGACAAGCACCCCCGACTTGTTTGTTGGCATGCTGTGATCAATGCAGGATGCATTGTGTCTCTGAAGCACTTTCTTTACAATTACAATGATAAAACATGACTTAATGACATGAAAACAACATATATATGATGTTCTTTAATTATTAGTAATTCTGTTATCTAGTGTTCTCGATTCTGTAACCAATACATTTGTACTTTTCTTGCAGATCAATGCAGGATGCCTGTCAAGACTCTTGACAATTCTGATAAACCATGATGCTTAATGACTGCCAACTATATATGATGTTCTTTAATTGCGATTCTGTTATCTGAAACGATTCTAGGCTCAAACCAGGCTCCCAAGATGGACACTGATGATGAAGGAACTCTGATCGATTTTACCGAAGTCTATGTTGAACAGCACCATACTGGAGGTGAGGAAACCAGGGCGGGACAGAGGACTGTGACTTTAGATGTCCTCTGGGTTAAAATTTATCAAAAATGTATTGATTTAGTTTTTTATACTGCATGGATCAAAACATGTTTTAAGTATCTTATTTTCATTCTTATGAATTGAAAAATAAATTTATCCTCATTCAAAGTTTTTTTTCTATAGATCAACAATGAAATCTTAGAAACTAATGAAATGTTAAAAAAAACTAGATATCTTTAGTTCTTATAGTATGCTATGCATTCCTATATTTATTCATCACATTTTCATCCATTCACATTTTTCGTTTTCCTTTTCATTCAATGTCTATTATGTCTCCTTCTGTAGCCATTTAATCATGGCCAAATTCATATCTCCAATATCTTTCTATAGCCGTCATGACTTATTATAGCAACATCTGCTAATAAAATTGATGCTATAAAAACTCAATTGGCAGCAATATTTTCTAAGGCCACTGCCTCTGTAAGTGTGACAGCATCTCCAGACTTTCATGCCCTGATCGTCTTAATGTTAGTTTGACGTTTTATTGTATGTTTAGTCTGTAGAAAATGTTCACTCGCACTTACAAATTGAGCTGCTTGTATGTATAACTAATTACTCAATCATCATATTTTGAATGCAATATTGATTTAAAATATGCATTGAAAAAATTAAAGATGCATGGAAAAATTTACTTAAAAAATTTGACTGTTTTTCAGAGACCAACATTTTGACAAAAACAAGCTGAATAGAATGGTTTCCAGCATATGGAATGTTAATTGTATTTGATCTTCATATTTCTGGTTGTTGTAAGGACCTGTCTATTCTGTTTGTTGTTATGTTATCCAGGGTTATGCTGACCGCTTGGAGGAGCCCGGCATGCAGCACCTCATTCCCCAGCAGCTGGTGGGCAAGGCAGACGTGCTATTTGGAAACCTGCGGCAGATCTACCGCTTCCACAATGAGTATGTTTAACTTTTAAACTTCTATATAATCGTTAGATTCAGTAAGGAATCGTATCACATTTGCTTCTTCATGGTCATGAGTTTGAAGCCCATCAGAGGCCTTGTGATCTTATCCTTACTGGATCTGCTGTCCTAAATATGCTATGTGCAATTCTTGATTCCATTTACTGTTGGTTTTCTAATCTCTATAACTGCACTGATGTATGAAATGTGTGTGCATTATGAAAATTACTGACAGTCATGTTTTTGAGGTCCGAGAAATGATCTTTTAATTTGCGCAATACCAATAATACTGACTAAGTGACATATCGAGTTATTTTTGTGCTTCAAATAGCAAATAATTTCTTTAATAATCTATGTCTTTCAAATTCATTGTGATATGAGAGATTTATGAAAGGATGTGTTTTACACTTAACAAACAATAATACTATTTGATATTATTTCTTCCTTTTTAGTGTATTTTTGTCTGACTTGGAGAAGTGTAAAAACACACCGTCTCTCGTTGGCAAGTGCTTCGTAGAACGGGTAAGTTTTAGTGTATATAAAATAGAATAGATTTATATTCCTAACACTATTCAATATTAAATGATGGTATATTTAACTCCCATCTATTTTTTATCCAATTTATTGAATAAGCACCAATTATTCATAATTACATTAAATAATTACAATAGGTATAGTAGTGCATTTAACAACAGAAATACCTATAACCTTGCTGTAGTGAATGAACAGAATTGTGCCTATCTCGAGTGCCGATAGTCTACATTAGCCATAGGCAGATCCAGGGCCAAACACGGAGCACATGTCTGCATTTTTTTCACCCCCAAAATAACTTATATATGCTTTTTTTGCATTGCCTTTAATTCTCTTTAGAATCTCAGTTGAAGATGCAGTTGTATTTGTATATAATGAAAGGAAATGCAATACAGCAAAGAAGGATATTCTTTCCCATAACCCTTTGCCACCCTGATGCTGCTGTGTTTCAGAAGGAGGAGTTTGGGATGTACGGCGAGTACTGTCAGAACAAGCCGCGCTCAGAGGCGCTCCGGAAACAGGTTGGGGACATGAACCCGTTCTTCAAGGTACAGAAACTTGTACTTGTAGACCACAACAGATTCTTGATTAAAAACATGTCACTGCAGATAAGGAGATTAACATTCGTTACATGTTTGAATTAAACCAACGTCAAAGAGTTCTATGTCAATATGTCAATGTTTCATCTGTTAATTGCAGGCCTGTCAGGCGGCCCTGGGACATCAGCTCCCCCTCGGAGCGTACCTCTTGAAACCTGTGCAGCGACTCACAAAGTACCAGCTCCTACTCAAGGTACATACACAGTTTTGCTTCTTTTTTTTAGACAGTTAAATGTATAAGCAGACTTGCTAACAATTTACATTTTATTTAACATCTTTACGATTGTTGCCATGTCTAGAATATTTAGTGATTATTTAAATGATTTTTCATGTGAGTGTTTTACCTGGGTTTGAAAACAGATTTTAATATGTAGGAAATCTTTCTTCCAACAGTCTTAACACAAGCTTGAATATTCGTTAAAACTCAGAGTACTTTAGCTGATAAACTCATTGGATTTCTGTTTATATAAAGAACAAGTAATATTTGCAATAATCTCAATATTCCAATAACATTTCCATTGGCGTGGTGTGGTTGTAGGAGATCCGTAAAGTTTGTGAGGATGATGCTGGGGGTGTGTGGGAGTTGGACCAGGCGGTCAGTGCCATGCTCGCTGTTCTCCGCTACGTCAACGACATGATGCATCAGACATCCATCGCGGGATTCCCTGGGACATGGGCTGAGCAGGGAAAACTACTAATGCAGGTACGTTGCTAGTTATTAGAGGTCAATACACAATACACTGTCTGCACATTGAATTGATATTTGTTCATGCTGGTTAACAACGCAAGCTTCTCATTCATTTACTGCCAGATCACTACTAATAATAGCTGCCTGGCCATATCAATTGTATTTTGGTAGTCTGATAATACAAAATGCACTATGGTGTATGTACATAAAAACTTTACTCAGTGAGCATTCTGCATGTGGGAGGTCAGGCCATAATGTATACAATGTACGTGTGTCATAACGCACCATCTACATGTAACATTGTGTACCATGTACCTCTCCATTCCCCTGGAACATTCACTTTGTGGTCAGACTCCAAACAGACCATAATGTACTATGTATTGTCATAATGTACCATGTATCATAATGTCCCTTACAGGGAGCCTTTAGTGTGTGGGCAGATGCCAAACGTATCCGCGACATCCGCTTCAAGCCAATGCAGCGGCACCTGTTTCTGTTTGAGAATGCAGTGATTTTCTGCAAGCGCAAGGACATGGCGGAGGGATCAGGGAACCACGGCGCCGGTGCTGCAGAGAAGGCTTCCTATATCTACAAGAACATGCTCGCGGTGAGAATCATTTAGGGTATAGCTTGTTTTACATGTCATCTGAAATAGAATTACCATTTCCTATAAAAATAAATAAACTAACTAGATATATTATGTTTGGGATGAAAAAGTACATTGTCATGAGTTTTGATACTCTACTATTAATAGGAAATCTTGATTCTGGTTGTGTGGTAGCCCATTTGAGATAAACTTGAATACCTTTTTGCCAGGAAATATTTGTTTTTCAAATGAAAGTCTGTTAAATGGAAGACAATAAGGTCATTGTGTTTGTGTTCAATGAAGACATACATACTTCTATCGACCAGGGATAATTTGATAAATGAAAATGACATTGAGATTAAACAGCCAATGCGTACGATGAAAACTGCAAAATATGTCAATTTATGCTAAAAGATCTACTCTCAAGTAGCCAAGAGTAGTAAAAATTACGGAATGTACTATAAGTGTTGTAATTACCATTCTCTTCTTTGATTATGTTACTTTCATAGAGGTTTGTGTTATTGATGTGATTGTGTTGTTATAGATGCGCGAGATCGGTATGACGGAGAACGTTCGAGGCGATCAAACGCGGAAAAAGTTTGAACTGTGGTCGCCCGGCAGAACCGAGGTCTACTGTATGCAGGTCAGTTACATCAGCCGGCCATATTGAGTGGGTCATTTCCCATATGAGGTAGAGGAAGTGCTCAAGTTATTAAAAATGGCACCATCAAAAACAATAGTTAGCATGCACTAAACAAATTTTTATTTGCTCTATGAGATAGTGATGTCCACTACAACCCATTATAACGTAAAACGTATGTGTTACCTTAGAGATAGACATATTGGTGGATCGTGTCAATAACTTGAGCACTGCCAATATCTTAAGCACTTCCTCTTCTTGTTTTATACCATACCATGCTTTGAACATGTAGTATGTGGCAAAGCAATTGAAGGGAATCTTTCGGCTTGGAATCATCATCACACATTTTGACAATATTAAATGAATGTGCTGAAAGCCACAAAAATATTATTCATTAATGGATTATGTTTGCCATTAAGTCATCTTTGGAAAATTTATAATTTATGAATAGCTGGAAAGTCACATAGTTTTTAAATAATTACTAGCTTGTAGTAATTCTGAATTTTTTTACCATTTGCAGGCTCCCACTTTAGAAATCAAAGACAGCTGGGTGAAGGAAATCAAGCGCTTGTTGCTGCGTCAGTTTGATAGCATGAAACGTATGTAAACTGACTTGATTTTTCTGTTTGCTATAAGTTTTTTTATGTTGATGCTTTTTATGGGCCTGTTGAGTAGCATACAAAACAAAAAATATAGTTTTAGACAGTAAAATAAAACAAAATTAAGTCGTACATTTGAAGCACCCATTTATTTTACCAAAAGTTCCTATATTCTCTCATCAGAGGTACATGTACTCAATTCTCAGTTAGCATTCTTTCACCTGAAACACCCCCTTGCCTTGTCCTCCAACAATCTTAGGCATGCCAAGTTATTAATTGGAATAAAAGCTACTTTTGATTGTTCTAGCTGTTCAGTAAAGAAAATCATACTTGGATTTCGCATTATGTTCATATTTTTAATACAGCTGTAAATTTGATTTGTATATAGGGAAAATATGTGTGAAATCTGACTGAATATCAATAATGTAGATGAATTTATTTCTTTTTATGATCCATAATATTATGACAGTATCATAGGAAGGCAAATACATGTTGTAGCTGAAGTTACATTGAACATTGCTATCCATGAATTTAAATTCATAGACTTTGCACAACTTGTGTAGATGGTGCTGATGCCAACAAGGCAACTGTGTTACATATTATTGTAAAATGACAGAGTATACTTTTGATTACTTCGACCCTATACTTTTATTTTTGATTCCTGGGGTCCTTACCTAATGTCTAGATCATCCCTGAACCCTTACAGAGACTTTGTTACATCCAACCTACTCTATCTGTAAGATTCTATCTGTATCTTACAGGTCGCAGTCATAAGGAAGTGATGACAGTTCCTGTGTCCCAACTCTTTGCTGCCATGACAACTGCCGCTGCCAGCCAATCACAGACTGGCTCCGCCCACCTCACAAAAGACAGTCAGTCAGCACCTGACAACAACAACGGCAGCCCTGCGCCCGCACACCAACACCTGTCAATCATTCCTGAGTCAGCCAACCAATCGTTCTCAAGCCCTGCCCACTCTAGCAGTAGTCAGCTAGATACAAGCTCGTCTAGACACTCAATAAGCTCATCCCACTCTAGCACCACAGGCGGTGCTGGAAGTGGTGGGCAATCAGAGAGCTTGAGACATTCGCCTACATCAGTATTAGAGAGCCAATCAGAAAGCTCAAGACAGTCTGTGAGTTCATCATCGTCGGTTAGCATTTGGGATCGTGGGAACCAGCAGGTAGAGACTGCGACGACCCCAGGGTCACGGCCCCTGTCAACCTCATCTTCAACTGACCTGCCTTATGGATACAGCATGAGTGAGGATGAGGCAGAGTTCATCAACTTGGGGGCGGAGATAGGCTGCTCCAGCACTGAAGATGGGGATCAGGTAGTCTCATCTTACACATTTTCATTTAATTGATTATCATAATGTTTAAACTAGTGAGTTGAATAAAATTTAAATTCAAGACCTTACCTGGAGGTTTCTGTCAAGTAACATCATAATATTGCTGTGAGTTTTAAAATTAGAACATTGCTTACTCTTCTGGTAACTGTGAAACAAAAAAAGACACTTGCTGGACTTGTATCGATAATCTTGTTATTTTGGCAGTCCCTGCTGCCGCTGTACGTCGCCCTCGCGGACTACGCTGCGGAGGAGTCCGGGGAGCTATCGTTGTCGGCCGGTGATGTCGTGTCTGTCATCAAGATGGGGCGGGAGGGATGGTGGTACGTGCGCCGTGCCGAGCCGGGCACCATCGCTGCCGGATGGGCACCAGCCACATACCTCGACGCCGTCTCCATCTCCCCTGGCAACGGGGGAGGCAGCCGGCCCAATAGTTGTCATAGTAACATGTCAACGTCGACGTCTGCGTCGACGGGATCCCTTGGTAAGGTACATATGTGTCAGCGTGTGATGGGGACGCACCAGCTTTTTTCCTGATTACACCGAGTACTGTTAGTTTCACAAATGTGGTTTTGGGGGATTATTTCAAGTGTGGTGTTACATATATTTTGATCAATATTTCTGTGAGGATGCTTAATGGAGGCTATACTGCCAATGTGTGTGATAACGTCTGCATGCACTTTCATGAGATAATGCCTGAACGTTATAACAGAAGCATTTTGTATTGCGTAAACAATGTATAAAAGTCTGAATGCGGTTTGGAACTACATACCTATTGAAAATACTTGCTGATGTTCAGGAAACCTTAATGAAAATTGCAGGAGCCTTTGAAAATTATTCTTACTAGACTATATCAAAATAGATGTAATACGTTAGAAATTGTTACCAAAATTGAGGCTACATTGTATCACCACTAATGTGAAAATAACAATACTTCTGCTTGTACAGCAAACAGTTGATGTTCTTGTGATAGTGTGATAGTATTATTCTCACAAAGTGATGTAACATTTACGATTGTTTTTAACAATATTGGACCTGAAGATTTTATACCTTAAGCTATAGAGATGACTTTTATGTTTGTCCATGTTCAAGAGGTAAAATAGGAAAATGCGAACCATAATATCAGAATATTGGAATATCAGACTATCACTGGAAGGTCAATTGTTTGTGGTTTTTGCGGTGATGACAACACCTGCTGCACCTACTGTCAGGGCACCTGGTCGGCTTTCATATATATTTTCTGTAAAACGCTTTTACCCGTGCAGGATCAATGTAGCATATGCACCACTGCTAGATCCACAATAATCTCACTAGAAAAATTCTATTTGAATATTTTAGTTATTTCACCTACATTGAAAAATCTCTTTCCGGATTATGACAACGAAAACATTTTGTCTGTTAATTTTTGTGTACATATTTCTTTTGTGTAACAGTTTATATAATATTTATATTTTATTTACATTTTTTCTGGGATATTGAATTGGATTTTTTACTTGTTTGATTTTGATTTATTTACTTGGATTTTGGCTTTTAAATTCACTGCACAAGGGAAAATGAAATCTAGTAGAAACAAAGACAATAAAACACACAAAACAAACCCTTAAATTTATAGATAATGCGAAAAAAATATTCAATGAAATTGAATCAAATTTAATCTCTCAAATTCTATTGTATAATATGCAATTAATTTTTGACAGAAATTGTTTTGAAGGGATTGTGTTGAATATAATTTGCTTATTTTTGTTGAACACTGAATCCTTTTAACGATTTGCTTTTTACAATAGTTTGCATTTTTATTCATATGATAAGGAGTTGGACTCGTGACCAGAAGGTCGTGGGTTCAATTCCCGGTCGGGTCTGGTGGTGAGTGTTGAGCAAACTTTCCCCTAACAGGTTGCACACTACTCGTGGTACCTACATGTAAAATAGGTACAGGTAGGCGAGTAATTAGCATGTGTGCGCTACAGAAGCAAATGCTGTATGCAACCAGTGTTGTATGCTCCCCAGGGAGTTGAGAAAGGCAAAACGTTGAGTGACAAAGACGCCAATGACCTGGTGTAAATTAGTCGACTGAGCAGTACAGCCCATGGATAGCAGACTATAAACCTTCGACATTTACATTTACATATTCTAATTGTTGATTTCGACAAAACTTTTATTTTATTTTCATCATATATCTTATAAGATTATATAATTGCATTATGAAGCAAATCTTATATTTCTGACTATGGTGAATTTCATTCACAATGTATTGAAAAGATAGGTTGCTCGAATAGAATTTTTCTCAGTGAGAAGTAAAGATAGCATCTGAAAATAATAAAGAAAAGTAATAAAATAATCTCCAAAATAGGCAGATAACAAATCCCTAAAAAATACAGTCCATGAATTAATAGCACAAGTTACATATACACTTTGTCATGGTTTGCATTAATGAATTTTAGGTATTGAAACTCAACAATAATGCACATTAGTGTAAACAACCCATTATCCTTGTAGATTCAGGAGCTGCAAGGAGTGGAGGTGTGAAGGTGACCATTGGCAAGGTGATCTCGGAGACGCTGGTGTGAAGTGATGACAGCACTAGATTGGTGGATCACAATCGTCAGACTGGTGCCACCGTTCGGCAGGACTGATTCACAGCAGACTAATGCACATTGTAATGCTGGTGCTGCTACAAACACATGGCGGAAAAGTCAGTGCTTCTACAGGGGAATGGACACATTTTGAGTGTTTTTGGTTCGTGTAAATATTACAATTATCAATTGTGTTCATTCACTATTGGTGGTGTAATATGGATTTATCACTCTGTGAGTGCCACACCCATTCATATTGGAGCATTTGACCAATGGAAGTGATAGTGGCTGTAAGGGTATTCAGGTTTAGTGTAGAAAAGTTAAAAGTTAAAATTTCTTGATGGACTTGCAGTGTGGATGAAGTAGTGATTCCCCAGTAATGAAACCAATCAGTGTCTTTGTGCACATGGAATTGAAGGATGTTTTAACCATGTCACTCGCTGGCTTGATAAGAGCCAAAATGGGGGAGTGCCCAAAGTTGACAACGGGGAATTACATGAATCACTTTCAAAGTGGCCAATTGGCTAATGAAAATTGCATAAATTTTACATGCTGTCATCCTTCAAATTAAGGTCTTTGTTGCTTCATTTGGTGAATGTCCATGATATAATTGTCTCAGTGAAGGAGTGTGTCAACGTTACTTATAAAATTATCAAGTTTTGAAACATAACCAACTACACCAGTTTGTTAGTGAATCAGTGAATAGTAATTATGTTGTTTGACAGTTATGGTGTGTGTTGTTATGACTCAAGGAAAGCACCAAAATGTTAGCATTTGCCAATGGTTTAATTAAAAAACAAATGCGGTAGATTTATGTATATTCACAAAAATGTCCAGTTTTTTTAATTCAGGGCAAAGTGTGCATGCGTCCACAACTACTTCAAGTATGTATTTAACTGTCAAGAGATGAACCGGGTAATTCACAATGTGGAATGCGCATTCGATAATGTTGGTTGTTTGCCAGTGTTGATATTGGTGTTAAAACCAGCTGGTCAGAACCCCGAGTAAATGCATATTTTTGATCCTCTGACTTGTAAACTGTGTGGTGCATATTTGTTACAAAAACATTACATGCACATAACACTAATTTGTTAAATGGTTAAATTGGTGTTAGAAGAAAAAGCCTTACAGTCAAAGAA
Source organism: Streblospio benedicti (assembly GCA_019095985.1). Taxonomy (NCBI): domain Eukaryota; kingdom Metazoa; phylum Annelida; class Polychaeta; order Spionida; family Spionidae; genus Streblospio; species Streblospio benedicti. The sequence goes on along the minus strand of CM032667.1, from coordinate 10,585,140 downwards.
TCAAATGTGTTCACGTAAAGCTACAAACTCATCGGTCATTTAGTCCTCAATTAAATAGATATGAGAAAATAGTTAATTTGGCCTGTAGAAGTATTTGGTGCCGTGTAAACCTAGAAAGTGTGTGATACTGTCTGTGATCTTATTGTTATGTGGTAATATTATTCAATTAATGTAGGAGCACCTCAAAATGGAGTATTCAATTCGTCACATTTTGTGGGTTGTTAGCAGTGCGACGTAGACATGATTGTATATTATATTTGAATGTTAATGTTAAGTTTCTGTTGAATCGTTAAACAATTATTTTTATAAATAAAAACTGCAATATTCATATACCTAGCTAAGTAATAGGTGCTATAGATAGAATGAGGCTCTGTAAGGGGCCATTCAGTATTTATGACAGGGTGGGGTAGGAGGATTTTCCAAAATTGCTGTGAAAAAAATTAATAGCCCACCCCCCCTCAAACTTCTGTGAAAAAATTAACGCCCTCTCAATTTCATGTGACAAAAATTGATGACCCCCCCCCACCTCCCGCCCCCTCACAGTTAATGCAATCATTGTCAGTTAATTAAAATCCTATTTGATGAATATCCATAATATAAAAAACAGTAAATTTTAGGACAGAATCTCTAAAAAATAGGGGTAAATTTTCTGTGAAAAAATTGATAGCCCGCCCCCTCAAAAGTGTGTGAAAAAATTGATAGCCCCCCTCCAAAGATTGTGACAAAAGTTCATGGCCCGCCCTAAAATCCTCCTACCCCACCTTGTCATAAATACTGAATGGTCCCTAATGTTTAAATGGCATGGTTAAAACAATCATAAGCTCTAATGCTAAATGTCCACATGCAAATTCTTGCAACTGTTGAACTTAAAAGTTGTCTCATGCCATCTCTTTTATGGTTCCTTGTTTCATGAGCATTAACATAATGTTGGAGACAGAAAATAATTGTTTAAACATATGAGGGTTTCATTGTGAAGTTACCAACAATGCCTCTGTTATATTGGTTGATGTGGGTGGGCACATTTGTCTGTAAAATTCATTTGAATCAACATGTATATCATCCTCGTGGTAAAAGTAAGCTTCTCCATCTCAAACATTATGGGGTTTAAAAAGTTTTAAAGGTTCCAATAATCTCTCTTTTGATCTAAGCATTTTTAAAAGGTTATGAATTTTTGGTGTTAATTGTAGCTGATGAAAAGGTCTTATAAGGGATTGACTATGCCATATCAAAATTTAATAATACCGTTAATTTCAAACTTACCTGTTAGTTGCCTTTTTGGTAATTGTTAGCCAAAGAATTGAGAGTTCTGGTATTTCTGATGTTTTTCTTGTACATTCCAGTAATTTAGCCATTCCTGTTGTGTACAGTTGAAATGTACAACTACTACTATAATGGCAAATTTGAAGGCATTCTGATAATTGCAAAGTATTTTGTATTTGATTATGTGTTTCAAATTTGTAGGGGTAGTCAACAGTATTTAAAATGTGAAGATTGCCAATAAGAATATTTGTTTTGGTGTTTTGTAATCAGCTGCTCAATATCATGTTGCCAACTTTTGTTACATGAAACTCAATTCTGTGTCAAATTATATAGGCTGTTATTCTTCATCTTTAAAAACAA
>CM032667.1:10562452-10583420 GCA_019095985.1 Streblospio benedicti | reverse complement strand
ATTTACATTTACTTGGTGTAAGAGGATACTACTTCTGAGAATGAGAATGATTCCAACAACTGGTGTACTGAGAACGTTCATTGATTTATTTAGTTTACTTGACAAGAATCTTTCACAATATCTTCACTTTAGTTATTTAATTTCTATGATGTATATTTATTAAATACATAACCAGTGTTCACTCCAGGAATTTTAAAAAAGTGGGCCAGGGCCCACAGCTCTGGAAAAAAAAGTGGGCCCTGGTCTCACAGATATGGGCCCCTGATTAGAGGCGAAGGGGGCATTGTTTTGTTTATCGATAATTTTGCAAAAAAGCGTCTCTATGCTACAATTTACCATATATATATATAGCATAATTATTTTACAGTTACTGTGTATAAATGAAAAGTGTGCCCTCATCATTATGTAGAACAAATCAATTACCTGATTACACATGCTATCAAGCTGTACAAGAGACATGCACAATGTAATTAATAAATGAAACACAAATAACTTCGGCATTCGATAGTACGTTTTTCAAGCTTTCTGGTGGATATATTTTTTATAAATGATTTTACCATTCTTAAGAGATATTCGTGAACAATCGATGAAATGACTTGATAATTTTTCCTTCGTCGCCATCTTTTTTATTTGCCCGTATAATACGCATGCGCTGATAACTATTGCGACGTCAGAAATTTGACGCCGATGTGCGTAAACATCGCATGTGTTTTAAAAATTTAGTAGGCAATTCTTGTTTGTCTGGTAATCATATCGGAGCATCGCCTAGTGGCGAAATCATACTTTTTGTCCAAAACATGACAGATCTACCCACCGGGACGCATTATCAATGTGCAAATGCGCCTACCTAAAATAAATGCATTTTATGGCCGCAGTGGCATAATGTTTTTTGCGGCTTTCATTAATAAAGTGCGGAAAAAAGCGCAAGGCCACAGCCTAGAATGAACACTGCATAACTATTCGAAAACAAGTGGATAGGCAAAGTAATCAAACTTTCTATTTAGAATAAAAATCAGAGCATAACGTTCTCATTCTCTGGCTTTGACATTTCGATTTTAGTGATAATATGCTGTAAATGTGTCCAAAATTATATTTTGTCAGTGTAGAAGCTGCCTTATGCACCATTGAAGTGAACAAAATCAAAACAGGACAACCAAACATTACTTGTTGTCTCAATATTTCACTTGGGAACGCCATGGTTCATTCTGGTCACGTGACGGTCACGTAACGTGACGGTAGACATTTTAGTAGAGAGGTCACTTTGAAGAAGCACGATTCAAAAAATATAAAAATTAGATATTTATTATATTATACCATTTATCATCAAAATAATTCATCTAATACAATGATACAAAATATAATTAAAAAAATGACCTCTCGTAGAGAGTGAGGACTATCACAGAAATTAATGCAATATTGATAGTATTAATATAATATGATGAGTATATATTTGATTTAACCAAATTTATTCAACACAATATTTTTGTTACACTTCAATAAAACAGTCTACAACATTAACAATTTTAAATTAACTTTAACATGTAGGGTGTGTATCTTTATAGTCGTATTTATCTATTCTTACTTATGTGCTAGGGTGATATTGGTTTTCTAAAAAGAACTACTATTTTCTGATTAGGCCTCTCAAGAATAGAGCCTTTGCTCAGTTTGAATTCGACCTTTCTCACCCTATGGTCGACTGGGATCTAGATCTGCCGAGATTTATCTGGCGTATTTACACTGTAAATTGTTTTTTAGCAATTTGAAAAAAATAATGTTAAATTAACACTGATGGTGAAATAGTTAAAAACTATTCCTTTCGAAAGGTGTAAAAATTCAATAAAAATAAAAAACATTGCCAGTCGCCATGGGCTTAGATACAAAAGTGGAATGGCAATGTTATACATTTATCAGAATGTAGAACCTCACTTAAGATGCATTGATTCATCCAAGGCCAGGCTTATGGGTTCCATGAGTCTGTAACATAATGTGTCATAAATATTTGGTAATTACACTTTCACCTATCACAGTATTATCACACAACAGTTATATCTCATATTATCACATTTTATCACAATTGCATCACAGGACTATCACAGAAATTAATGCAATATTGATAATATTAATATAATATGATGAGTATATTTTTGATTTAACAAAACTTATTTAACACAATATTTTGTGACTTCAATAAAACAGTCTACAACAATATTAACAATTTTAAATTAACTTTAACGTGCAGGGTGTGTATCTTTGTAGTCGTATTTATCTATTCTTACTTATGTGCTAGGGGTGATATTGGTTTTCTAAAAGAACTACTATTTTCTGTATAGGCTTCCCAAGAATTGAGCCTTTGCTCAGTTTTAATATGACCTTTCTTACCCTATCGTGGACCAGGATCAAGATCTGCTTCTAGATTTATCTGGCATATTCATACTGTAAATTTCTGTTTAGCAATTTGATGGTAAAATAGTTAAATTATTATTCTTTTCGAAAGGTGTAAAAATTCAATAAAAAAAAAATATTGCCAGCAGCCAGGGTCTCAGATACAAAAGTGGAATGGCAACGTTTTATGTTTATCAAAATGTAGAACCTTATTTAAGAGTTTATGGTTACTTATAACGTAAAACTTTTTTTTTAGGTGGAACATTTAACAATTGGGAATTCTCGAACAAGCTTCTTCGTTTGCATTGATTCTTCCAAGGCAAGGCTAATATATTCCATGAGTCTGTATCATATAGAGTCTCATAAACATTTGGTAATTTCACTTTTACCCATCACAGTATTGTCACACAATAGTTATATATTATATTATCACATAATAAAATATCTTATATTATCACACAACAGTTATATTGGTCATATTATCACATTTTATCACAATTGCATCACAGGACTATCACAGAAATTAATACATTATTAATAAAATTAATATAATATGATGAGTATATATTTGATTTAAAAAAACTTATTTAACACAATATTTTCGTGACTCTACAATAGAACAGTCTACAACAACATTAACAATTTTAGATTAATTTTAACATGCAGGGTGTATCTTTGTAGTCGTATTTATCTATTCTCACTTATGATATTTGTTTTTCTGTTTTCTAAAAGAACTACTATTTTCTGTATAGGCCTCTCAAGAATTGAGCCTTTGCTCAGTTTCAATTTGACCTTTTATTACCCTATCGTAGATCGTGATCGCCATCGAGATCGAGATAATGGAATGGCAAGGTTATACATTTATCGAGACGAATGTAAAACGTTTTGAGGTGGAAATGTTTTTTCATCCAAGGCCAGGCTCATGTGTTCCATGAGTCTGTATCATATAGAGTGTCATAAACATTTGGTAATTTTTTTTTTCACCTTTCACAGTATTGTCACACAATAGTTATATATTATATTATCACATAACAATTATATCTTATATTATCACACAACAGTTATATTTCATATTTTCACATTTTATCAGAATTGCATCACAGGACTATCACAGAAATTATTGCAATATTTATAATATTAATATAAAATGATGAGTATATTTTTGATTTAACAAAACTTATTTAACACAATAATATTGTGACTCTTCAATAGAACAGTCTACAACAACATTAACAATTTTAGATTAATTTTAACATGCAGGGTGTGTATCTTTGTAGTCGTATTTATCTATTCTCACTTATGTGCTAGGGTGATATTTGTTTTCTAAAAGAACTACTATTTTCTGTATAGGCCTCTCAAGAATTGAGCCTTTGCTCAGTTTCAATTTGACCTTTCTTACCCTATCGTAGATCGTGATCGTGATCGAGATCGAGTGGAATGTAAAATGTTTTTTGCGGTGGAACGTTAACAATTTTGGGAATTCTCGAACAAGTTTTTTGTTGCATTGATTTGTCCAAGGCCAGGCTCATGTGTTCCATGAGTCTGTATCATATAGAGTGTCATAAACATTTGGTAATTTCACATTCATCTTTCACAGTATTGTCACACAATAGTTATATATTATATTATCACATAACAATTATATCTTATATTATCACACAACAGTTATATTTCATATTTTCACATTTTATCAGAATTGCATCACAGGACTATCACAGAAATTATTGCAATATTTATAATATTAATATAAAATGATGAGTATATTTTTGATTTAACAAAACTTATTTAACACAATAATATTGTGACTCTTCAATAGAACAGTCTACAACAACATTAACAATTTTAAATTAACTTTAACATGCAGGGTGTGTATCTTTGTAGTCGCATTTATCTATTCTTACTTATGTGCTAGGGCGATATTGGTTTTCTAAAAGAACTACTATTTTCTGTATTGGCTTCTCAAAAAATGAGCCTTTGCTCAGTTGTAATGTGACCTTTCTTACCCTGTGGTCGACCGGTATCTAGATCTGCTTTGAGATTTATCTGGAATATTTATACTGTAAATTGTTATTTAGCAATGTTAAATTAACACTGATTGTAACCTAGTTAAAAACTATTCTTTTGAAAGGTGTAAAAATTCAAAAAATCAAAAATCATTGCCTGATAGTTTTCCTTACTTTCACTGCAGGGCACATGGACCATGATGATCATGGTATGCAAAATCCAGTTGCTGTGATTTGAATTTTTAAATACCCTAAACTTAAGTGATGCATAGACTCATTTTTTTAAATCATGCTTGATCGGGCACAGAAACCCACGATATGACGTGTCCTGAGTCAAGTTCCATGTGCTCCAGTCATTCAACGATTATTGATCATTAGTTAGTGTCAAGTTCCGGTAATCAAAGCAAACATGACAAATCAAACATTCAACATATTTTGGATTTACACAAATATTCTTTATTTAACTATTATATTCACCTGGAGTGACATTCCTGGTTGTTTTCCAACAATGAGAGATCAGGGGTGCTGCTACAACTGGACAAGCCTGGAAAGCATAAATTGGAGTATACAGCAGAATGAAAGACTCGAATAACTCTTAAGGGTTAAAACTTTATTTCTTTAAAAAAAATCTTTATTCTTTTATCCATATAAATCATTGTTGAATTGACAAGCACCTTCATCTGAGAATGAGGATTCAATCAAAATCAAAGGGTCTTATCGGGACCAAGGCTAGAGTCTTACCCTGAATCAAATGACTCACTCCCCATCTGCTTCAACTTTATCACTTGCTAAGAACAACATATATGACATCCAGAATCCGGTATACTGATACAACAACGAGACTATCAAGATTCCATCAAATAAAATATCAAAATGAAAAAAATAAATAAAACCCCCATAAAATTCAGCTAGAATTACATTTGTTGTCGTGCCAAGTGAATCTACTTTTCCTGCTTTGATGTGTTTGTAGAGGATTTTGTGTCAGGACTGTGAGACTTTGCTTCAGGTTCTATTTCCTCATTGTGAGGTAACTTTAGAAGAAGAATCATCAGATCAGAGGAGCTGTCGATATTCCAGTAGCCTACACTTGTGTCAATACTGCATAAGAAAAAATATATATATACATGAGAAATCTAATGAACTGTACATGATATGCCCAATGTAAAGCTAGTTGGATAATAATTTTCAAGACCAAGTAAAATTTATATGCATCTCATGTCTTAAAAATAATGCCTTTATTTTGAAGATACTGATAGCATTACCATGCTATTCTGTTTTTGTTTTGTTTGTTTGTTTTTTGTTTTTTTTCAAAATCCCTCACTTGGCCTGGCATTCAATATTAATCATAATTTGCTGGAATTTTGTGCACCCTCTGATGTTATGACAAAAATCTTGTGGCCTAACCAAAAATTCCATGTGGGCTTTTCCCAAAGACTCACGTTCAAAGTACTAAATGCATTCTTGACACAGATATTTTTTCCTTACTTTCCTTACAGGGCACATGGTATGCAAAATCCAGTTGCTGTGATTTGAATTTTAACTGCCCTAAACTTAAGTGATGCTTAGAGTCATTTTTTTTAAATCATGCTCGATAAACACAAACCCACAATTTGACGTGCTCTGAGTCAAGTTCCATGTGTTCCGGTCATTCAACAATTATTAGTGTCAAGTCCCAGTAATAAATGCAATCATGCAAAACAAACATTCAACATATTTTGGATTAACAACATACATTCTTTAATTAATTATTATATTCACCTGGAGTGACATTCCTGGTTGTTTCCCAAAAATGAGAGATCAGGGTGCTGCTACAACTGGACAAGCCTGGACAGCATAAATTTTGAGTATTTACAAGAATATAAAATAAATAGTTACTGCCAGCAGAATGAAAGACTCGACTGACTCTAAAGCACTGTGGTAAACCTGACGAGGTCTACTGCAGTAGACCTCAGCAATATGGCCGTGCAAACACCTGTCCATTCAGATATGAATTCAGATATTTTGGCTTTAAGCCAGCAGGATAGGTCTGTTTTAATGATCACGCAAATAGTTTATCTGTTTAACAATGTTTATAGGGTATAAAGTTAAGACAAGTGTTGGTATTATGTGGTAGTCAATTTAAAAAATATGTCTTTACCGTCTTTAATGGGAGATATCTTAAGCCAGCTTGTCAGTTTGCTTCTGAGCGATCTTTGAACAGTGAAAGGATGTCCAAACCTTCTTTCTAGTTTCTCCCAAGCATGATTGTAAGCTGATTCATCGCTGCCAAAAAAATTAACCTTCTACTGCTGACTTGGCCTCTCCAGTTAGATATTGCTGAAGATAATATAGTTTATCTGAAGGGGGAATGCCTTTAAGAGCTACAAAACTTTTACGAAAATTAATAAATTTTAGAGGATCACCATCAAAAACAGGGGGAGTTGGCACAGGAAGTCTAGATTTATTAATACTATCAGAAAAACTTTGGGCAATAAATGCTAATTGTGAATCGGTTTCAGTCAAACTATGGTCTGAAGTTTGATGGGATTTTGTCACACTATTTTCCAAAGTGAAAGGGGGTGCTTCAGGATTCAAATGATTTTCACTTTTGGGAATTTCATAGATCTCATCAGAAATTTAATCCTTTCCTCTTGATTGACTATGTCCAATTGTTCATAAAATTCTATCCAATGCTATTTTGTTTAGCTGAATCTTCGCTTTCAGATCAGTCCTCTTCATTTGTGCCTCTAACACCGCTAAATTTCTTACTTTTTCTGAACTGGCAACAATCATGTAAATGGATAAATGTGTCAATAACACAGGAAAATAAAAAGTTATAAACATATAAACATTACATTAAATAGGGGTGAGTAAATTATTAATCAAACAGTGTCTTACATCGTCTGACACATCATCTCGGAAGACGTTTTCTAAAGTGCAGCTTCTACATTGACTTTGGAGGGGACTTGGAGTTTACTTATTGACTTTGGAGTGAAATTTTTACCCACAAATCAATAGTTGCCGAACTCGGTTGGTTCATGCTCATCCAACATTTAGAAGTCAATAAAGAGCTGGTCTGCATCGTTGTCTTCTTCTTCTTGGTCTACCTTCTCATCACTATTTACTTCCTCCGGATATTCAATCCTTTGCCCATCGTTTTGTTCTACATCCTACTTACCTAATTTCCTCTTGTACTTCATTTGTTTCCTCTTCATTTTGTTCTACATCCTCTTCCTCTTGATCTACCATTTCCTCTGAATGTAATTCTTCCACATTTCTTATTGCTAACTCACGCACTGCCATTTCCTGTTTGAGTCTTTGTTTGATGGTAAGCCCTTCTCTTGAATGTGGTTCAGGCTGATTTTAATATCATCTGCATTCTTCTTATTTTTCTTTTGGTTCTGATGTATTCACATTTTCATTTACATTTACTTGGTGTAAGAGGATACTACTTCTGAGAATGAGAATGATTCCAACAACTGGTGTACTGAGAACGTTCATTGATTTATTTAGTTTTGACAAGACAAGAATCTTCACAATATCTTCACTTTACTTATTTAATTTCTATGACAAGCAATCGGTAGACCATTACATCTTAGTAGGACCGTGAAAACGGAAATCACTAATTTGTTGAATTGTTTACAAACAATCGGAAACAACCATAACATATTTTATGTAACTAAAGCTAATATCTTCTAATATAAAATTGTTTACAAAGGCTTCCTGGACATGAGTTCTTAGAGGAGCAGATCAACAATATAAATCATTATTGAATGGACAAGCAACTTCATCTGAGAATGAGGATTGCAGAGCCATTGAATCTTTTGTTGGCAGCTTTGATTTAGATGCTTCCTTCACACAGAACCAATCAAAACAAAGGGTCTTATGGGGACCAGGGCTGGAGGCGTGCTCTGGATCAAACGACTCGCTCCCATCTGCTTAAAATTTTTCACCATCTAAAAACAACATGATATATGACATCCAGAATCCGGTATACTGATACAACAACGAGACTATCAAAATTCCATCAAAGCATCTCATTTGGATATAGCAGAAGAACTGTTCAATGTTCCCGGTACATCTTTTATAAAGTATTCTTTCAAGTACTTTCCATGCTTTGTCTGTAAAAAATATCACAGGGTTCTCAGTGATTTTCACAAATGAAATTCAAGTTTACTTCTAGGTTTTGTCCAGGCTTGAAAAAATATTCAAGTTAAAAAAATAAGAGCCTGGGGGTGGCGGCAGTTATAAATGAAGCATTACTGCATTTTTGTTTATTGTAATGTGTTTGGTGGTATATATATGTACTTATTACATAAGTACAGCCAGGTAAATGAACAATAAATATTCATTAAAATATCAAAATAAAATAAATAGATAAAATAAAAATCCAGCTAGGAATTACATTTGTTGTTGTGTCAAGCGAATCTACTTTTTCCTGCTTTTGATGTGTTTGTAGAGGATTTTGTGTCAGGACTGTGAGACTTTGCTTCAGGTTCTATTTCCTCATTGTGAGGTAACTTTAGAAGAAGAATCATCAGATCAGAGGAGCTGTCGATATTTCAGTAGCCTACACTTGTGTTGGATAATAATTTTCAAGATCAAGGAAAATTGATGCATTCTTGACACAGATATTTTTTCCCTTACTTTCACTGCAGGGCACATGGACCATGATGATCATGGTATGCAAAATCCAGTTGCTGTGATTTGAATTTTTAAATACCCTAAACTTAAGTGATGCATAGACTCATTTTTTAAAATCATGCTTGATCGGGCACAGAAACCCACGATATGACGTGTCCTGAGTCAAGTTCCATGTGCTCCAGTCATTCAACGATTATTGATCATTAGTTAGTGTCAAGTTCCGGTAATCAATGCAAACATGACAAAACAAACATTCAACATATTTTGGATTTACACAAATATTCTTTTTTTTAACTATTATATTCACCTGGAGTGACATTCCTGGTTGTTTTCCAACAATGAGAGATCAGGGTGCTGCTACAACTGGACAAGCCTGGAAAGCATAAATTGGAGTATACAGCAGAATGAAAGACTCGAATAACTCTAAAAGGGTTAAAACTTTATTTCTTTAAAAAAAATCTTTATTCTTTTTATCCATATAAATCATTGTTGAATTGACAAGCACCTTCATCTGAGAATGAGGATTACAGCGCCGTTCAATCTTTTATTTGGCAGGTTTGATTTAGATGCTTCATTCACACAGAACTAATCAAATCAAAGGGGTCTTATCGGGACCAAGGCTAGAGTCTTACCCTGAATCAAATGACTCACTCCCATCTGCTTCAACTTTATCACTTGCTAAGAACAACATATATATGACATCCAGAATCCGGTATACTGATACAACAACGAGACTATCAAGATTCCATCAAATAAAATATCAAAATGAAAAAAATAAATAAACCCCCATAAAATTCAGCTAGAATTACATTTGTTGTAATGCCAAGTGAATCTACTTTTTCCTGCTTTGATGTGTTTGTAGAGGATTTTGTGTCAGGACTGTGAGACTTTGCTTCAGGTTCTATTTCCTCATTGTGAGGTAACTTTAGAAGAAGAATCGTCAGATCAGAGGAGCTGTCGATATTCCAGTAGCCTACACTTGTGTCAATACTGCATATGAAAAAATATATATATATACATGAAAATCTAATGAACTGTACATGATATGCCCAATGTAAAGCTAGTTGGATAATAATTTTCAAGACCAAGTAAAATTTATATGCATCTCATGTCTTAAAAAATAATGCCTTTATTTTGAAGATACTGATAGCATTACCATGCTATTCTGTTTTTGTTTTGTTTGTTTTGTTTTTTTTCAAAAACCCTCACTTGGCCTGGCATTCAATATTAATCATAATTTGCTGGAAATTTTGGTGCCCTCTGATGTTATGACAAAAATCTTGTGGCCTTACCAAAAATTCCATGTGGCTTTTCCCAAAGACTCACGTTCAAAGTACTAAATGCATTCTTGACACAGATATTTTTCCTTACTTTCCTTACAGGGCACATGGTATGCAAAAATCCAGTTGCTGTGATTTGAATTTTTAACTGCCCTAAACTTAAGTGATGCTTAGAGTCATTTTTAAATCATGCTCGATCGGGCACACAAACCCACAATTTGATGTGCTCTGAGTCAGTTCCATGTGTTCCGTCATTCAACAATTATTAGTGTCAAGTCCCAGTAATACGGACGCAAAATGGATAGTCCATCAATTTATAACAGCACGACGATTAATCTCAACAGTCGTGCGGTTTTGGTTTCGGTAGGCGGGGACGTTATGTACGATATGTACCGCTCCGTGTTCTGTTGGAGGAAAATTCTGGTTAATTTTGATTAATTGTGCGTAAATTGTTCGCCTTTACACGTAGTCGTGTCGCACGTCCGACGACGGCGATGTCATAGCAACGGAGTTGTGAAACTATTATCGGACAGTCGCTTTTACCCGAAGTAAGCGGTCGAAAAACCCGTTGTCGACTCGACATTTATGAAGCAGTTTTCTAAAATTAAGAGAGATTGAAACGCACAGTGATTATGGGAACATTGAAATAGTAGTAAGGCAGGGAACGCGTTTAGGTTTGAAGCGCAAAACGGCACTGGTGGGTAAAAATGTCCGGAAATTCGAGATTCACTACGGGGCGCCGCCAAGCAAGGTCAGTAATTATATATTAATATTCACCTGGAGTGACATTCCTGGTTGTTTTCAAAAAATGAGAGATCAGGGTGCTGCTACAACTGGACAAGCCTGGACAGCATAAATTTTGAGTATTTACAAGAATATAAAATAAATAGTTACTGCCAGCAGAATGAAAGACTCCGACTGACTCTAAAGCACTGTGGTAAACTGACGAGGTCTACTGCAGTAGACCCTCAGCAATATGGCCGTGCAAACACCTGTCCATTCAGATATGAATTCAGATATTTTGGCTTTAAGCCAGCAGGATAGGGTCTTTTTTAATGATCACGCAAATAGTTTATCTGTTTAACAATGTTTAAAGGGTATAAAGTTAAGACAAGTGTTAGTATTATGTGGTAATCAATTTAAAAATATGTCTTTACCGTCTTTAATGGGAGATATCTTTGGCCAGCTTGTCAGTTTGCTCCTGAGCGATCTTTGAACAGTGAAAGGATGTCCAAACCTTCTTTCTAGTTTCTCCCAAGCATGATTGTAAGCTGATTCATCGCTGCCAAAAAAATTAACCTTCTACTGCTGACTTGGCCTCTCCAGTTAGATATTGCTGAAGATAATATAGTTTATCTGAAGGGGGAATGCCTTTAAGAGCTACAAAACTTTTACGAAAATTAATAAATTTTAGAGGATCACCATCAAAAACAGGGGGAGTTGGCACAGGAAGTCTAGATTTATTAATACTATCAGAAAAACTTTGGGCAATAAATGCTAATTGTGAATCGGTTTCAGTCAAACTATGGTCTGAAGTTTGATGGGATTTTGTCACACTATTTTCCAAAGTGAAAGGGGGTGCTTCAGGATTCAAATGATTTTCACTTTTGGGAATTTCATAGATCTCATCAGAAATTTAATCCTTTCCTCTTGATTGACTATGTCCAATTGTTCGTAAATTCTATCCAATGCTATTTTGTTTAGCTGAATCTTCGCTTTCAGATCAGTCCTCTTCATTTGTGCCTCTAACACCGCTAAATTTCTTACTTTTTCTGAACTGGCAACTGAAATCTCATTGTGTAAGGAAGAATGATGAGAACCTGATGTTCTTGAAATCTTTGAGTTTTGTGAAATACTTGATCTATAGTCAAGTTTACTACCAAAAAGAGATCTGGAATAGACTTTTTGCCATGTTGTTTTCAGGATTTGTTTCATTTTTTCAGCAGTGATCATGGGGTCATCAATTATTTGTTTGAGGACCATAGTCATATCTTCACACATTTGTTTCCCGCTATCCATTTTTCTTATTTCATTATCAGGTGGAAACAGTACCCTACAGGACTCATGCTGATAGCAAATCTTTACCTAGTTGTTCAAGGTCATTTATGTCACTTTCTATGTCATCAATTTCTTCATCTTTGTACCAATAAAAAAGAGAAAAACTGTTCTTTTTATTTACCATAGATTTGTGTAAATTTCTTTGTCGTCTTTTCTACCTCTGCTTGATCTATATCACGACTTGCCATAGTTTTGTTCTTGATTATCTCTTAAGTGTTTTAACTGTTATGTTCCCGGTGTATTATGACTGACTATATTAATCTTTATATATTAGCCATTAAAACTACAATCAAAATTATTACAAGTAATTAGTAGTAGAATAAAATCACATCAGAAACATCATAGAATATCATGTTCAAGACCAAGAAATATAAATAAACAGATGAATATTATTTAAATATGCCTTAATCTCAAATTGTCACAGTAATATAATGTATAGATTTAAGTATGTATAAGTAATAGTAATAATTACCACTGTGGGAACTTCTTAAACTTCTTTAAAAACTTCTTAAACACCAAAAAACATAATTAATATCGCAGACTTGACTTAAGCAAACAAATAATGAAAAGTAAATAACACATGCATTGTGGGTGATTTTACAAAATAGGGTTGCATTGTGACATGATTATTTGGGTACATTGTGATTATTTCTAGCAGGTAATAGTTAATATAATTAATATGAGTCCTAAAAATAATTAAGAAAAATAAAAGTAATTTATAATAAAAAATACTTTTAATCATAAACAATAGATCAATGAATAAATGAGAATAATTAAATAATTAGTACATGAGTATCACTTGCTTCAACAGTTAGATGTGTGCTTTTTTCCATACTATATACAGATTTGTCATATTCATATTGGTGATTGGTGATAGGTATTTATTCCGGACGGTAGACGGGTGGAAATGTCCGCAGTCAGCATAAGAAACTGCTAGCCCTGCTTACTCTTCATATGGGACGGATGTGAATTATTTGATTGATATCTGAATTATTACATTGACCATGTACATGTACGTTTGTTTCAAGCCAATCAAACAGCAAAAATAAGTTTGTGTATCTATGTAAGAAATTGGTCTTATCTAATTGATTTAGAGAACTTTATTTCCAGTACCACATTTTGTTGTGATTTTACGAGATGATATTGTTATTCCTAGTTGCGTTCCATTTCATGAAATTTGTGTCCTTGCATACACATTAAATTTACCAATTTCTGATGGACCATTCTTCTTCAAACATGACGAGTGAGAATTATTTGATTAATGTCTGATTCATTACATTGATCACGTAAGTTGATTCCAAACCAATTAAACAACCAAGTGAGTTTGTGCATAAACATAACATTTGGTCTTATCTAATTGATTTAGAAAAATTTATTTTCAGTACCACATTTCATTGTGATTTACGAGATGATATTGTTATTCCTCGTCACATTCCATTTCCTGAAATTTTGGCCTTGCATACACAGTAGATTTGCCATTTTCTGTTGAACCATTCTTCTTCAAACATGATGAGTTTGAATTATTCAATTGATGTCTGATTCATTATATTGACCACGTAAGTCTGTTTCAAACCAATCAAACAGCCAAATTGAGTTTGTGTAATAAATGCCAGCTCGGAACTTTGCAATGGCTGAGCGTTCACTTTTCGGCAGTTTGGCTTTTACATATGGTTCCATTTTTGTATTCATCTTTAAAGGTTCTGTAGGTCCTGAGTTTGTTATTGCCCAGTCCATGCTTTGCCGTCTTCTCATTTAGCTATTTTTCCCATTCTATTTCTGTCATTTCTTGCAATTTCTCCTGAATCTGAACTATCAATTGCTTACTGTCTAACTTATCCCTGATATTTTTGTTAACGTTTATTTCACTAAACCTTTTCATTGTTCTGTGCGTCCAATTCTTCACATTCCTAATGGCTAAATTGTAGGACCACCCGAAGACTTTGTATGTAAGCCTTTGTCATAATAGACTTTAATAGACATTAAACTTACAAAAAGAATCAAATATGCCAGCTACTTATAAATCAAGTTACATGTAACCATCATTACCAAGATAATTTTTAAGATTTTTTACTCTCATTGTTTGTGCGATTTTACCTACATCAAGCTGGGGCCAAAATAATTGCTCAAACAGCCAAATTAAGCATTTGATCTGCTTGATTTTGATGTCCTAGGATAGCTTTCCAAAATAAAACAACATGTGATATAAAGGTGTGAGACATTGGTTAGTGTTGAGGATAAAAATTGCCTTCATAACATTGTTTACATATCCTGGTTTAGTTCGGTTCGTGAGGAGAGTAAAGACAGTTACTCTCTTTGCTTCCACACAGTGATTATTACAAGTCTTCTCATCCCTGCAGGCTGTGATCGAGGCTTCCTATTTCATGTTCAGGGTGATGGGCCGTACCCTGAACAAATTCCAGAGGACCACCCTCAAGCTGCAGGAGGAGGTGTCGATGCTCAACGACCAGACTGATCAAGTCGCGGAAGAGAAAGAAGACATGGAAGCGCAGCTCATACAGCACCTCTAAGAGATGGAGGAGGCAGAGGCATTTCTGCTGAAGGTAAGATCCAGAAATCGAGGAGGTGGTGATGCAGGGTGAGATCCAGAAACATGGGTGGATGAATACATGTGTACAGGGTGAGATCCATAGAGGGGAAAGTAAATCCACAAAGTGAGATCCAGAAATTGGAAACTAGTGCACATGTGGACATTTCTATTGTGCACTTGCATATGAAGGCTACTGTTGCAATTTACGTACAATTACAAGTATGTTTTCTATGATTTGTCTTAAATTGTCACAGTGCAATATTTATGGTCACAGTCAAAAAACTATTATTAGTCAAAACATAATGTTATTCATTTTCAACATTGCTCTAGATATTTTAATACGCTGTGTAAATTAAAGACACTTTCAGAATGCACAGAACACATCATAATTCTTCTATACAAGCTTATTTGTTCGGCCACTGAGCATAACCTTTCAGACTAAGCATACTACTGTATTTTAGCTCCAGTTCTTACTTTTTGACCTAAACAATGACTGCTGTTTTCAGCCGATGGAAGAGAACAGGGCGCTTTTGCGTGAGGTACAGCGTCTTGACTGTGACCTGGAAGCCTCGTGGCTCTACATGGACGAGGTGACTACGCCCAGTGGTCTGCTGCTGTGGGATTATCAGTCCAAGCTGGGAAATGGCGACCAATGGGGGGCATATGTATGTATTATTTCTTATTTACAGGATATTTCTAATTTCCCAAATGTAATGTATGTATTGTCTATATACTAAGGAATAAGTACATACCCACCAACAAAATAATAATATCTTGTGCTCGAAGATCATATTAGCAATATAAATCTTGAGCAATTACTATGTTTTGAATTGTATCTGCAGTATGTGTAAAATAATAAGAATGTCAATATTCTGCTATATGTTACTAGTTAGATCTAGCATGTAAATTATTTTAGTAAAAAGCATATTTATACTCAAAACCTTCTAATATTGTTAAAGAACACGCACCCTTTTATCATCACCTATAGTCTACTATAGCCTAGTATAGGCATATGGCAGGGCTTATTGTTAGGGGTAAAACCTCCAGCAACGCACGGCCGCGGTATGGCAAATTATATAATACCAGCCACAAAATTATACGCCGCCTGATGGCCCTACCACTTCTACCAGCAGAGCACACCACACCAGTGTTCACCAAGCTCTGCACAAAAGCCGGGGATGACCCTAGGATCTTACAATTGACTGAGTAATATAACATGAATAGAGAAGATAGATTAGATGAATTAAGTAATATCCATGAAAGCACTGTCAATGCGCTATCAGTGTGAACATGGTATTAACCACTGTAAATTCTTCGCATTGTTTCTGCTTAATTCTCAATGATAATATACATGGATTTAAAAGTCATTAATACACTACAATAGATAGTCTAACAAACATTATCAATGGCATGTACATTTTGTACTTTTAAAAACAATTCCAATGTGCAGGCTTACTTCTCAATGTGGGAGAGTTTATGCATATAACATGATTGTTAGTCTAAATTATAATTAGAATGAGTCACCACATTTTACAACATGTAGCATAAAAGTAGAGGATGGAATTACAACAACGCGTAAGCAGGGTGGTTTATTCTTACTTCAATTTAAACAGATACATGTACATCAGCACTCAGTGGATCAACAGCTCAAGCCACCCTCCCAGCAGCTGGTCAGTGGTCGGCCAAAGCATAAGGACCAACGATGATTGCAAAGGTTAGATGACCTGTATGTGTGGCGGCAAAACTTTCCCTAACCAGAATACCAATTACAATAAGCTGGCTAAATAGCAATTGTAATAGAAACAGGGGTGTCTTCCTAAATCAAATTAGGTCAGACATTACGGCCATAGAAAAGGAAATGCATAAGCACTTTATACAATAAAGCTTCAAAAACTGTTATGAAAATGTTCATTAAAATATCACATGATTGTACTTATTACATATAATAATTTTCTCATTTATGCTGAGGATGTGTCCATGACACGAAATATATTCAATAAATTCTTGACTTAAAATAATGTCTATAAAATAACACAGTTATGTGTATGTTATATCAAGGTTGGCACCAGAGACTGAACTCCAAGGGCAAGGCGAAGATGCCATTTTATCTTCTGGTGTCCCTGCTCCATACAGAGGGCATAAGTGTGAAGCTCACTATGGAGCTGATGAGTGAAAAGAAAGTTCAACGCTATCAAAAGAAAACATATAAGAAACTTCAGGCATGACTGATTTGAATAGTTTGTTATAGCATAGATACATGGTAAGCCAAAAGTCTATATGTCAGAATTCCTTGCTGTGCGTTATATTATTACATTGATTAACAAAAATTAGAATAACATATATTACATATGTAATTAAGTCTCCAAGTCAGGTTAGGACTATATCACGTAGTCTCTGGTGGGATTTGAACCCACGACCAACTTATATTTCCAAGTCCAATAAATCAAAATCATTTCAAACATATATTACTTTATTTGTATATAAGAAAATGTTACTTGTACCATAACAAATAACTTTGATTATTGCAAATATCCACCTATAGTTATCATTACACTAAAATATTATTGGCACAAATTCACATCAACTCCTATTCTAAATAAAAGAAATGTGTGCAAATATTTATTACAGGGTAAGCTGTCTACAGAGTGGGATCGCTACAGTTCTGATGACCATACAGCCATGAAGCTCCTAAAATCATGTTCACATTTGTATGGACCCGTGGAATAAATGGTGTGGAGAACAGGTGCCATTGTTATGAACTGTGGCCATATGTCACATTTCTTTGTTACAATATAGGTTAATGGAATGGTCACTCTATTATTATATATATTATATATCCTTGGTGACAATGGATAACAGAGTAGTAGTAGTAGAAAATGGGTAGTATTATAGGTGTCTTTTGTACTATTTAATTGCTTTATGTGTGCCATTAGCAATCTAATGCTGTATGTCACTTGATTGTGTTTTCTGAAAACAGAAATATCGTGATAATTTGAATAAATGGTTCATATGATGAAGTATATTTATTGTTGTTGTGTTTAACTTTCAAACTATATAAATCAACATACTCTACTCATCACTACAAAAAAATATCTACATAAATTTACATCACATAGATGCCTAATGCAAACATACATAGCCGATTCCTGGGCCGAAAATACGTGTGCCTTAGATACATTAGATACCTAAATTTAGACCCACGGTAAATAATAATAATCGTGGGCCGATTTTACTGTATTGGGCCGAAAATACTTGGGCCAAATTTACCTCAACACAACTATATATGGGCCGATTTTACGGGCCGAAATTGCCGTTCTGGTCCGAAAATACCGTGGGCCGAAATTACCGGGCACCAGGACTATTGATAAAAGTCCAACTGAAAATAATATGGGAACCACACTCCTTCTGCTTATTAGGTTCTACAATATTGGCAATATTGCTTCTATCGATCCTTTGCTGTATTCAAATAGTGCATCGTCCTACTCATGGGCTAAAAAGTCCATCTTTTGTAACATAAACACGGAAATGTTTTGATACTTGCCGTCCATCTCGAATAGTTATTGCAGAGAGCTCATTTACATGTACGTCCTTTCCCTTGATATAGACACCCGGGTGTCTGTAGACGAACACCAAAAAGTCTGCCAGCGGTTTTTGAAGTATCATTCGGGGCTGTATTCGATCATTTTTATCCATATAGGGCTCTAACATAACCTTTAACAATGATTATCTTTTATCTGTACCTATACTAAAATTACCCTTAATTGTTGATTCATGCGTAATAGCTATTTAGACGAATGGAAACTACATGTGACAATATACTGAGATATCACATAATAGATGACTACATCTGTTAATGGTGTCAGTGACTGAATACCAAGACATTGACGTATATTGGTGACTGTGGACTGAGTTCCATCAGATCTCTTGCTCCATCCATCATGTCTCTTGTCACGCGCATGCGCATCCATCACGCCGCCGTGGCGTCCAATCAGCGCTCGGGTCAGAGGTCACGGCGGATTACGGCGTGTGATGTCGGCGGTGCTAATCTCATGTTCAACACGTGAACGCCAAAACCTGCACTGTGGGAAATGTTTGCAGTTGTTGTTTTCTTGTTCATTAACACCCAGTCTACTGTGCCACTCATCTATGCCACACAGTCAACATCCACCCAGGTTGCCCGCAGCCAATCAGAACAGCTCATTCGCATATTTGTGGCTGAAAATGAGCATGTGGATTGTGAGCAACATTGACTTCTGTATTTAGGTGTGTGCACTCTAGCTCTATACGATATATGAGTGAACGGAAATTGTGCTAATTTGTTTTGCTTGTATGTATGTTACTATGTCAGCAGCGGCAGCGGCGGAAGCAGCAGCAGCAAATGCAGCAGCAGCAGCAGCAGCAGCAGCAGCAGCAGCAGCAGCAGCAGCCACAATAAACAACAACATTTTCTTTCCATATCTAGGTGGCAGCACCGAGACTGATGGGCAATCCCAGTACAGGACAGGAAAATGATCACCATTGAGGCATTTGAGTTGTTTATTAATTGGAACCGGATACGGTGAATCCAAATAATTCATGGATTAATATGTTTAACTGTATAATTTACATATCGGGAAAAGCTGTAGTGTATACAAGTATATTTGTTTCATGTTATGTCAATTTACATTGTATTTGTGTAATGTCATTTACGGTATATAAATATCAAACTATATGTATATAAGTATACGTGAAAATGTATGAAAATAAATATAAATATAAATGTGTTTTGCGATCTTATTCTCTAATAACAACATATAATGTATTAATTACACAAAATCCAACTACAATCAAAAACATTTCATACACTGCTATTACATAAAAGAATACGTGCAAGAGAAAATTGGTCTGTCAAATGTGGTGAACCTCTATATTGAGACCACCTCTCTATTAGGACCACTTACGGTCGCTCCCGTTGGTGGTCCTAATAGGGAGGTTCCACCGTTCATATATTTTTCTACGTTCACTTCTTTGAACTTGTCTGTGTCTACAGCTACACTGTTACAGAGGTGAGTTTCATAATGAAGAAGGGAAACGGAGATAGTTAATTAAGTAGGTTCTTCAAACACAGTTCTTGGTATGATATCAAAGGACGCCATTGACGTCATCCCAGCAATTAATGCAACGGGATATACTAAGTTAGGATTCCTCAAGTTACACCCATATTCTGAATTACTGTATAGGTAGTTCGTGGAATTGCACCTTTAGTACTTTAATTAGGTGGAAATGGTAGGGACATGAGACACTCACTTCACTGGTGTACATGTAGCATTTACTTACACTCAATTACATTATACAAACAATGAGTTCACAAGCCTGATAACCTGCACACAGCTTTTGCGTACCATTTCACATTCTTCACCATTAAAATGTAGTTTCAGGCTTATGTGTGTTATTCGGCTGGCAGATCCTTGTTTTTAGAAAAAAGGTGGGGGGGGGCATATGGACTCAGCGGATTTCATAGATTTCATACGCATAAAGGCTTGCAGAGATGCACACAAAACAAACCGATAAAAATGACAGTTTTGGTGTAAAAAGGGGGAGGCGCGTGTCCCTTGCACCCCTCCCTGGATCTACCTATGTACTAAAAGCAGAGGTACATTTACATGTAGGGAGTAGATTAACAGTATGGCGTATAAACAAGACCATGAGTATTCGTAATATGGCTACAAGTGGTCTCAAATGTCTTTTTGATCGGTTGATCTCGCTACAGAGCTGATAATTTACGCAGGCTGCATAAGTGTAGATGTCACCTTCATGCAAACATGCAAACATTCTACAGAAATCTATCCTTTCTATGACATTCACTGATGGTTTAATATCTCATATTTTCTATCGATATATTTGAAGTAAACTATTTAGTGGTCGATACACAATTGTCACACAAAAAATTACTGTCATACACTTGTGCATTTGTTAATTCCCGAAAATTATTACATATGAGTGAGGCGTCCGCCATCTTGGCTTGTGAAGGCAGGTTGTAAATCTACTACCCGCCTGTGCTTAAGCGCAGTGTTGATGCCCTGGATGATGCCTAG
>CM032667.1:10502575-10562352 GCA_019095985.1 Streblospio benedicti | reverse complement strand
ACACCCTACATTTTCTGTTCTCAACGAGTGTGGGGTCCCTACGGATCCCAATAAAACATTTCTTTTAAACCAACTTTACCAATGTAAAGTGTACAATCATTACGAATCACATAGTATTGATGACTTAAATTCTTTTCAGGAACGTATCAAGTGTCAACAGAAGACTGGGGGAGATAAGCGCATATATCGCAGCTGTCCAAAGAACACGTGGATTGAAGAACGCAACTTTTGGTTGTTCCAGTCGCTATCGGCTGTGGTGGGAGGACTGTCGTATGTTGTTGTGTGCACAAGACAGAAAAGACTTGATCGGATGTTAGCGGACAAGGTTCATAGACAGATTGCAGCAGGGGTGTGATCATTTCTTAGGATGTTTGATTCAGTCTGACCAATTCACGATGAATGAATGTGCTATATTAAAGAGGTTGCCTGTGATAATGTTAGTGTGAATAGGATTTTTTATGATTTTTAAATGAAAATGTCTCTTACAATCATCATGCTAATTATTAATTGAATATTCTTGAGTATAATTTTGTTGGAGTTCAAGGGATGCTATTTAGAGTTAAAATAGCCAGCTGGGAATAGCTATTTTTAAGTACTGCTACCTTTTGAATTTCAATGTGGCCAATTTTAAAGGGCTCTCAAAAGTTTTTAGCCAAATGCAAAAACCTTTTATTTCAGGAATTTTGATACCAGTTAATATTCTTTTAAACACATTTTTGAAAATGTCTCAACACAATAATAACATGTAATTTTCTTTTAAATAGTTTTATAAAAAATCATCAGAAATGATTTGTAAAGTTTTAGTTCTTTCATTGAAACTGAGTAGCAGACTAGACTGAAACTCTACATTTAGAGCCAACACACACAGTGTTTACCCGACTGAATAGAAGACTTGACTCTGACAAAATGGCGGCGCCCATAAAGATTTGTGTGATGCTGTCTGGAATTTAAGAAAAATTATAATTTGATTTTAATCTTACAGATGTCTAGCCAATTTCTTCAATACCCACCTAGCCTTGAATAACTCCATTATTAAAATAAGCATCTGTCTTTAATAGTGTCTAGCATGTATATTTTGGAACACTTGTTTTCATTTTCAAATAATGACAAAATATGTGTATATGGCAAATAGCTTGCTAATATTGCATCTATTTAAATAAGGACATCGAATTTAAGCTCTCACCCCAAACAGGAGTGTGCTAACACAAGAGAACCTCATTATATTTATATTATATTATAAAGATTGCTTTATATTGAAATTTTTCTGTAATCTTAAGGTCAGTTTTAAGTCCCCCTATAATATTATGTTATTGTCTGAATTTTTATTGTTTGCATAATTGAATGTGAATTTCTGCTGATGAAAGTTTGTAAATCAACAAAGTAAATGTAGTGTGGTGATATTTATTTTACAATTGTTCTAACTATACACAATCGTGGTAAATAAAGACTTGTTTGATTTACTGGAATTTCTAAATTATATTTATTTTATTGCAATGTCCAAATGTTTTCGGGTATTGCCAATATATTTAAAATATAGTTATAGTTATTTATTAATTGATATAGTCGGGAAATTTTTAAATGCACATTTGTTTGAAAAATATTGAGACGAAATCAGTGTTATGTGTGTATATGAAGAACTATTCTTTATATAAAATTCATTGTGCATTTGAAATAGATTATAATGAATAAAAAATATTTCCAATGGTTTTGCTAGCTGCCGATTTATCCGTCAGACGCCACCACTTAAAATCCAGCGGTCTGTTGGCAATGTGTACGTTTACCTGCTTGGGAATATATTCTATTTAAAATAAGAAAACAAAACAAATGTAACAGTAATTCAAAAGTGATTCTTACTGTGGGTGTAGGTTAGAATCATTGATGTATTGATAAAAAATGATAACCATGGAGATAGAAGTAAAACATGTAATGTCGGCTATACAAATATTTTTATTCAATATTGCATATATGATATATGAAGTATGAATATTGAAAAGTGGGGAATACTAATTTTTAATTATGAAACCCAATAGATATGTTTGATGATATTTAGAATGTATGTAAAGTTAACATTTTAGGACAATTTATCTAATATCTTAATTAATT
The DNA here is from genome assembly GCA_019095985.1 of Streblospio benedicti. Lineage (NCBI taxonomy): Eukaryota > Metazoa > Annelida > Polychaeta > Spionida > Spionidae > Streblospio > Streblospio benedicti. The sequence goes on along the minus strand of CM032667.1, from coordinate 10,560,249 downwards.
TATTAAGGTATATGTTCTAACATAGTATGAAATATCTTCCAAATATTTTGAATTAAATATGTCAATGAAAACTACAGACACAAGTAAAGTTTAGTTTTATTATAAGAAAACAAGAACAGTTAATTTTGACCAATATGCTTTATAGTATTTTCTGCTGTAATTTGTATGAAGTTTACAATCAGCAGCAGTGTTGATAGTGTTTATTCACAAGGCACAGAAAAGACAGGTTCTAAAGCACCAAGATTTGTTTTGAAAATGACGTTAACTTTATTTGAGTTGAATCCAGTTCGAATTTACAATGCCTTAAAACTTTTGCTTAATATTGCCAATACTAGAGATGTCCATCACCAGGTGGCAGCATGTGACAATAGTTGGGTATTCAATACCAGAAACTATTACACAAGAGAATATAACATGTTTACAGCTCTTGTAAACAGGGAATGATAGTTTCCTAGCTTCTAAAAAGGTTAGTAAACAGGTTGGAAACTAACAGTTTTCAACCTGTTTACAAAGTGTTTACAACCTGTTTAGAATCCTGTTTACAAAGTGTTTGCAAAAACGCAATGTTTTCAAGTACACTAGATACAAAATAATATACCAAGACATTGTGCCTTTGAAATGGATTTATCTCAAAATTAGCTATGTCATTTAAAAAATCCAATGAGTTTATTTTCAACCAACATTCTTCCCCGTTGCAACATTGGTTGCATCAGCCATAATACACGTTTGATACTGGTTGATAGAATGCTGCGTAATCGCCATGATACAGTGACACTGTGCGTGTTCATAATGGCATCAACACAAGATTACATTTCATATCACACGTACACATCACATGATTCACACTAAATTTCAAATGACAATCCATTCATTAAACATACAAGTAATCAAACATAAACACACACGGACTGTATTAGTGCGTCTGTCTCTTGTCCAAGTGGAGCGCACCATTGTGTTTGAAGCCCCTGACCAGCCCTGGTCTGGCTTTATGTGCCGTGAGTCAGTTTTTGCCAAGTATATCGTACATGTACCAGCCATCTTGACCTCTACACAACTTCTAGCTAGGGTGTCCTAATGTGCATAGTACGTTGGTACGCTGTGCGTGTGACGTATACAGAGCTGACGTGTGACGTCTAGGTGGTGCCGATCACTGTAGTGTGTGTGGGCGTTGCGGTGCCCGCCTGCGATTGGTCAAACACGATGGGTATGGAGCGGTCATACAACATGGGTGCGCCAGCGATGATGCCAATCGTGCCAAACACGCAGATGGCCAGGTACAGGTAGAGGAAGAGGCGATCTATGACCAGCGCGATGTACTTCCAGTCCTCTTTGGTCTATGCAAGAAAAAAAGAAAGCACTGTCACAGAGTAGGTTTACAAGCGTGTAAACTGGGAACTGAAAATCCAATTCCAAATGCTGGAAACGATTTTTTAAACCAGATTGTTTCCGTCGATGAGTTTCTGGTCAGCCTTGGGTTGAAAAAAGGTCGTGTATATATAATCTTTGAATTTTTACTCTTTTGAGAGTTTTACTAGTCTGTACTGTAGCATCCAATGGTTTCCTATTTGTGCATGGGTCTTGATGTTATAAGAAAAATAATATACTAGGTATAGGCTAGCATGGTTAGCAATGCACGAAGGAATACATATGAACTTTGAATGCATATCAGTACAAAAAGTAAACTAAGTAGAGTAATATAGTTGCATAAAACTGAAACTAGATTTTCTACGTACATGTATATATAATAAACATGTTGAACAATGTATGGATCATATTAATCCGAATTTTGAAATTGAGCTGACAAAATCATATTGTAAATAATAAGAAAAATAATTTGACTTTATATTTTGAGATGTTTGAAATTTATTCCATTTGTTTTCTGTGCTACTTTTGCCATTGAGAAATCTATAATTTACCCTATTAAATTCGTCTTCTTCCTTAAGATGGTTGGCAATGAATATTGCACCCTCAATAGCATTCTTCACTTCTGGGCACATGTTACTGAAACAGTGCAAATGGAAATATTATGATTTATTCACAAAATCTGTCATAATAAAAAATTGCAGTGTATTTAAAATGTGAATGTCAAGTAATGGAAGAATGCATAGAATCTGCGTTTAATAGAACATTTCACTTTGTTATGTACCTTTGTTATGTAATTTATTGCACAAGATTTGGTTCATACAATTTATTTAAGAAATCGCTATCAGTATAGTAATAAAAATAGTATTTCTATTCAGGCACATAAAATAGCAAAATTATTTGTAACACAACTATTTAAAGAAAAATAAAAAGAATAACAACTATAGATAAAAACATCTAATCCTTTCAATTATCTATTATTTTTCAATTTAAATTTCGTTAATATTTTCCAGCAAAAAGTTTTGTTTTTAGTGTTGATTTGTAACCCTGACCTGTATGCCTCGCTGGTCGTGTCTTCGTCGAGCTCTCGAGACAGCTTCATCAGCTCTGCCTGGGTGCGGGTGCGCTTGCTCCCAAACTGGTACCTGCAGAAAACATGCACAATGATACATTCTTCAAACAGTACACATGTTTTTGTGTTACTATAATTTCAGTCCTGCTATGATAGGAACTTCTGCATTGAATAAAGGTCATGGTGATTGAAGGATGGCGCCAGAGTTTTGTAGTTTCAGTCATTTTGTACGGTGTCATTTTTCATCATATTAGCCTTAATTTGTATGTTCTTAAATTTCTGCCTATTCCTGTTTGGCCATCGACACAGTGGTTAAGTTTATTTGAAGAAGGTGGGACCAATTTTGTTTTCAAAGTATTTTCGTGTCCATTTTTAACTTGCTAGATTATACATTGCTTGTGGTATTGGGTGGGAATGGAAATCGCACAACAAAGTACAGTTCAGACAGTTCTTTACATATATGAAGAGGGAATCTTATCATCCAAATGCATTTGCTGGTTCAGTTCTTCTGTAGGCTAATAATCAAAACTTCTCTCTCACATCACATTCTGAAACTTGTGACCTTAGGCAGCAAAGTAATAGCAACATTAGTAGTGTGCAAGATGACTTAGTGCGTCTTTTGTTCAATCTACTCGGGGATCAGGTCCAGCTATAAGGGTAGGAAAAGTGGGCGTGTCTACGATACAAACTCCGTTTGGGGACGTTTGGCAACGTTTTCTTCGGCCACGGCCTAATTAGCATGATACATCTCGAGACGGCCACTTTTCCTGCCCTTATAGCTGGAGCTGATCGCGTAGATTGAACAAAAGATGCACAAAGTCATCTTACACACTACTAACATTCATAACTGAAATCAATCGAGAGTACACAATGACATTATGTAGGCAAACTAAAACTAGCCACAAAACCAGCTGCAACAACAACAAAAAGGTTCAGAAAAAAGTTTACTGGAATGCAAAATTACATAATATGATAAAAGTTTAAGCTTGACAAAAAGTAAAGAAATTCTTAGCTAGAACAAATAATGTACAACAAAGAACACTATAACTAAGTCATAAGTCTCCAGCATAAGGTATAAACAGATAATTTCAGCGTTTATGATGTTGTTTCACTGTTCAATAATAGTCACTTTAATATTAATTTCATACAGCATTATGTAAAACAGCAACAAAAACATGCTGTTATGATAAGAGCGAATGAATGCCAATGTACTTTTAATTTCACCACACTAATTTCTCTGCTAATCACACCTAATAACCTATCTGTCTTACATTCTTAGTTTATTGTATGATTTGTCTCATTGATAGAAGTTTTTATAAACAGTAATATCTAACAACTGTCCTTATAAAAAAGGGTCCATTAATTTGATGTGGAGCAGCCCAGGTCCCCGATGTTTACTCTCACCCCACCCCGTTATGTCTAAAATGGATGTGTCTCAATTTAACTAAATACATAAAACTATGTATAGGTCATAAATTGGTTACAAACTAATAATCTGAAACTACCCACTTTCGAAACTCCTGAACAGAAAATTGTTGAAGCCCATCACAATGCAACCACAGACAGACATAATGTGAACCACACCACAACATTGAAAGTTTACCTACTCTGTAGATGATAAGCCATGACTGTAATAAATGTTACAGGGGTTATTACACAACTGTAGTTATTCATCCTTGGAAATAGTTAAACATAAATGCGTTAATTTGTTATTTTAGTTTAAAACATTTGTATGTTTATAAGAATCTATAATTATTTGACATCATGGGTTAAATCAGTATTTTTTATGATATTCTAAAAAGACATTGGTTATAACACCTGTTAGACTACAGTGAAATAATATTGTAAAACTATGGTTGCATAAAATATATTAACCATAACCTACACATTATACTAGTCATTATTGTGGCATATTTCATATGCGGATTTTAAATAGTTATTATCTACAGTCTACCACATGCACGAAATAAACATTTTATATGATAAGATAGTGTCCGGGTAAGTAGCATTATTCTAAGACATTAGCACAATGATCATCACAGAATGTCCACCTTGCAAAGAATCGCCATGGGCTTAAAATATTTATACAAATGTCTCCAAACTCAGAGACCTTGGCAAACCCTACATTCAGCTCTGCTGCTGTCCAAACAGCAACAGGGGCATCTAGCAACTTGCAGTTCTGTAGAAAACATTGAAAAGCTTACCACTATGGCAACAACAAAACACATCTTACCTTGAATGATGTCTGCATGCTAGTGTTCATATTGGAGCTATACTCAATGTTAGTCCAGTTGTCAAATGGGCTATTTTCATCGAAGCTTGTTTTGTTGAAAGTATGATATTTTATGGTTAATTATGGTTCTATGGGGTGTCCTGGGCAAAAATCCACCGGCTGCCACTTTGCACCCTTGAGCTGAATTAAAGCAAATTTTCATGAGTTTTTGGACAAATGCACTTTTTATATTGGATAAGTGGTTTATTCTTGTTGTGAATTGTGTGAAAGTAAGTTATAAGCTTTATATTTTGTTATTAGATGTTCATTTGTCAATAAAGATATACCCAAAAAGAGCTTTTGTCTATTGGCAGCTTTCTATTTGTCATACAGCGCTATTCTTGTTGTTATTATTTCTATGTAACATTTAATGGTCTAAAGGAATCCTTGCCAATCAAAGCATATGTAAGGACACCATAATCAACTTCCTATCACGAATATGAATGAAGATATGGGCTTTCTTGGTATATCAATGATGACTCCGGTGGCCATTTTTTTTTATGCCTGTAAAAATTCAGCTCAAGGTTCCCAAAGTGGCACCTAGCTGATTTTCGCTCATGAAATGCCATGGAACCATAATCAACCATAAAACATCAACAAAGCACGCTTCTGTGAAAATTATCTGGGCCATATAGAGGCTGGCCAACATTATCAACCAATGACATAAACACCCACCCAACCTCCAAGCAAGAATCATTTTGCCCTTATTCAGCGAGACGGATGAACATTGGAGATTGACACCCACCTTCACAGGTCACGTATCCGTCACGTACGCCACACGTACTTGGAGCCTTTAAACGTACGTCTACTTCACGTAAAACGTGTTTCTTGACGAGTTTTTCCCAAAAATCGGGGAGGAAAAATCGACAAATTCCTGAATTGCCATGGTTTTATTTGTCTGCCGTTGAAGCAAGCGCGCCTCACCTCATCTCAAAGGCGTTCATCCTCTGCCGGCTGGCGCTGTAGCCGCCGCCCCCGCCGCCGTGGCCGTGCCCGCCCCCGCGGTGGTCGTGCTCCGCGTCCAGACAGCCACACAGCTGCAACACACCACAGCAATGAATTGAATTTATCTTTGCCTACCCATCACCCGGCCGTGACATGGTTTAGCGATGTCATTTGGCTCAAGTGACATTGATTTAAATGTGCCGTTGTATAAATGCATTCGAATCATGTGAAAAGAATAGCTAAAGGTCATTGTATCAACACAACTCACTTAACATGTCAGAAAGTAAGTTCAAATACTATTAAATAACTACAACTTTATTTTCAAAGGTGACATCAGTCAAGTGCTAGACCGTCCCATCCCAGTAGCTTATACTGAATCCAACTACCATACAAACACACACGTTTCAATCGCAAATGATGTTTAACAGCGAAATTAATTTGAGTCACAATGTTCTCATACACTCTCACCTTGAGCTTGATGTGCTTGAGCTCCACGTCGTGCGCATTCTCGATCTTGGGTCGGCGCATCATGAGGAGGCGCGGGAGCCAGTACAGGAACACCTGCAAGTACCACGCCACCTTTGTATTGTCCATATGTCAAAACCATTTTATCACGCAATCATAATTATAGCTGTTGTGCATTATACGAATCAGCTGTGACGTGGGCTATTAGGCCAAGGGGTAGGAAAAATAAAACCATCTGATATGCCGAGTTTTTTAATACCCCGAATGGTAAATAGTAGTCCGCGCTAGCCCCTTACAGCAACTTGCACATCCAGTTTTGCAAAGCGTGTCTTGAATATTTCATGCCATCCCTACCTAGTTTTTTTTTATACCCCCCCCTCAACCCCAACCCCCACTCTATTTAGCCTTGATAAAAGGTGGAGCGGAGTCTCACCTTGCGCATCCAGTCGGGCATGGTGTGCGTGGCAAGCGAGCGGAAGTGGATGTTGTAGGTGAAGACGGTGACGATGACGGAGGCGACGACCAGGAACATGGTGAAGATGAGGTACTTGGCGAGTAGCGGCACCACGATGCTGGTGGGCGGGATGATCTCTGCCTGGAAGCAGCATGGAAGAGGACACCGTAAAGAACACTGAATGTGGAACAGGAAAGTCCTGATGCTACAAAGGACACTGTGATGCTACAACAGGACAGTCCTTAAAAAACACTGTCGTGCTGGAACATCAATTTTAATGGATCTATTCAAACATTCTGAGCCAGAATGGCAGCCATCTTGAAAAATTGTGGTGGCCATCTTGAAAAAATGGTATCAGATGTTCTGAAGAAAAAAGTGGCGATACCAGAGTGGAAAAAGTGGTGGCCATCTTGAAAAAAGTGGTGGCCATATCGAAAAATGTCAGAAAGCATGACTAAGACATCAAATTACAGCAGACAAATCCTTGCAACTACAATGTAAATCATTTATTTGAGACTTTTCAAAATTTTGAGGTCAGAAAATGACGACCATCTAGGAATATGATGATGACTTAAGTATGCTTTAAAACATTAATGAACACTAGAGAACTCCTTAAAACCACAATGTAAATCAAGTTTGATGGGACTATTCAAATTTTTTAGTTCAGAAACGTTTGAACTTTGTACTGACCTGAGCAGAATGTTGATGGAGAGAGAGATCTTCTCCTTGGAGTCTGCTGGCAGGTAGAAGACGAGGATGGTCATGAAGGCGTGAGACACGAGAGGGATGATCAGGTTCACCGTGTAGAACAGGAACTTCCGCTTCAGACGCACACTGCAAACACAGCAACAATATATTACGATGCTGGTAAATGAAGGTAAAATAACTGGCAAATAAATCTAAAAAAAGGATACAAGAAACCTGTAATTTCATACACAGATATTAGCTGGTGGATATATTGAAATTAATTGGGTGTAAGTTTTGACATATAAAGGATATGGTGTAGCCCGACAGGCTTAGAAAAAGAATCCTCTAATATTTTCTTCTTTGATCTGTTCAATTTATGGTATATGATATCTGAGTACATCACAGATTAAGATTTTTTATGGTCACGTGTTAGTCAAACTCATTGTGGATCCAAGATGGCACATCCAAGACATTGTTCCATAGCTAAAACATGCATCGCAAAGTTCACCTGAACGTCCACTCAGAGTAGGGGTCAAAGTTTACCTGAACGTCCACTCGGAGTAGGGGTCCTCGGCCCCGGCGTAGTAGATGGTGGACTTGTGGGCAGGAGCAGCCATCAGATCCCACTCCACATTCTTGTAAAACGCCTGCAAATTTGTCATGATACTAGATATACTTATTACTGGATATTGGTTAGATGCATAGACATAATTCTAATGTCTCCAACCATCCTTTCTACGTTTTAAATGTATTTTTATTTACAATATCACTAATGTGTCTCCTAAGAGACAGTCATTTATTTCAAAAAAATTACATAGATAAAAAAAATCTGCCTTTATTCTGACTGATATCTACATCAGTACTGTTTAGATTATGAAGATTCCAAACTATAATGCAAAGAAATACCTCAAACATTATTTACATGTCTACATCCACACATCTATCATGTAAACACAGTAACAATGCCTCAATCTATTTCTACTATATCCATCTTCAGCCTTTCTATCCCTACTGTCACTCTTGCCATGAGCTCCATATCATGCATGGTCATCACATCACAAGGCCGGGTATCGTTGCTTGGGCTCAGGGCGAAAACCAGCCCAGGGAAAGGTTAAAGCACAAGGCATTGGGTAGAGCCTGCATACCCTAGCCGGGCACAGGACAGCGGTCGCATCTTATGTTGGGGGTAGGCCTAGGGTATTGCGATCTCAGACAAAACTTTACCTCAGGGCAAGGATATTTTTTCCAGTGATGGTCATCACATGCAACATGCATTTATACAGCATAGCAGGTCTCTTTGGAAATACGTGTGTATGTCCTACATGAGAACGCTTGGCGCCCAGGTAAAAAAACGTAATCCACGCCACACGCATGACGTTTACACTTTGCATTGTGTCTAAGCTTCACGCCTGTGATTCCTCCCACCTTGAGGTCCGTCCCCAGCTCTATGTCTGTACTGTCTGTGTCCAGTTGGTCCGGTGTACTCCACTGGTGCATCAGGTTCACCTGTAACAGCCCGCTAGCACTGATACAACACTCCATGCCAGACAAGCTAGACCATCTACCATGGGCTAGCATGCCTGGCTGGTCCAGCGTACTCCACTGATGCATCAGGTTCACCGATATCAGCTCGCTATTACTGATAAAGCGCAGCAGGCTAGACAAGAGGGCTAGACAATCTAGCATAGCAGCCCAGCTGTTAGAATGTCTGTCATGAAGAAAAGGTTTGATATGTGAACATCATGATGACTTCTTTTGACCACATAAGGACGTCGCTTCGAACATGCACTCTGTGTGACCTACACATCAAACAATCTAGATTATTTAGCTAGATTAGTTTACGCACGCTGGAGAGTTTCAATATGTATTATAAATGTGTCCAAAGTGATGTTTGCAGCCATAGATTGAGCTGACTGTTGCACTGTCCATTGTACTGTTGTACTGTCAAGAGGACTACATTTTCTGCTAAAATGTTGAAATTAGAATCAACAGAGGAGGTCACTTTATCTACCCCCTACTTTTCAAGCTGATGTATGATGCTGTTTGGTTGCCACCATGGCCATATTTGAAAATTGCCATGCTTGAATATGATAAATTCAATCTTCGACTTATTTCTAAGAGATATACCCGGTGCTGAGGTTTCTCTTTTCATCATGCTGAGATTGGTCTTTGCGTTCTTGGTAGAGTCTGTAGTGGTACAGCATATGTCTTTAGACATATATTTTTAAGATATAAATTGTATGCAAGACCCCATACCCAATGTCAATTATACTCATTGTGGGAGTTGAGATGTTTATTTTATAAACACAACCCTTAATATATCTTTTCCGTGGCTGGCAACCGATATTGAACTTGTTTTCTGTATACTTTTGCTCAGACCTTTCACACATTAACACTGAGACCCTAATATCAAAGGCTTAAGATCAGAAAATAACTGCTATAAAGGTAACGAACATCTATATCAACAAATTTGCATACTAGTAAGCTAAATACCTAGAATCATACCTTCTAGAAAAAAGATGAACTGTGAAAAATGTGGATAAATAAGATACTTGAAGCGTGACCCATCATTCGCCTGTGTTATCATTTGAACAGAATAGCCATTTCAAAGATCACTAGAATTTTACTATACATCCATTGCATTAAGTTTAAATTTCAATTTTTAAAATAATAAGAAACATACTCAATTAACAATGCAAATAACAACAATAGCAAAAGGGATGCTAACATAAACAATGCATTTCTGCAAGCAGATCATTCAAATGAGTATTATACACAGGCTGAATTATGTGTGATGCTACATCTACAGGCGTGTCACTAGCACAATACTAACAGTGGTTGAACGCAATGGCAATTTTCACTACAGGACAAAACTTTAAGCTGAAAATATGGCCAACATGACCATTTGTAGCCTCAACTGCGGTTTGAGCTAGTGACGCCCCGGTGCGTGGTTGCTGTGTACCTTGAGGTCCACGCCCACGGTGAGCTTGGGGAACTCCAGCTGGCCCATGCTGCTATTCAGCTGCTGCCAGCTGTGCAGCATCTCCACCTGGCGGCCACAAACACAATTAAAGCCCAGGCCACAACAGTAGAGAAGCAGTACTGCCTGTTGTGCCCTCGGCTTTAAGAACAGTAAAACCACAAATTAAGCCCATCACTATAAAGACATGAACTGTAAACTAAGACTATTTCTTGGGGTGCCACGCTTTCTTAACGATACCAGTATGAACCTCCATATAGGGACCATTCTAGTCCCAAAGGGGGTCTTAATGAAAAGGTTCTTCTGTATTCTATATAAATTACTGGTGTATCATTAATTGCCTTTATCGGTCAGCATAGTGGAGATGAATCTAGCGTGTCCCATTGCATATAGTAGAACATCTACAAAAATCCAACAAGTTTAAGACATTAATTGAAAAGGAGCTGTTTCTGCACAAAGTGCCATATGTTGGGACTGCAGACATAAAATTGCATTTTGACTTAAAATGTCTACACCCTCCTACTCTACAGAATCGCGGTAAATTGGTCGACTACCTAAAAAGGAAGAAACATGGACTTTAACTAGTTTGTTATCAAAGTGCGTATTGCTATCTCTGCACAAACCATGGTATATAGTAAATCATAAGGAAAATGACTGTCATAATTTGCAACATTACAATTCATTCTATTTCGTTTAGAATCAAATTTTAGAACAAAAATCTAGGTTTATTCAATAAGCCAATAAGACGGAATGAACCACGTATGCGTATGCATGAAACTAAAGCAATGAACACATGATTTCATGGAGATTAGACTTGTATATATATACATTTACAATAAAATTACCATTCAATTACCGCCCCCCCCCACACACACCACCACCACCTGGCTCCAATTATTATCATTTTTCAAGCCCCAGATTTTAAGGAACCTATAAAAATAAAGGACAGATTCTCAGCCCCCCCCCCCCCATTCCCTCGCCCTGCCCCAGTGTTGGTTGGTTTTAATTTTTTCATACGCTCATCATATGCACAGTGACATACCTCGTATCTGTTGTATGTCCACGAGCCAAACTTCATGTCGCACTTCTGCTCGTCGAAGGGGAAGTAGGTGACGTCGATGTTGCACGAGCTCTTGAAGGAGGCAGGCGGCTGCCAGCGCACACGCCCGTCGTGGTAGATCGTTGCCTTTGTGTCCGGCGTCATCTCGTACTTGCCGTCTGCGCTGGAGGAACAAAACAAAACCAAATCAAAATTAAAGAAGTATTTTGCAATGGTTGATTTTTCTAGGCTATACTAGAGATATTGAAGAAACATATGCAAGTGTTCTCAATTATGTTGCTATTTGTTAGTGGGTTGTTAGGCTCCATTATGGCATAAACCTCCTGGCTTAATGGAGAAACATATTCAAGTGTTTTCAATTAGGCCTTTGTTTAAATTTGTTTGGGTTAGGTCCCAGTATGGATACATTTGCTGGCTTAATGGAGTCTAAATTCTGCTACACAAAATCAAAAGCAAAATTAGAAGTATCTTGCAATGGTTGATTGCAATAGACTTTGAGAATTTAAAACATATGCAAGTGTTTTCTCTCCTCTTACAATTTGTTCCAGGCTAGACGTAAAGTGTCCAGCCGACTGTACTTGTTATATAGCACGATGTCGAGGTGCCAGAAAAAAAATCTTAATTAGAATTATTTTGCAATGGGTGATTTCGACAGACGTTTAGACTATGATACTACAGATAGTGAAAAAAACACATTTGCAAGTGTCTTCACTTCTGTTACAATTTGTTCGGGGTTAAGTATAAAGTGTCCGGCCTACTTGTTGTAGAGCACGATGTCTGGGTGCCAGATGTCCCGGGCCGGCACGTACAGCATGTTGACGGAGCCGTACTCGTCCGGGTCCCACGTGAGCGACGAGTCGTGCCACTCCTGGTTCACCCACACGTTGGTCGTCATGAACTGGTTCTTCTCGTCCTGAGAGCATAGTTAAAATTTACAGTTAAATCATCACAGCAATGTATAAAAACCTCTCTATTAGGACCAGCTCTGAGACCAGTTTTAGGTGGTCTCAATAGAGAGGTGATCACTACACATTTTTGTAGCTTTATGAAAGTTTAGGATCATGAAAAGTGGTCTTAATATAGAGATGGTCTTAAATGGAGGCTCTACTGTATTTCACAAAGCAATGTAGTCATGTTACAGGGGTGTAGAGTATACATGTAGGCTTATTCCACAATTAGAATATATTGTAATAATCACAGTACATGTATAAAAGAGAAAATATCACAAAGCATGTCACAGAGGATAGAGGGCAGTTAAGTGGATCATGGTTATGAAGACACCCTCGGTAGAAGTGGAAATATATTAGTGTAAAGAGTTATTTCATATTCAAACTATATGATATAATCGTCACATCAATGTAAACCATCGCAGAGAAATAATTCGACATGCCACATGGGTGTATTGTATACGCTTATTTCACATTTAGAATGCAGTGTACTCATCATAGCAACGAATAGAAATTAGAGAACATCCCAAAGCAATATAGGCATGTCACGAGGGATAGAGTACATAACAGTGGATCATGTCTTCTGTGGACACCTTCGGCAGAAGAGAAGAAGTGTCCACATGAGAAAGGAGTCCTTAAATGGGAGGTGTGCATCAAGACAGGTTCCTGCCACCGCAGTCAGTGTAGTGCAATGGAAGGCTTTCTTTCAAATTTACAACTTATAGTTGAATCATCAATGAAAGAGAAATGATGCATAGTCACGTCCCACAGGGTACCATTCTAAACACATGCCTAAATCACTCCCCGACTTTCTCACTCTTGGTTTGTTTTGTAACACATCTAAAGGCCAAACCTCATTCATAACAACTGCACAGTTCCTATTGCTGCGAGATTACAAGTGACAAGTGGGTATAGAGACACTGACTATGGCATAGTCTATGACAGAGTATATGAGATAGTATAAGTACATGTATATGAGAAATTCAAAGGGTACAGTGTGATGTCTGAACGGAAACCGAGTACGTAACTAAAGAAGTAGATCTCTAGTGCGTAACTAAACTGATGCAAATTGTAGCCAGATAACATTGCGCCCCCAATCGCCCTGCTGAATACGGCCTGATTGCACTAACAGCATGGCGACAGAAGATACTCATCACACAGTGGAGGGGGCCAGATATCATGGACGCTTGATTAGGGGTTGATTTACAGCCAAAAACTATGTTGACTACAGTGCAACGTGCTCCGATTGAGCCCACCTCTACTATGCAGTGGAAACTGACTGCAGTTATCTGGAAGCTTCACGGAGACTTTGCCTTGAACCTGCCTAAAAAGACCACCACCTCCATGGATAGACTACATCTATAAAGAGGCCATCTTTTAATAGTCCAAAAACATTCAGAAGAGACCATAATGAACCTCCACATAAAGACCACCTCTCTGATGAGACCACATAAGGACAGTGCTTCTACTGTACAGTTATGCTGGTTAACGTTTTTAGATAGTAGATCTATATATAATCACTAGTGTGTCACCAGAATAGGCACTTCCCCGCCGAGTGGTGTTGATACAGAGTGTCTCCTGTATAACGAGATGAGGGAGTTGGCAGCGCGTATGAATGACGCTGATTGGCACATCAGGAGCCATGTCACAGGCGGGTTTGTGAGGCCCCAACCTCGTTGACTTAAGTGCATTACGGGTGGTTGACTTTGTCAATCCTGTAACTGAATTAGACTAAATTCGGTGATGATTGCTGTCGTTGATTTCAAGCCTCACTTTGTGAACAGTAGAACCTCCAAGTGAGACCACCTCTATAGCGAGACCATTTTTTTCATAGTCCAAATCATTCAGAAGAGATTACAATGAAGCTCCATACAAAGGTCACCGCTCTATTGAGAAAACTTGAGGCCCGTCCCATGGGTGGTTCTACACAATATTAAATAGGTTCTGCTGATTAGTTTATGAATAGTGTACATAAGCACTAGTGTTATTGATGGTGTATCATGATGCATTTGATCTAAATCGAATCAGAAATATAGGTAGATCCACGGGGTGCCCCTGCCCCACCCCACCTTTCCCACCAAAACACTTTATTTTCACAATGCTGCTGGCATGTTTGCTATCAATCAAGCGAGGGAAACCCTAGTCGTTCAAAAGACCTTACATCTAATAGTTTATTTTTCATTTTTATAGTGACAAAAACCGCTCATGTCAACCATATATCACGTGCAAAGATGAGGATCGAGTAAAATGTGACAGCCGCTAGCTCTAATAAATATAAGTTTTTTTATGATGGTAAACGACCAAGATTAAGCGGTGTGATTAAGTCACCGTGCTGGCCTACTACAGCCAAGTATCAGTGATGCGCACCTAATCACTTTACATGGAGATTTCTGACAGTCCATAACGGACCCTAATCGCATTAGTCTAATGACCCGCACGATGGTAGTCGTTCTGCTGGAACTCCGCTCATTATAGAATTGACGACTCTATTAAAATAGACACCGATTAGTCTGACACGGAGGCGTTGGCAGATGACTGGGTCCATTTCGGGTTTTGAGAAGGACGTTGTAATTGGGCACAACCTCCAAACATAACGTCCTCTTTCAGCGAGACGGACTGGAAATGCACTGCTTGGAGGTTGAATTGGGCAGTGACACGTCACGTAGCGCACGTCTGATGTTGCACGTTCTGTGATGCACGTACGCGTATGCACTAGATCTACCATAAAAACAAACGCGAAACACGCTGTTATTTTAAGCATAATAAACTTGTAAGTACTTTAATATTTGAATCTGAGAATGGAATCTTTGACACTTTACAGCTTAAGCAGCAATAAGGAGTAACTGGTCGCCACTGAACCGTACTAGTACGAGTACAGGTTGGCCAAAAACTGGTCGCACGTAGAGAAAGTGTTCCAGTACAGTAGTCTCTTTTACAGCCGACCACTGACTTTCGACACAAGGCTCTCAAGCACTGGTACTTGCGTGCTGGCGTCTCTGGTAGAGACTAGTGTTCCAGTTAATACAGTTTACGACGTGCTCATGATTCTTGTTATTGTTTCATTTAGTAAACATATAGGCATATTATTGCCAATTAATCTCCTGACTGTTATCTCTGACTACGTCCTGTTATTACTTCAAGCGTGTGCTCTCACCATGTTAAGGTTTTAAACCACGAAATTGCAATATCACCATCAATGCACCATACCAACCTATCCCTGCTTCCAGGTCAACCCGCACAGGACCACATTCTCTTACCCGGTGCCAGCCCACAGTCAATCCCTTTAAATATTCGTTTTTCCCAAGAGCCGTATCTCTGTGAAATCATTGTCAACTAACAGCCGATTTAGCCCAATCACCCTCTATGGAGGTGTTCAAGGCAGGGCTAGACAAACTATCATTCTAATCAGTAGGCTTACTAGTATTATTTTTATGTATAGTGTAAATAATTGTTCATGCAACATGTGAATATGTTACAACATCAAGCAATTCAAGAGACGTAGCTCTGCACCAAGCACCATTGACGGGTTTGCCCAACATACAGGGCTTTTGCCAATTATTTAAGAAGAAGTGTCCGTTCCCGTGGAGACGTAATAATCAACCCTACATAGGATGTGCCCATAACTGGAACACTGCCCATAACTAGAGCACTTCCTCTACCAACAACTACGTCTAAGGAGAAACAGAAGGACAAACGTACCTAGGCTTGTGACCGTACCGCCCATGCATAGTCTACCGTACTGGCTCTGTACTGACGACCTACGGTCAGATAGGCATAACATGTTGAATTGACCGTAGAGAAAGTTTGGCATGTCAAATCCGCCAGATCACTGAGTTCGTGTGGACAGTCATTCCGTGGGTCTGTCCCGTGCGTAATAAAGAAACTACAAATGTTGGTGTTAGAGGATAGTTTCTCCAATTTAAGTTCGTCTGTCACATACCCTCTACCGGGACTCGAACCCTGGAGAGAATCATCTATGGTACTGCGGTACACCAACAGTGGTCCAGAGTCAGTCTATAGTCCGTTTTGAAAAGCTGCAGAGGATGCAATAGACGGCTGAACATGCCAGTCCAGCCAGTGATCATGAGTCCATTTATATAGAGACCTCTCCGCCCCTTCAAAATCCTTTGTGGTCGCACCTTAATGTATGGAATCTAGTCAAAACGCTAAATACACATTTGGCCGCAGTTTCAATTGAAATGTAATGTGTCATATTTTGTTGTTACTTTCAGAACGAAAACCTCAATTGAAACCAGCAGAAATGGAAGCTAAATCGACGCTGGTAAAAATAAAAAGAAGAAAGGTACAAACACTACAACTGTCTGTATTGAAGATCCTGTGGCTCAGTGTCGTGGCACTGGGGTCTCTTGTAGCGGCAAACATGGTCTTCTGGCATGGGCTCTACATCAGGGCACGCTGCCCCTTCTCCGCTATCAGCTACCGTGTTCGGGACCAATTTTATAGTGGCCACATCGCTGAGGTCAAGAACGCCTCCGACCTACGACGAGTCCAAGAAAATGTTACTATCCTCAACCATCCTGATTTCCCACGAGCGCTGAATAGGTCGCAGCACGCGACCATGATCAGTTTCATGAGTCATGTCCATGATGCAATGGAAGCATATCGCATCCCATACATGATGAGCTTCGGGACCTTGCTAGGTTCCTATATGACCCACAACACTTTGCCGTGGGATGACGACCTTGACATTATCATTAATCTTGAAGACTTTGCCAAATTACAGAAGGTCAACGAAGACTTAAGTCGGAAGTTCGGCCTGAGACTCCTGGTATACACGTGGTGCTACGTAAACGCAACAAGCCCAATGATAACCCATAACAACAACCATACAATGTGCCAGAGTCTAAAGGCCAAGCTGTATGACGTGACCAGTGACGTCAAAACCGAATACCCTTGGAGATGGCCGTTTGTGGACATCCTGTCCTACTCGTTCAACGAGACCTACGCCTGGGTGAACAACGAGAAGTCGGTCCACGTCGTACACACAAAGGACCTGTTCCCCATCGTGTCGCGCCCTTTCGATAGACTCATGCTGCCGGCCCCCAAGAACCCACTGGCCGTGGTGTCTACATGGTACCAAAACATGGACAAGTTTGAGTGCGCGACGCACTTCTGGAACCACGTCACTGAGCAGCGGAGAAAGCAGAACATTATCCGGTGCGTTGACTTGGCGTCCCACTACCCATTCGTGCGGAGGGCGGAGCACAGGCTGGGCGTGCGGGAGACACTGTGCATCAAGCAGCACTGCTTCTACACCATGGTCATTGGACACCCGTTTGTACCTGGCAGACAAAACCAACCATATCACCTCAAGTACCATTGATTGCATTTGCACTTTCAGAGAGTTAAGCTGATATTGTATAATACGTATTTGATAAAGAAACATTACATATTTTGTACATCTAGAAAGTCGTATCATTTGTTCATAGAATAAATTCTTCAGAAAGTGACATGTGACATGTGTCACAATGAAGAAGTAAGCATTAAACCCAACAATAATAGTTTGACATATATATATATTGTAGGCCAATATAGTTTTGTAGGGGACCAGCCATTATTAGCGGTGTGATGGGATCGGGAAAACTGGTAATGATGTGGCCGATCGGTGCTTATTGCATATCCAGTCACGGGAATCATGCGTGAACTGGAAGTATTTTGGTACATGTACATGTACAATGCGTTAATGTATATTTCAGGCAAATTTTGAAGAGGTATATCACCATAAATAATGACTGGTCCCTAATGTTAAAACTTCTGTCTGTTATGAAAATAGGATGGAACTATTTTAACCCACACGCATTAACCATGTGGCAAGAGTTATTCAGCATGATTTTTGTAGAAAGTAGTTTATGATAATGCAAAAGCTTACATCTGTATATGATTGAATATTGTATATTTCCATTTAATAGTTAACTCCGATGATTCAATTAAATAAAGCTTCTCAAACACCAGCCTGTCCCCCATTGAACATACAAACACGTCCATCGCCACTGATTTCAAAACATACATGTACAGTATACAAAACTGTATCCACAAGAATTGCCCAGAGCACAAGCCCCATAATTTGAGGCAGTGAGCGTCCATGGTCTGTGCCCCAGCAGGGTGATTACCTTATCGGCCGCCCACTAGAGATAGCAGGACACCATGTGGGGCGTCCTCACTGACAGCCAGCAAGATAGCCATGAGGAGGTACACATATAAAAGGCCCGGTGATAAGAACAGGGGCCTATGTTTTTAGATGACGTCGCAGTTGGTGCCAGCTGTTATTGTGAAGCGTATGTATACACTTGTAGACATTTCCATCTAAAATACGTGTAATTAGATGGCATGATTCCTACAACATTGTTAGTTTGCTATGGAGATTCTTTTCATTTTGGTGATTTAAAGACTGAGAGACCAGCTTTCAGTATTATGTTTCATGGCGCAGGTGATATCACTGGGGAGTTGAAGCTTAATCAATGCAAAAAAGTAAACGGCGACATCTAAATGTCAGCAATCCTCGTTGACCGCGCGCGCACGCGTCCGTAGCAGGTGCCCTCTGTAATCGTATGCACGCATGCGCACACCCCGATAGCAGGTGGTTGTAGCTGGCGTATCGGCTTATGTATACTGTATGGCACAACAACTTTAATGTTGCATTGTCTTCAATGTCTGTATTACAAAACGAAGAACAGTGCACTACAGGATAATAAGTAGCCGTTTAATCTGTGTTCTAACCATCATTTTATTCAAGTTATTTATAGTCCTACAAAACAAAGAAACGTACACACTTCGAGGATGGAATAATCCAACAATGTTGGCATCCACATCAAACAACAGGTCCGGGGTTCAGTGTCCGTCACGAACTGTGGAGAATTTCTTCATAACTCACAGCATGTCATATCACAAATCACGAAATGTCACTGCCGACTATTTGTGCTGTGCAATCTATACTGTCAATAAATGAATGGCCGGGGATGATAAGACCTATTGACAATGCCCCGTCTGGGAGACGACGTCCTTGTGCCCGTCTGCGGGTTGTACGGGTCTACACGCCACTGACCAATAGGATCGCCAGCGATGAGAGTGGATCCTTGGTGTGGCCTTGATGTCTGTATGATTGTGCAATGAGGTTTTTTTAGCCCTTCTGATTTGTTCGTTTCTGTCCAGTCTGCGAACACAGCAGCAAGCTATCAAACTGTAAGTTTGGTGAATGTTGCTGTATATAGAGGTCCATTTTATGCAAAGAGTTCTTTTAATAGCACAATATTATAAAGTGGACCCGTGGGAGGCTGTAGTAATCGTCATATCTCACTGCTATACGCACAGTGTATAGATATTCCTAGTGAATATATCATTTGTTACTTATCTCATTGACCCTACACATCTGTTGTGTACTTTATTTTGTGTTTCCTATATGCTATATCGTAACAAATCACAAAATTTGTTCAAAGACGTTTTATAAAGATTTTGGGTTCTACAGAGATTTATTAAAACGTTTTTGAACAAATATTATAATTGGTTACAATATAGCATTGGAAGAACAACATGAAATACAAAAATGATTATGTACAGGGTCAAGGAGACCGCCGATGAACTTTGACCAACCACTAGCCTGCATGTGAGGCGGCGTTGGAGTGAAGACGACTGGATGTTCATATGGCATATGGTCAGTACCAGATGACTGTGATATCACAGCAGTGGTCACCACTTGACCAACAAATTTGATCTTGTTATTGGCAAATGCCCACGTGATAGAGTATCGTGCAATGATTAAAGAGTGCAACCTGTCGCCGTTTACAGAGCAATCCGCTGTCGTGCATCCAGACAGTACGTATGATTCTGGCATTGGAAGACATACATATCGGGTGACTTGTGTAATTATGTCTGAATCAAGTTCACAAAGCTCATTACCTAAACGATTACATGTATGTTGATGTAGAGAATGTACACGAAACAGCAATAAAGATTGGACTTGCAATTACCAAGATAGATAATTTGTATTTTCAAGTAGCGTTTTTAGGTAACTCTCTCTCACACATACAGTAAATATAGTATTTAGAATGCACACGTTGTGAGATTGATTGTGTTGTGTGGGCTAAAGCCGCCATTCCTAAAGCGCCAATAATCATGTTTAAATACATGTTCTATATTACCCAAATTCTAGACTACAATTGTCCCTTAATCTGAGGAGGAAAACAAATATGTAATCAGCTATGCTAGTAGGTTTTGACATAAGATAATCTATTTTTTTTTGCAATGGGTGTTATGTGTGATCTACAACATGGCCTTTACATGTAACTTGGGGTATAAAATACATTTTTTATGAAAACATGTCCGCCATCTACAGTGCACGGCTGTGCCCCCCCCTCACGACCTGCTCTCTCCCGGGACGCGGCGCTGAGCCGTGAGCTCGAGCTGCTCACGCGTGACTCAGGCCACAGACCACTGCTCGTATTATTGACAATCACATTCCTCCCCCGAAAGAAAAAGATTACTGTAGAGGATGATTGAAGTGCTGTGCATTTTACATACTTACCAAATTTATATGAAGGTCGACATTAAAGTGTATTTACTAATGCATTAAATTGAATATAGCCGATCAACCATTCGAGCATCGTGGGTTTCACGCCTTTCCCATTCACACAGCCTTCAAAGTCCGATGTTCATGGTATTTTCAATAAGTAATATAAGGCCGAATAGATAAGGATGCCATTTGACGGGGTGGGGGAAATATGTGTGTGTGTGTGTGGGGGGGGTTGATTCCAATTCTCGTGCCTTGTTAATTAAAGAATGGATCCACCCCTGTCGTGTCATAAACTATTAGATATGAACATGCAGAAAATGTCTTCTTTTTGAAAAATTCCAGATTATCGATCGCATATGCTTTAAAACTCATTGTAGTTTTGTTTGTGTTTTCTGTTTGGCTGTGCAGTAAGCAAGAAAAAGAATTTTGAAAGTAATTAAAATATATTTTTCTTGCTCATTGCACAGCCAACCAGAAAATACAAACAAAACTATAATGAGACCAAGTTCTGCGAACCGATTCAACTGGATTTTCAATGCTTAAAAACTAATTTGAAACAAGATGATTTTAAACTGTAGATATTCGGGCAGGAGCACAACAATCCAGGGACCGTATGAAAGTGGACGAGTAAGTTGAGCAGATTATGGCATTATTCTGGTAACATACACCCCCGAGATTACACGCTGTTATGGTCAGACGTGACCGGGGCGCCGAGCTGGGGTGTTAACAATGGGCCGCCGCCTCCCGCGCCCAGCAGCCGTATACGTCACACGTGGAGCGTAAACACGTGACACGTCACTAATATGGCAGCGTGACGCTGTGAAAGGGCGAGTGGAGAGAGAGACCATGAAAAATCACAATCATGCTCGAGGTGTAATGATAAATGTTGTAAGCTGGTATGAGCGGACTACCATTTGATATGCCCGGGTGGGGAGGGGATGATGATAACTGAAACCACTATGGCATGATTTTCAGAAACCTAACGTAAATTTAAGACATCAGCCCCCCCCCCACCCCCCGCCCCTCCCAACACACTGTACAATTACTACTAAAATCTAATGCGGCATCTCCTTAAGTGCCCCACAGATTACTATGAGCACCACCACCCGTCCCCGCAAAAAAAAATATTAGTAAAATACAAAAAAGGCTAATAGATTTTTTGTGTTCAAATTTATTTTCTGCCCCACCCCATGTGTTTAATGCCCCCTGTGGCCCATGATGAAATGATAGCCGTCTAACACCAATCAGCAACAATTCGCTGCTTTTGCTTGTGTCGGTGTTGCTCGCTGGCCATTCAGCTGCTAAGCCAGATGAGAGCCTGTTGATCTTGACTAGTTGCATCGCTTCAGCAGCTGAAGCGAAAGCGTTGTATTGTGTTTCGTTCGTTTCTATGTATGTATGTTTGTCTCCGGACAAGCTAGAGCTTTTACGCTTCGCCCAATTTCGTTCAAACTTTACACAACTATTTTGTATTACCCGACACCAAAGTGATTCGATTTTGGGCAGTTTGCCAATTAAAGTGTGCTTTCCATAGTGCCATTTCGGGGGCATTTTCAGCATTTTCTGCAATAGCTTTGCTGATGCTTGTGAGAAAGCATTCAAACTTTGTACAATGCTTACATGCCTACGGAACATTAACTGTATTCAATTTTGGCACTTTGCCAATTAGAGTTTACCTTTCAGAGGACTATTTTAATTATTTTCTTTCCATTTTTCCACTATAGTTTCAATACTGTGCGAAACATGACCATCGAATAGGCATAGTTGGCATAGTGGTTATATTGGAATCAAAGTACTCAGAGAGCACAACGTTACCATATTAATGTCGACTCATGGGCAATAGATATTTACTGTAGCCATGTTTAGAAAGCGCCTGCAATTCAATGCCAATAACATAGATGTGGGATGAGTCCCACATCAAGTAAGACCTTTTTCTGCTTTGATTGCAAAGCAAACATATTTATTGCCCATGGGTCAATGTTGCACTAGCGACGCTGTGCTCTTTGAGCATTTTGATCCAGTTTTTATGGTTTCTTAAGTTGCATAGAAACACAACAACTAGACGAAACTGGACGAAAAATGGTGAGGCTGATATACATGAGTACTAAGTACTAGTGTGGGACGAAGTGAACAACTAACACACGCTGGGACAAGAGAAACTGCAACGGAAACAACTAAAAATATATATACAGTAGAAACTCGTTAACTCGAATTTTTAGGAACATGATGAAAATGCTCGAGAAAACCTAATGTTATTTGGTCAATGTGTAGTTGAAGGGAAACTCAGCTAACGTCGATATAACAGAAAATTCGAAATAAGCAATATAGAGAGCAATTTTCTGCTGTAAATGTATGGAGCCTTCTGCTTACCATGTATGGCCTGGTACGTACACGTACTTTGCTAACGTACCTGAATATTAGTGTGCGACGAAACGAACAACAAAGAAATACAGCAGAGCCTCCAATTAAGGCCACCTCTCTCTATTGTGATTATCTCTATAACGAGAGCACTTTTTACGGTCCCAAACCTTCATAAAGCTACCAAAATATAGAGACCATAGTATAGAGACCACCTAACACTGGTCCCCGAGGTGGTCCTAGTAGAGAGATTCTACTGTACTGGGGCAAGAGTGTGAAAAGGTTGAAAAGCACACACACTAAGACAACAAATCCCGAAAGTGCACCACTCACCACGTCGATGAGCTGCGACAGCTTGAGGCCGATGGTGACGATGATGACGTCAGAGTCGTTCTGCACCGGACGGATGATCCGGTTGTAGCCGGATTTGCGCAGCAGGTCGTCGTACAGCTTCTTGGCGAAGTGGTTTCCATGCGACGGCGTCAACAACCACGTGACCAGCAGCAACCACGTGATCGCCGCCATCTTGTGTATATCCCTTTTTGGTTAGTTATTATTGAGATGGTTTTTTCGTCCTCGAAGAATGTTAACTATAATCCATGTAGGTTTTGCATTTGATGCACTCTTTTAGTTTATAGCTTGAGTGCAGTTTGTAAGGAATTGATTAAACTTTCATCCAAACCTGCAAGAAAAAAAAGCACACTTTTGAATTAATGATGACAACATTAAGGTCATTGTGTATATGATTTAAACAACATAAATTCTTATTGAGGAGTTTCTAAGAACACACGTGCATGTATTACGGAGATCAGTGCAACTTTTTCACCACATTAGCTTAAAGTGGTGTGCACAGCCAAGGTTCACGTGCATCAGGCATGTAGATTGATACTTTTTGAGGACAGTGCCAAAGCCCGCTTAATATCGCCCATACATTACAGAAGCCAGCTACATGTGTGCTGTGATTTATCCTCTGCCCAGAATGATACCATCACGAATCACTAATAACTCACGTGTTAGGCCCTATCATAATTCAGTTCAGAATGCTGATGAAATAACCTGAAATGCTTTCAAACTATGGCATAATTTCCACGTTTGCATCAGCTGCATTGTACACATTCCCTTTAGATATATGTATGTGACAACCACAAATACAGGGGAGGGGCGGAGGGAGAAACATCTACCTAATGAGAAATGATCTACGTGCCTACTCCTTATCTTCACAAATTCCAATATTAAAATACATCAACACATACCAACCAATAATTCCATTTATAATCATTATATGCTCGCCCACAACAAACTCAAAATGGTAATAAGACATACAAGTCCCTTTCCAGCCACCCTGTTTGTCTGGCCATGCCGCTTCAACAGTCTTTCTGGGTTGGTCAAATGTCACCAGGTTGGGCTTAGCTGAATGTTGGGGGCCAATTTTAAACATTTATCTTCTAGTTAGAATGGTATAAATCCACCAGGGTTTAGAAGCAATTGTATTTTTATATTAGAACAAACCATTGTTTTGACAGCCAAAATAGAAAACTATACTATACAAATCGCTCTCAGAATGCTCCCAGCATGGTGCTGTCATACTCCCTACACTATGCATGACATTTGCCCAGACAGTCAAAGCCGAGTGCTGATGTGGCAGTGGGCTTGTAAAGCATCAAACCCATCCACCTTCACAGCCTTTTGCCTCTGGATTAGCTCTTTAGGTGGTGATTATTGAGTAAGCAACGCAAACCACACAGCACACTGATGACCCTACACGAAGTCAGAAACCAGGGCTGATTCATTGCGTCCATATCTAAGGCATTCCAAAGGGTCCCGATGTCACTTTTTGATATGATACCCCCCTCCCCCGCTTCCCACCAAAATGGATTATTTACATAGGGGTTTTGGAATGTTTGCTATTGGTCGCTATTGGTGGCGCATACAGAACCCATGAGATCCTTTAAATAAGCCCCCCTTCTTAAAACATGCATCTGCCAGTGATCAAAAAGAATATTATATTATGACAAGACCGCGATAACTATCATTATAGACTCCGCTATCCAATACACACCCATGCTATCAGAAGTGCCCGCCAACCTGTGATGTCACTTTGTATTCCTACCTCTTCAGGTGTCAAACAAAGAGTATGACAAACGTGAGGGTCTGCACACTCAGTGCTTTATGGGGAAGTGCGTCTGATACCGTAGACGGGGTCACAGATGGGGCGGGGGGTTATGTGTCCATAAATCCCACACCCCGAGTTGTTATTGACTTCATTCTCACACCCCGAATTGTTTGGGCCAATTTCCCACATCCCACACATTTGCATGCTTTTTCCGACATCCCTCGTCCTTATGAATCCACCCAACAGATGGTGAAGGCAAACTCGCTACAGAACAGTACAAGAAGTTTGTACATGACCAATATGGTATTGCTTTCTTGGTAATATGCGTACATGAACCATGTATGACTACAATGACCCATGCTTCATCATATTGTTTGCCACATGCATTGTGTCCTCGGGAGCGCACTTTGCTTACACGAGGTCCAGACTGAAGCTGTCAGCAAGAGAAGATGTGTTCAAGGCTCATACCAACAAATAGATCTGTTCATTCGGTCAGTACATTCGGGTGCACCTGGGTATGCCACTTTAAAATGAAAAGTGGGAGTGGTTCCGATTATCTATTGAAAGAAAATAGACTAAATTGATGCCAACCCAGTTATTTTATTCCAAATTAGATAAATTATAAGGCAGTCATGTATATTATGTAGAATTGACTGAGACTAGAGAGTATCTTATCAATGGCTGCAGAGCTCTGGGAAGGTTGTCATGTACATATGATACTTCTCGGCAACTGGCAATAGAATCCTCTACTAACAAAAATATGATTTTTGTTCAATACTCAAAGTCCAAGTAAGTGGAGGGAGCCTAGTTATTATGTTGTTTACAGACGTAACCATTGGCATTCGTTTAGTGGTCAGAGCCCTTAAATGACGAGACTGAGGCTCTGAATACACCGCTCGGTGTCGCCGCCACACGGGTAAATTGAGAACTGTGAGCAAATACGTGATGCAGACCCCTTCATTATGATGCGGTGGCAAACACGTTTTGGGCATAGATCGTTCTTTCTCCGAGTCAATAGGACTTTATAACATAGCCTCTGGAATATAGTTTTCTGTATAGGGTCATATATTCCCTGGGTTTGAAATGGAACGTTCATAGACTCAAAGCATCACAATTACGTCTATGAAGATAAGAATGATGCCTGTACAGTATGGACTTGTATAGTAATGAATCATTTAACTAGCTGACAGAACATATAGACAATGAGGCCGATTTTTTCCATGCAATCTGATCTTGCCGGCCTCGGACCACTTTGTGGCGGGTAACACTGCGGCCATTAACTGCAAATATCATCGATTTCACAGTCTCGAGAGAGTGTCGCTCAATATGACGCAAAACAGGGATAGTGGGTCTCAAATAGAGGTTTTAATTACTGTGAGAAAATGAGAAAAAACAAACATGTGCAGCCACTGTGAGTAGGGGCCATGATAAGCAATAGTGCTGCTTGCCCGGAGTGGTGGAGGGGTCAAGAAATCCCGCATCCCTTTTCTCTTTGATTTCGTCCTATTCCCACATCCCTCTTTTTTCGTTTTCCTCACACAACCCACTTTTTCAGCCAATATTTTCCTACATCCCACTTCCTTAAAATCCAAAATTCCTCTCGTGTTTGTTGTTTTTTGTTGTCTTATTTTTTGTTTTTGTTTTTAGTTTTGTTTTGTTGCCTAGATCCCGCTTTTCGAGGCCACAGGCCACATACATATAGCCACGTGCAGACACGTCTGTATCTGTTTTACAAAGAACTTATAATGTGTCGTGGGTATGTAAATTTGAAAGACGTGTGGCTGAAATATATGTGTGTGCGTGCGTGCGTGCGTGCGTGCGTGCGTGTGTGTGTGTGCACTGTACACGCAAAATTTTCAACACATGGGCTAGAAGATGGATTTCTTTAGTTTGTTTTAAAATACCAATCAAATAGATGAACCTTACTCGACCATATAGCACCTGCTGTATTGGGACCTTAGATACTTCTTGGAGTATTTTAAACTAGGACGATTGATAAACCGTCTAGCTTGAATTCTGGACCACCACCGTGGACTGGCCTCAAGAGTTCTTTACAGAGCCGTATTCTCTTTGGGGGGGGGGGTCAAGGCGGTTTCTTTATGCAAACGTGGGACCACAAGAAGTGATCTTATCATATAGGATGTGGTCTGTTTGGAGATGTGCTCTTAATTGTGAGTTCACCTGACCATGACATGCACACTTCTATAGTGATCAGAGATTGTTTAAAGCTCTTTGGAGTGATGTAAATATCCACGCTCTTACTTGTTTGCCATACCCAATAGGGTGCATCACACTACTGGCATGGTATGATCATTAAACAGCAGCTTAATCACTATTGTAAACATCAGTACGTTCAGCAGTATCCAGAAAACCACATAGTTGTACAATAACAGCAAGTACATGGTCACCTAACGCACACCGACTTTTAAACTATTGACATCTATATAATAGTCTCAACCGTTTGTCATTAGAATCAAAACAGGAGCCATTTTACCCTCCAGTGTCAAACTTTACTCCGGTACCGCAATCACAACGAACAAACGACAACTTGACGCACTACACCACACATATACTCCGTTATTATTGGCATCATTTGCATTTGCATGCGTATTTATACGTTTGCATGCACTAACTGCTAACAAGAATGCTGCTGTGTGCACACAGTGCTGTATGACAGGCTGATCGCTGTACACTTCCGGGTCGATACAGATCAATACCGCGCGCCAGCTGTCACATCTGTCGGCAGATGTGGCTGCATCGTCGCCGCTCTACGGCCATCTCTTGTACGCTGTACACAATGATTAATCCAGTGGCCAAGATGTTCTAACCTTCAAGTTGAGGGCTTTTATGATGACATGTGCTGTTTCTTCATCTTTCTACACCAGTTTTTTTTTTCATTTCCATTACCCCTAGTTATTTTTTTGAGTGATTTCACAATGGTGCCGCTCTAACAAAACTGCAGATATCTGCCTTACTGCCGGGTTTGGAAATGTCTACCATCGCTAAAATTGTGTTCCATGTGTAGTCCTCTATGAAAATCAAGTGCGTGATTCTGTGGCCCTTTTATGGATGCCAACAGTGTTTGGCTCAGGAGTACACATTGGTTTGATGGTTCACTGTTCAAACCGTGCAGTCACTGACCAGTGGCTATAGCAAGACCCATGGGCTACCATCGGCACATTTCACGGCTATAAGCCGTGATGCAACCCTATTGATATTTGTGAAACTTGAGCTCAAAATGGAACCAATCAGAGGGCCCATTGCCGAAATGTTAGCTATGGTACCAAGCGTCATACGTACGATCTCACTCAGCCAAGTAAGAATTGAGGTAGGTATGAAAGTCTAACCCAAATGTATTTTCCCACATGAAAGCTACAACTGTGCCCACGGGTTGAAATGAACATGGGGTTGTAAAGGCGACAGTGTGAGTGATCAACCCGTGAAAACCGACGATGATGGGCTGCAGGAGCAGACAAAGCCGACCTGACCGCCGGGTTGGACATTGGTTGTGGGCTGATTCTGACTGTCCTGACAAATGATGCAGAAAAAAATGACAACGTCTAAAGAAATATAAGATGTAAATGTTCTCATTTACAGTCGCAATTCACAGTTACTTCTGTGCTCTAGCGACTTTACATCGAGACCAGGTCATTGGCATCCTTATCACACTATATTTTTCTCAACTCCCCAGGGATCGTGAAGCATATCGCTACCGGATAACAGACATGCTTATCACTCACATTAGCGTTCACTAGCCTGACCTGTATCTCTTCAACTTGTAGGTACCACTGCGCAGTGTGCAATCTGTTAGGGATAGGTTTGCACAACACCCACCACCAGACCCTTTGACTGCTAACAATGTTGACCGTGGGCCCCAATCATGATACTGCCAGCCAGAAGGAAAATATCTTTAGAAAACTCTATTCAATTGGTCTAATGCAGTTGGCTTCATATCGAATCTTTTCTCTCATTGCATTTGCTACTGTTTAGATTTTGTCAAAACTATCTCAATAAAATTTCAAACATTAATTCATGATATGTTATCTCCGCTCTGTATACACTAAATTCACGTATGAAAATTCATTTAGATACAGTCGCAAAATAAATGTGAGAACAAATTTATATGAGCGTGAAAATAGTGATTAAGTGTAGCAGCTCCCGTTTGGTGAGTGCTAATGGTGCATTCTCAGTCAAATAGGCCACTTGGACCATCATTGCTACTACATGCTATGTTGAAAGGTGAAGTCTATATGGGTTTCCCTTCTTCTTTAGGGGATTTGCTTTACGTTATCAACAAGCGTTGTAACCCCAGGTGGAATATTTTCTAAATTCAAAAAAATGATGAAAGACGGAATATTAATGTAATACGAATGCACGGCTGGAGTCAATAACTCATCTGTCATTACCGCCATGAACTCATTGACTGGTTTTGATAAATGTGCGTTCCCACATACATACTGAATGTCAGAATGTGATTTAGCCACAGTTAGGCATTGTAGATGTTGACACTTTTGCTCCGTGGTGATTGGGCTTTTGAAATAGTTCTCATGGTGTATAAATGTAAATAAATAAATGTAAATGTCTGGTTTGTGGTCTTCTTTCCCCGAAGGATCAGACGACTCTACATCTACACCAGGTCATTGGCATCCTTGTCACATTATATCTTTCTCAATTCCCTGGGGAGCATGCAGCAGACGTCTAATCACTCACATTAGCGTTCACATGCCTGACCAGTACCTATTTAACGTGTTTATCTGTATGGTGTCACTGAAATGCTAACTCGATACAAAATAGACATTTCACAATATGGGAATTGCAAACACTGCAGTACATAAACCTATTCTATGATGTTTGTACAAAACATTGTTGTCGAATCATGCGTTTAGACAACTGTATAATGAGATAAACACCCGATTGCAGAATTTCTATTCTGTTTTTATATTAGCTGAAGAGTGCAGATTGTACTATAGTCCTAACGGCATGATCTACCGTAGTAAACCCTTCCGTTCTACTGTGCACCATATTGTCTATGTCTGAGACCAGGTCGGTCACATTTTCACGCGCATGCTCCATTGGACAAGAAGACTTAAACGTCGTGCTCACGTTATTGCCAGTATCCAAACATACATCTGTCTCCAAGGTAACAAGCACGTTTTATGTTATAATGAGAAGTAGTTGACAAAACTACCTAAGAGGGTAGATTAATATTTGTTTAGTGAATGTAATAAGCGTTGTTGTTGTTGTTATTGCTGGTGGTGGTGGTGTGGCGGGGGGAGGGCGCTCTTGAGCACTGCCAGATAACTAAGACACCACGTCTACATCTATCAGTGAATTGTATTCCCATTCTTTAGAATTTTCATAGAACTTTAACATATACAGCAGTCGTGTTAGTAGCAACAACTACATTGAACGCGCATCTCACCTTATTTTCCTGATTGATGCAATGTTTTATCAGGTATTGTAGTTTAATACGAATAGCAAGACTCCCAAACAGTGGCACAATGCAGCCTTGGTCTATACATGTTTACTCTTGAGCTGTTTCTATTACACTTCACTTGTATATTACGGTCAAACTTTAACAGAAAACTCCCATCAACAAAACATCAAGTCCGCAGCAAAAGTTAACTATCCTTTTATATCCAGTTTCTTGGTAAACAGTAATGAGGAACACTTCACTAATCGCTCGACAACAAAGATACACCCCAAATCCACCACCACCACCACCATCAAATCAGCCAAAATATTTATAAGTAAATAAAACTGCCACTTCACCTCTGAGAGGCCGCTACTATCCGGGGTCTGAGTAAGCCTGAGTATTTACGTCTCTGTGCTGAGTATCCGCCAAACTCTGGTGGCGGCGGCGGCGGCGAGTTGAGCCAACAAACTTTTTGACCTTGACATTGCCTCTAGCTGCTCTAGCCAGACTGCCTGCTAGCAGCTGCTGGTAGTGAGACACGGACACCTGTTCTCTTATGAAGCTGCCATTTGAAATACTTTATGTTTAACTGGGGTTGGGGTCGGGGGTCTCATATTTTTAGTATCTATTTCGTTGCTGTTGTTTTTTCTTCAACCATAAATAATCATGAAAGCAATGGTGAAACAGAATTTACACCATTTTTTTAAAGTCTGAATATTTTTGTAAGCAAATAGTGTACTCATGACTCAGGAAAAAGTTAGCCTGATTTTTGACTGGGGTATAGAACCGAATAGGGTTTCTTTTAATCTGTCTAGCACATTGAACTTCAGACCCCACATCTTATCCGAAGAGAGAACCTAAATCTCTCTGAAAGATAATCTTATCATCCATAGAATTAATAGATTAATAGATATTTTCTTGGTTTATGTCATTCGGTGGAAATAAAATGTGATGAATATAGATATTATCATTTTGTGTAACCACCAAATTATTAAGAGAGATCCGTAGATTTTTCTACAGTTGTATTTGGCATTTCGTGACCTGCTATTCATCATATCAGTTTAAATTACGCAATATTTCTACCAAATAGACACGTGATAATTATAACGTATGCAATGTTAGTTGCATGTACATGTCTCTAAGAAACGTGTCTTTATTTTAACTCCACTTTCATACATGCATGTCATGCAGCAATGTACGCCGCACAAACGGTTGTACAGCAATTTTTGAACATCGTTAGAAGTGCGTGCTCAATCCGATGATACAGCACAATAAGCACATATATGTATGCTAATGTTGGAAGAAATAACATTATTAGTCTGCTGGAATGCAATATACAAATATAGTATTTCCGCTTGTACAGTGACCGTCCTGCAGTCATAACGTCCTCAGAAAAGACAACACCTACATGGAAGCTCTCATCAAGTGCAGCTGGCAACAGTGACGTTTAAAGTAAGCCGTCAAACCATCTAATCAGAGGAGTCCAAGAAGGAAAAAACAGCAGTTCTCAAAAGAGACACAGGACGACGACCATGAGAGACATCAGCGACATAATCCAAGCAACGTAGAAGGCCGTTTCTAGTACTTAACAGCTATTAATCGATTCATACAGCAGACACTGGTACACCTCAGAGACAAAATCAAGTTATACACAGACTGAACTGTGAGGAGGTGTCAGGACAACCAATGCAAAGACACCTACTTTGGAGAGACTTATCAACCAGGAAAGGAGAGTCTCGAACACCGGAGAGCCAGCGCAAGTGGGTTCTGATCTACAATTTACCACCAGACTCACCAGCACCAAGGACCCTAACGCATCCACGCCAACCATTTGATAAGTGTTATTGTGATAAATGATAAGACATTCGTTGAAATGTAGGAATGGTGGAGCTAAGAATGGTCTTATGTACAGCCTGTTGTGTCCACACCCGCCACTTGCCGCCGTCACCATGCTCTCTGCCGCCGTGTCCGCTCTTCTCGCTGTGTGCCTCGTGCAACAGGCGTCTGCCACCTCAACCCAGTACCACGTCCTCCACACGGTAGGTATCTACGTCTCTGATGATCACGTCCACACTATTCTCCCAGGGACGGCAATCTAGAACGTAAAACTAGAGCCGCCTTATTGCTTGAGCATTCAATCATTTTTAGCCCCATCACCAGCTTTAAGTTGGTACCGAGACTATTGTTTTTTATCTGCCACATAGGCTAGACTTATTAAACATGCATGGTCCACGCACAAACTTCGCCAATATGCTGCTATAAGCGCTGAAACCTGGGGTCTGTGCCTCTAAATTTGACTAATTTTTGACGCATTGACTGCGTCAGATTTAATGATGAATCAGAGATGTAATGGGCACTGTCCTCGCCCTACACCGTACATGTATAGTCAATATCTGGCCACTGGATGGCATAATAGTGAAATTTGCTGGATACATTTTAATAGTGGTCAATGTAATATGTAGACGACACGGAAATTATGACCAACACGTGGCGTGAGCTCAACGTTCTTCCTCTTCAATATCGCGCATAGCGGGGCGCTTAGGTCAATATTCTGATAGAAAACAAGTTGTAGAAAAATGCATGTTCCCAATATGGGGCGGGTTTATAAGGAAGTGCGATGTGGGGAAAATACCTTAAAATTTGTGGGATGTGGGAAAAAGGCCAAAAAAATAGGGATTTGTAAAATAAGGCAAAAGAAATTAGGGATGTGGTATTTCTTGACCCCTTTAACCACCGCCCCCCGCCCCCATGTCATTAGGATGTGAGAATGTACATATTAGAGAAAAAGTTAAATGACTTGGTGTAATTATTACTTCAAAACTAGATGGCAACAATGATATGGCACATCACACAAAATGTGTTTGTACACAAGGCGATATTTTCATTAGTAAATTCCGATATTGTTCTGAAATAAACTGATAGAATACGTTCGTGCAAAAGGTGATACGAGCACCAAAATTGGCATATTATTTTGCTGGTCGCGTCAGCAAGCAGTTTATATTAAAGAGTTTCTAGGCTGGCCTATATCCTGTATAGCCCACAGTATGTATTCATAAAGTGTTTATAACATGACAACAGTCTCCTTTGTCAAGCAAGGCTGCAAAAAGAACTGCTGGTTTACACGAGTACTGTAAAACTAGAATATTTCGCGGCTATTAAATTTTGTGATTTTTGTCTATCAATTATTTTGTGACTATCTAATTTCGCGGTTTTGGGGCCTTCTGAGCCTAATAATCATTGGCTATTAATGTTTGCTGACTATTTAATTTTGCGTTTTTACACCACCCGCGAAATTCGCGAATTAAATCGTGCACAAACATTTCTAGTTTTACAGTACGCAAAAAACTATTCATGTGGTAACAGCAATAATTTGCATTTAACTGTGACGGTTTACAAGCAAACGATGCTGGCGGGGAGCAATCAGTAAGGCTGCTTTATGCTGCTGCCACTTTCAGCAACTATCTCACCCACTGGTATCATTTAACGTCTTTAGCGCCGAACTAGTAATCCTGTATAAGAAGTGGGCCAGGGCACGGCGACGTCCTCTCAGGTTGCAAACTGTGTGCACGACGTCATAGAGAGATAGTGACAAGGAGGCTTAAAGGATCAAGGCCAAAATAGTATCAAAGCGCTAACAGGCCTAATTTTAGGTATTGCACAATTGATACTGACCAAGTCTGAACAAGTCTAATAGCCGTAGGAGAGGTTAGCACAGTGGCCTAGTGCACCTGTCTACAGATAAGGATTGGTCTGGTATGAACAGGAGACCGTGAGCTCGATTTCATGCCCTTTCAAATAACCTTACAAGCCTGCCTCTAAAATTTCCTTACAATCCCACCTAGTGGCACAACACAGAACAATGCATTTTAAGCCAATTCATTGCCTAGAATAGTTAGCGGTCAATATATTTGATAATGCTCCCTGGCCGAAGCTGTCAAAATCTTAATTAAAATTTTCCAAATATCAGTTCCAAAAGCATGGAATATTACAAAACCAAATATCAATGCCAATCAAATTTTAAACCATCTCTATACCAAAATGATATGATATGATATTTTGGTAAAGAGATGGTTTAAAATTTGATTGCCATTGATATTTGGTTCTGTAATATTCTATGGAACTGATATTTGGAAAATTTTAATTCAATTTGAAAAGGACACTGGTGTTGTCGAAACATGTTAAGTAAATAAAAATTTGGACCACCACTGGTTGGTGTCAACAAAATATGCTATAATGGGAAAAGTATGATAACATGTTTCTCTTCATTCTTTATAGTAAAAGAAAAAAAAACAACTGAAAATTGGGGTTTTTTTTGCTATGACTGTTCTCGTCCTCCTGCGGCTTGAGCAATCACGTCGCTATATATTGGTAAGAGTATGTCATTTCTTTTCTTTTAGTTTGTACATTTATTCCCATATAACACTTATAATGCGAACAATGGTATGGAATGCATGTTGCATTGCAATATCTGTGATACCATTTACAAAAACAATAATTGAAAAATCTCACAAACATTCAATATAACTTACTGTTTTCCAGGTGCTATCATTTTTTTTCCAGGTGCTATCAAGATTAGAGCAGTTGGAAGAGTCGCGTAGCCATGATAGTCTGCGTCTGAATCATCTGGAAGATGAAGTCTCCGCTATCAGCGACAAACTCAGTAAATACTTTACCTTATTAACAAAAACTGTGAACTTCACAAATCAGTATATGTGCCAAACCAAAATGTTTATTGTATTCCTACCATCTCGTTTTAGACATGAATATGGTGGCATGCCATGTGGTTCAGACAAATGCATATACTACCTCAAGTAACACCAAAGTCCCTTTCAACTCTGTGGTAGAGAATATTGGGGTAAAGTATGTCTGCGAGCTAGCTTATAGCCATATATCTAATAATATGTTGCTAATGCATATGTGTAAATTATATTATTAGAATCAAAGTGCTTTATTACACATTCTTTCATAATGAAAGAGGATTCCCGGTATATTTTCGTATATATTGTTTTTAATTTTCATGCCGATAAACAATTGCAAATCAAAGTTTAGACACGTTTTTACTCCATAATATTGTAAGTGAAAATATAATAGTGTGAAATGCTGATGGTTCATGTTCTGTTTCTTGAGTATCTTCGATAGAATATATCTAAGATAAGTAAAAGTTGTGATACCGACATTATGACAAATACTTTTTAAACATGAAGATAAGGTTATATGATCCCCTGATGTAAAAAATAAGATTCTAGAGGCGATTGTACACCCATGCGTGAAATGGCAAGTTTAAAGTAGCATCATTAAGAGCTGTGCAATAATTCTTAACCTCACTGGGAGTTCTGAGAGAGTTCAGCACTTCAATAACTTATATTCCGTGATCATCATGGAATAAAATTCATGAAAAGTATTCTAATAGTAAGCAAAAAAGGTCAGTTTTATAGAAGAAACTTCTTACCTTCGAAAAGAGTCTGAAAACAGCTCGGAATCAATCCTTTACATAACCTCTACACAGTTATAACGCACTTTCTATCATCACTAGAAACCCCTTCTAAATCGTGGCCTGTTTGAATGATAACTAGATGGATTTTGAACTTTTAATTGATATCCCAATAAATTCTTTTCTAATCCTTGTCATGCTAGAAATATAAACAAAAGTGTCCAGCAATGTATTTTTTTATCAGCGAAGAACACTGTTCAATAATTGAACGACCTCGTTCCTCTTATTATAGGCAAGGAACTGTAAACGACTACAAAATAAGCGGAATGCCTCGCTTTACACATTAGCGAATTCCGTCTACATAGCTCTACGTGCACTGCATCGTCATATCTCACGACTATATACGCAGAACTTTAAGGCAGTGTGAGTGATCAAGCCGTGAAAACCGACGATGTGTGCACTGGAGAACGAGCAATTTCATCCAAAATGTGTTGATGAATTTACAGTTCGGTTATTATATACAGCTCGCTACAAATAGTTATGCTGAGTTTAGGGATGCGAAACGTTTGCAATTACATGTACTTCGTTTGGCCCTCGGGGGTTGGAGGGGGGTCTCCAAAGATACGCCCAAGTTGACGACTTGACACAATACTTGTGGATGCGTGCATGGATTCGCCTGTGGTCGCTAACATGTAAAGCGGATTTAAATTGGTTATGGTATTCCCGCGTTTTGTAGCCTCTGCCCAAATTTTAGCCTCCCCTCAAATAGACACCAGCTTAGACACAATTTTAAATCGATAAATGCCTCCCTCGTATAAACGCCTCCATCGTATCCCTGTAATTATATACTTGGAAGCAAGTGGCAGCATTTTTATTTGAAGTTACTTGAGTAAGTTGCTGTGGCTTCCTTGGGTGTGTCTAACTAAAGGTGATCAAATCAGTTTGCGTTAATTAACGCCTCCTTCAAATAGACGCCTCCCCCATTTAAACGCCTATTCTAGAAATGTTTTGAAAACAATAAACGCATACCGGTAGGCTACAAAACGCGGAAATACGGTATGGTTATTTTATTATAACAAATGCACCGTAGGTCATGTAAATCTTCATGAACCATAAAAAATTGTGTTCATTTTACGAAAATATAAGTGGCGGTAGCTTCATTTTGACTCCTTTAACACTATTGTTGGTTCATTCATAGCTGTGCTACGATTATATAACATGAGAATATACAAGAATGTGTGTGAGCTGTTCTAAACATGTCATATAATCATTAATTATAGTATAAATATAAATTACGAATGTCATTGAATGATTTTCATGTCAACAGTACAAATTAGATTTTTGTGCGTTTGTTCATTAAATAGCAAGTCAATAATAATTTATTGATTGTTAAAACACAATGTGTGATGAATAAAATACCATGCATTCATGCTGATTAGGTCGTTCTTGTTATCTTATCCCACGAGACCGAAAAGATAATGCTTTCCTCGTGGTATATGGTGCATCATCTCAACCAACCTCCAAACCGAGGCTACTTCGTCCGTCCTGCTGAAATAGGACGTTATGAATTCTGCTTGGAGGTTGTATCTCAACGTGTGTTCTCTCCAACTCTCAATCTTTACTATCAAAGTACCAGAGCATCACAGAAAACACAGGTTTCAATGGTCCTGGAACATTCTGGACGTGCCAATGTAACAATGTCATGTTTCAGCTCGCTAGATTAATTTCGCATCATTCTTGCAAGTGTTGCAATGTATTATTTGATTAATATATTTGTGGAAAAGATAAATCAGTGAAATTGCTCTCAGCATTGTGTTACTTGCAACGTTTTATCATACAATAAAGTACATAGTAAAGTGAATGTGCGACAGTATATATATTTACATTATATATAGGTTACAGTATTGTAGAAACGTCTTGTAATATGAAATTCACAAAGATTTGTAAATACGTTACTTATATTTTATGTACTGGTACAATGTGAAATAAATTTGGAAATACATTTGCTAATCAATGTTTTTGTTCATGTTTGCCGTGATGTTTTCTTACTAGATACAGCATCACAATCATTTTTCCACAAACCAATAAGCTCGGTAGGGCAAGGGTAACTCGTACTACTATAATTATACTAAGGGTAATTCATCTAAGCCTGAATTAACTTTATTCAAGAAATGACTAAAGACATTTTTTTCCAGTACTTTTATTATTCTATACATGCTGCTGACATTCACATTTCAAAATAAAGAAAATTTTCAGATAAAAAAAGATTCCAAAAAAACTATTGCACAAAAAATTATAAAAAATAGCAGCACATTGATACATGGACTTAAATCCCCGTAAAATTAAAATGCATGTTTGACAGTTTACACAAAAGTATGCCTAAAATGTTTCACGGTAATCAAAATTTAGAAAGCTAGAATTTTGAATGAAACTTAATTGCTACCCAAGGTATTAAAAAAAATGTTGCAATCAGTCGATTTATTTCAGTAAGTCGACGTCATATTAAGCAACACCAGCAAAACAACTATTTATTGTATGAAAGTCTTTGCAGTCTAGGTTTGTTCCATTTTCTTAGAACAACGCTGACACCCCAACAATCAGGAGGGTGCTCAGCGAAAACATGACGGAAGATGCTCCACCTTTCATGGTGGTATTGGTGGCCATGGTGGTCATTGTACCATTTTTGCCTGTAGCATCTGAACCTTTAGTTTCAGTAGGTTTATCTGTATCTGAATCTTTAGTTTCAGTAGGTTTGTCTGCATCTGAATCTTTAGTTTCAGTACTGTTAGTATCTTGTTGAATAGTCGGCACCACAAAAACTAAAATTTAAAAAAAAAAATGGATATTAAAATCAATACAACACATATGTCTAGCAATTTTTAACTCTGCCTATATCCCTCAAAACGGCCTAAACCGGCCGGGTGATTTCACGTGTTTGGGTGTCGAAAGCTTCGTCATACAAGTCATTCGTTTGGGGTATAGCAGCGGTGCCATCATGATTAAAACTAGATAACTATATTTAAAACCGTAAAGGAATTATCGTGCACAATTCATTTTAATGTTACGTTTTTATTTTAATGAATATAAAGAAGTTTCATTTGACAGCATTAATTTGCAATTAGAATTTCGCCCATGTTTGCACATATCGCACTGAATGGAAAAAGCTCAATGTTTGATCGCCTTGTAGACATACTTATAAATAGTTCAATCTTGCAGGTCTTCAAGTGCCTTTTGACTCAAAAATAGGGCATTTAATAGGGGCAATTTCTTTTAAAAAATAGGGTAAAATTGGGAATATTTCATAATATATAGGGATATTATAGGGATGTTTCCCTCTATTTTGCTACTTTTCTTCTAAATATAGCATAAGAATACATACTTACTAGTGTGGTAAAAATAGAGATGTTTACCAGTGTCATTTTTTACAATGTATACACACTTTAATCAAGTCTTGAAATGACTGCACTACAGAATGCCAATAAGGAAAACCTTGACAGGCTCCTGGATATCTAGATAGTCCTCCCTTCCTACAAGGTGATCTCTTAAACCATGCATGCAGATCAAATGCCAAGGTGTTTTGAAAGTAAAACAAGTGTCGATAAAATATTGACCGTCTGGTTATGGAGATATTATTGATTAAAAACTTAAAACTGTGTCCTTTTTCACTCAGACGTACGCCAAAGACAGCTTACGTATGCTGTTGATAATGACAATATAAGCTAGCCATAGGCTAATAAAATTACGTATAACTGATGATGTTTTCTTTCCATTCACATCGCATCGTGTCTATACTTGTATCAAAACACAAAATAATATTGATTTCAAATCAGTTTTACCGTTATGAACAGAAATCTGACGTGTGCACTTGCGCACTGTCAGTTCATATTGGGCAAAAAACGGGTCACGCGTTGCATGATAAAGTAGATTAAAAAAATCCTGACGGTCAGTTTTTCTCTAAATTCATTTCAAATGATGGGGAATATGTGCAAAACAAAAATATATAAAATAGAAGAAAATTGACCGTCTGGTATTGAAGTTATGGACAACACTGTTTGACACGTTTATGACACCGGGTAGCACTTACTCGTAGGATGTTGAGGCAGAAATACCTGACATTGATGGAAATAGAAATGTGATAAGAACCTGTGTTCGGCCATGATTTTTTTTCACTATATGTTCATTAATATAATCCTTATTAAACACTTGAACTATTATGAAGTGAAACTTATTGTTTATATTGATATGAAAGTCCGAAAATGGCAGCTTTAAACATTCCATTAAGAAATTCGTTTTTACCATAGATTATTTCAATGTTCATATCAAAATACAAACTATGGCATTGCAATTTAAACTTTTTTTTATAAAAATTTGTTATAAAAATACATTTTTAATTATGTATAACATCGACAGTTAACTCCTAACTGATTAGCTACAGTGAACCTTGCAATATGCACACTCATATTAACGTCAAATTGCAGATGCACTTGAAAACGTGCATTGGTGATTTAGGTACACATCAAACAAGTAAATAATCATCATTGTACAATAATAATTACAAATAGAGTATACAGTATGAATTAATAGATGGAGATTATATTTGCTGTTTAATTATTTGATAACATAAAACAGCTGATTTACATTGTAAAACCTTATTCACCACACGTAATCTAAAAAACATGGTACATGTACTTATAAATTGAAATCACTGTGACAGCAAAGACACATTGCCTACTACATGGGATGTGTAAATAATAATTTAATATATACATTAAATAATTTTCAACTTGAAAATTTTCAAAATTAAATACATTAACACATTTTACGGTATCCTGTCTGGGTAATTACTACTATACTCATAGGTATGTAACACCTCACCAGTCGCAAGTACTCTTGAAAGAGCCAAACACCTTTATGTTCGTGGTATGAAGAAGATGAGCAGGATACTACGGTGCACTTCTCCTACATGTGTCCTCTATACACTAATATCGTAACTGGCCCATGAATAAACTGCAGCAACACGTAGCTCATCATATTCACAGTCTCGATGAGTCTCGGTGCAGTAAAATTTCCTTGCAATGGGTGCCGTACATGACGGCAAGGCACCTATGTATAGTTGGGCAGACAAAGGGGTACAGGCATGGGCTAGGCAAAAAAGTAAGCTTTGTTTAGATCACAAGACAGTGAAACTTTTTAACGTCAAATAATAAAACTTTACTACATTTTCAAATGTTTCAAAATTCTATGTGCCAGGGTTCTACAGAAGAGGAGAAACGTAGGAAACAAGTAACAAGTAAGCTGATTCTATAATGAACGCCTTCAGACTCAGGTCAGGTGTTGCCTGTAAATGTTGCAATGCAACTATCATATCAGTAATATGCTAGTTTAGGGTCCATGTGGACTACTATATCTTGAATGAATATGACAAGTTTCCATAGTATGTTAATTTTCTTGATAATCATATTTACGCTTTCACGTGTAGCCTCCTCCATATGCACGGTGCTTCAACTGTAAACTGTCTCAGTGTTGGACAAACACTTTTATGAAGGATATTGAAACACTACGTTGGCATAGCTGCCTTACTGCTTGGGGCGACATGACTGCTCGTAAGCGTCGCTGCCGCCAGACTAGATGCCCCAGACGACGCACTGTTACCCCTGTCCGGCTGTAACAATGGACTCTGGGGCCTTAGATCACACGACACTGAAACTATGCACAGTGCTTCAACCATTCAAGATCACAGCCTAACATCCCGTCCCTAGGCAGGACTGGTCTGATTGGTAGATCTTCACGTGAATATGGTAGCCTAATGGCAGGATAAAAGTACGACACGACTTGCCAACTGCCTGTAGGACACCCCGGACCGTCTGTGCTTGTTGCTAGCTTGTTGCTAGCCAAGGGGCATTCTTTTCATGTCTAGAGGGCAATGAAATCGGGGGTGGGGTGGGGGAGAGGGTAACTTTCAATGTATATCTATACATGATATACCAGTTTACACAAAACGCTGTTTAATCATTATAATAATTTGATTGTATATATTATTTTTAGACTAAGAACAACAAACGTGACGAAATGATTTGCACACAGTGAAGATACTTCATTTAGCCGATACTTCATTGTGTTTTTCTGTACTTCTAACGCAGTACTCTACAGTATATAGCAAGTACTTTAGTAGATGGTAAGCCAAAATGAACACGATCATCAAAACTGTTGAATTTTTTGGGAAGTGCCGTCAAATTACCACGCAATACTTACAAAATACGCGAAAATAACAAATAGGAATAAACAATGGTTACTTTACAAGTGTTTGCATACCAGGTGCCCTCTCTTTTACGTCACGTTTGTTATTTATGTAGTAAATTACAATCAAAATTAATATTGATGAGGTTTCTTAAAATAAATATTTGCCATTAATACATCAAAATTTAATATGGATATCAAGTTATTAATTATATTGGGATTTTACACATTATTTTTTATAGTGGAAAATACTAGGAATATGTAGAGTCCAAGTACATTTGCACTCTCACTCGGACGGAAAACGTTGTACGTTACAGCGGTTTACTTGCATTACGATGCAGCGTCTTTAAGCATAAATAGGCATCCTGTTCATGCAGTCAATCACCAAGACTTGATTGTTGTACACAAGAAAATTTAATGATAAAAAGGAGATATTTTTTCAGAAATATCAAGAATTGAATGTTTTCCTTCTATAAACAAACACATATCTTACTTTTGCCATAGAACATGTACGCCTAAAATTCCACATTTAATTTTTTTAGTAATGCATTCTAATTTACATGGTTAATATTGGGAAAATGGGTATTTTGAACAAATATATAGGATTAGAGGGCATTTTCTAAAATATATGGATTTTATAGGAAATATAGGAAATATAGGGACGCTTGAACGCCTGATCTTGATGAGAAATACATATTCGTGTTCCTAATAAATTCACCTTTATCATGACATATAAATCAGTTGAAAATTTCACCCGATAGATATTTTTAATTATTTTCTTATTACTATGATGCATTTACTCCGCTACGCTGCAAAATACCCCAATCCGAACCAGGCTTTTTTTTTACCATTGGAAATGTTATCTTTGTTTCAAAACATTTGTGAAATTGGGAATGGGGTAAGCCAAAATGGTTTCTTTATTTTTTGGTGAAGAGATTATTGAAATACGAGCATTTTTATGGAAATTATGGCTGTTTAAGTTGGCAATGCAGCTCCGGAAATTGAAAGATTTTATATGCGCAACGCTGCAAATATTTGCGAGGATACAAGGGCTGTCATGTAATAAAATGTGAGGGGTTAAGGGTTAACTTATTATGTTCAATTGTTGTTAAGAACTACTGTAAAAACTAGAATATTTCGTGGCTATTAAATTTTGCAATTTTCATCCATAAATTATTTTGTGACTTTAATTTTGCGATTTTGGCAGGGTCAGGGTTAGGTTGAAAAGTGTTACTCATCAGCAGGACTCGTAACCCTCAAATATCTACTTGTTGTGCAAAAAATGTACTCGTCCTCTCTGTACAAACTCTATACCTGTATGTGACAAATTATTCAGAATTGCTACTCGTCAAAAGGACGAGTTGCAAAAAATTTGCACTCGTACTCCACTAGTTTCTACTAGTCAATACGAGCAGACAAGTGGCTAATCCTGACCCTGTCTTGGTCCATACTAAACCTACTTTACATAGGCTATTAATGTTTGCTGACTTTTTAAGTTTTCATTTTTGCACCTACCCACAAAATTTGCAAATTAAATTGTGCGCAAACATTTCAAGTTTTACAGTACATTTTATCGCTTGCCTGATGTTTTAAACCCATTTCACAAAA
Organism: Streblospio benedicti; assembly: GCA_019095985.1. NCBI lineage: Eukaryota > Metazoa > Annelida > Polychaeta > Spionida > Spionidae > Streblospio > Streblospio benedicti. The sequence goes on along the minus strand of CM032667.1, from coordinate 10,516,315 downwards.
GATATTCAGGGACAGTGTTATATTTTCCCCCTGAAGTCAATTTTTTGTCTCGTCAAATTTCCAACATTCTGGAAGATACAGGTCTACAGGCATTTTCTTTAAATCAAATATAAACAATTAAGTCCTTGAATCCCAAACAAGTCAATGGCCCATACCTTATCAGTAAATGTTTCACTCAGAGAATACTATGTATCATATGCAGGGCTGCCTGGCAGCCAGCACTCTATAGATCATTTTAGGTTTTCAGGATGCCCAAAATTACTGATTTTGGGGTCCAGTACTCATTATTTTTCAATGGGTTGCAAAGAATTATAAGTTGTGCATCCCATTTACAGTTTGTTGGTCGTTCACATATTTTTCGGTATACTAACATTCAACTTTACAATATTTACAATTGCAATAGTGTTCTGACAGTTCAGTCTTCACTTTCAACCTTTGCGCGGGAACTTTCGCCATACACTTGTCAACTTGTAATAAAAAATATGTAATTACTTACTTCCGAACATTATGACCAGGCACATAAGGGCCGCTGTTTTGATCTTCATGGTTATTGTTTTGTTGGTAAGCTTAATATGCTGTAATTTCCTTATATTTCCTTAAATTTTCATGTAAAAACACAAAAAAAAAACCGTTCCAACCGAAATCTAAACCAAAAATGATTCAAATGAGTTGTATGTCCTGTAACCTAGCAACCGTAACGTTACCACATAGGTACGTTTGTCGTATCGTGTAGCGAACGTTTTATTCGAAGTGTATTTTTATATTCACCAGATTTACATGTATATAACGGTTTCAGACATAACTTTGTTTGTGTTCTTACATGTCTAAAAAAATGTGTGTTTGGGAGTGTAACAGTAAAATTTGTGGTTGTAAAAATTGTGTAATTTATTCAGATAAAGACACTGCCTTGTAGATCAAACTGTGTCATGACAATTGGTATACCTTTATATTTTTAAAACATTTCAGACCCTGATGTATAATGTTATTCCTTCAAAGAAATTTACGGGTGCAAGTTTTTGCAGAAAATTAATGTATCATATCTCCTGGATAAAATCATAAAATTTCAGTCCTTAATCTCTCCAACTGTTTGAGATATTTCATTTTAAAGTGATGGGATAAGCATTGTGACTGATGAGGACGGTTTTATGTGACATGCCTTGTTACATTGATAATACTTAATCATACCACCTTAATGTTTGTTTGCATGTATGATACTGGAATACTGTAGCTTATAATGTTTGGTTGGTGCTCATATCTTCACTTGTATGTACGTTCTCCATGTGGATTGTTGTTGTTCCTCCTGCGTCAAATAAACTGCAATAACTTTACCCAACTCTTTATACTGGCGTGGTGGCAGCAGATCCTACGTCCTCCAACAACAAAGTGTGTGGGCATCAAAGGTAAAGGAATTACAGTTTTGGTCACCTATCTGAGAGCAGGTAGAGGAATTGACTATGGCGGCAACACATAGAGCACCGAAACAGTGGTGCTTAACAAAAACTGAATCAATCAACACATTTGAGAACTGGAAATCTAATTTACTATACTGTCTATCATTGGATGCCAATTTTTCACCATTCCTAGAAGAAACAACTACATGGCAACGAGCTTCAAAGAGCAACACAACAAGAGGCCTCAGTGATGATGGTGACTCAGTCCCTGAAGCAACTAGGAAGACCGCTGCGCAAAATGTTAAGTTACTAGACATGATGCTTGGGCAAATAGCCAACTATTGCCCCATAATATAATGGAACACCATTACTAAATCATCTACATCACTAAATTCTATCTGGCAGGCAATACGCCTACATTATGGTTTTCAATCAAGTGGTGCCCGCTTTCTAGATTTTACGGATATCAAGTATAACCCTGATGAATCATACTAAGACCTATTCCAACGAGTCGCATCTTTTATAGACGACAGCCTCATGAGAACTGATAGTGGTATAACACACCATGGGGAAAAGATAGCAAACGATGAAGAACTGAGTCCCACACTTGAAAATCTGATAGTGCTAACATGGCTAAGACTTATCCACCCTGACCTTCCCCGTCTCGTGAAGCAGAGATACGGCACTGAGCTACGTGCACGTACACTAGCTTCAATAAAACCAGAAATCTCAATGGCAATCCATAGTTTACTTGATGAAATCAGAACCATAGAGGAATCCAAAATAATGCGCAGTAATGTGTCTATGTGGAGAAAGCCTCAGCCCCAACCATACATCAGGAAACCATCAAGACCTCATAAGGTTTGTCCACTGTGTAAAGAAGCCAAACGGCCGCATGATCATTTCCTAAGTTCATGTTCTTATCTCCCCCTACAAGACAAGAAATACATGGTGAAAGCACGGCAAATTTGCACAGCATTGGATAGTGAGGAATCTGAATATGAAGATGATACCACTGAAGGAAAAGAAGAACTCTTACCAACGAGGCCTGCTGAAGTCAACAGAGTACAGATACGTCAGTCACCCTATCTTGAGATGTTTTATAATCACCACACAGTCCGTCTCACCTTAGACAGTGGGGCTACCAGCAACATGATGAGCAAGGCTACTGCTATGGCCATAAATACAACCATCCAAGCAACAACCCAGTCTGCTCACCAAGCAGATGGCTCTCCACTGAATGTAATTGGTGAAACCCACCTAGTATTAACACGTGATGACTCAGAATTTAAATTTGATGGACTCGTAGTGGAGTCACTTGACGTGGATGTACTGGCTGGCATCCCCTTTATGGAAATAAATGACATTGCCTTAAGACCCGCAAAGCATCAAGTGGTCATCAGAGGAGCAGCAACATATGGGTATGGTGCAGAAATCACCAAAAGAAGCGCAGCTCATCGAGTGCATGTTTTGCGCGCCCCCGCAACACACAACAAATATGGCCTGGTGACTATCTTGAATTACAGGTGCCGGAAGAGTTAGCAGACATGGAACTAGCTCTCGAACCAAGGTATGAAACCCATAATCCTACACATGATAGAGATATTTGGCCACCTCCATGCATTATTAGCAGTGTGTCACGTATTGTTAGGATCCCCAACCTTACCACCTCACCATTGACACTGCGTAAGCATGAGCATTTTGGACAAGTGCTAAGTGTTACAGAACCGAATGAAAGCATGACTACAACAGTTCATGCAGCAAGCACAGCAACATCTGACCCAACCTGTAGCATCAAAATCGATCCTGACAATCTCCTCCCATCAGAAGATAAGACATATTTTACTAATTTAACCAAGCAATACGCCGAAGTATTCAAACATGATTACCCTGGTTACAATGGAGCTGTAGGCCCATTTCAAGCAACAGTAAACATGGGACCAGTTCAACCTCCACAGCGAAAAGGCCGCATACCACAATACTCCCGAGAAGCTAGTTACCCTCCAGGAAAAATTCGACGAGCTTGAAGGACTCGGTGTGTTCAAACGTCCAGAGGACATCGGCGCGAAAGTAGAATACCTCAATCCATCATTCCTGGTGAAGAAAGCTAGTGGTGGTCACCGACTGGTTACTGCATTTACAGAGGTGGGCAGGTACAGCAAGCCACAACCTGCACTTATGCCAGACGTTGAGTCAACACTCCAAGCAATTGGCCAGTGGCAATATCTCATTGTTACAGATCTTACAAGCGCCTTTTATCAAATACCATTATCAAAGGATTCCTATAAGTACTGTGGAGTAGCTACACCATACAAGGGCGTTCGAGTCTACGTACGATCAGCGATGGGCATGCCCGGCTCAGAAACTGCCCTTGAAGAACTAATGTCAAGAGTACTTGGTGATCTTTTGATGGATGGAAAGTGTGCAAAGTTAGCTGATGACCTGTATGTTGGCGCCAATACCATACACGAATTGCAGCAAAACTGGAAACAAGTACTTCAAGCACTTAACAATGCACAGCTTCGATTATCACCTTCAAAAACTGTTATTTGCCCTAAGTCAACAACCATACTGGGCTGGAATTGGACATCTGGCACACTCTCGGCTAGCAAACATAGAATTTCAAGTTTATCTACATGTTCTAAACCAAATACTGTTCGTGCAATGCGTTCATTCATAGGTGCATATAAAATGCTCGGGCGTGTTTTGAAAGGATGTTCGTCCGTGATAGCGCCACTGGACGACAGTGTAGCAGGCCAAGCATCAAATGATAAGATAAAGTGGTCAGACACTCTAAGCACCGCATTCAAGACTGCCCAAGAATTACTCAGCAAGTGCCAATCTGTTACACTTCCTCGAAGAGATGACCAATTGTGGATTGTCACTGATGGTGCTGTAAGGAGTCCAGGCATTGGAGCAACGCTTTATGCAATGCGTAATGATAAACTACACCTTGCTGGGTTTTTTAGTGCTAAGCTAAAAAAGCACCAGGTATCTTGGCTACCGTGTGAAGTAGAAGCTCTTTCTATTGGGGTAGCCACCAGACATTTCAGTCCTTACATCATACAATCCACTCACAAGACCAATGTGTTAACCGACAGCAAACCATGTGTCCAGTCATATGAGAAGCTATGTCGAGGGCAGTTTTCATCAAGTCCACGAGTAGCAACGTTCCTGTCCGTTGTGAGCAGGTACCAAGTGTCAGTCAGACATCTTGCTGGTTCAGCCAACATGCCTTCAGACTTTGCCAGTCGTAATGCCTTGGATTGTGATCTATCTAGTTGTCAGGTTTGTTCCTTTAAAAAAAGAATCTGAAGAGTCAGTCGTTCTTCAATCTTCTATTGATGACATAATGCGTGGACACACTAGACCCCCATTTGCAAGTAGGGCTGCATGGCATGATCTACAAGCCAGCTGCCCAGATCTTCGCAGAGTTAAAGCACATCTTCTTCAAGGAACACGTCCATCTAAGAAGGTCACAATGTCAAAGATGTCAAGCGGTACCTCTCAATAGCAACGATTTCCTCTGATGGTCTTCTAGTAGTCAAAAAACAAGATCCTCTGCTTCCATCAAAAGAGCTGATCATTGTCCCACGATCCGTCGTTCAAGGTCTTATCATGTCACTGCATATACAACTCGATCACCCTTCACGTCACCAACTGAAGATGGTTTGCTCCAGACAGTTTCATGCACTTGACCTTGATGCTGTAATTGAGCAGGCTACAACGGGCTGTCATGTGTGTGCATCACTCTATAAAGCACCTAAGCACATAATAGAACAGTCATCACAGGATCCCCCCCTCCCTCAGCTGGAGTATCATTTGCAGCTGATGTGCTCAAAAGATGTCGGCAACTTGTCCTGGTCATCAGGGAGTGCACAACCTCGTACACTCTAACCTGCCTCATTGAAAGTGAAAGTGCATCTTGTCTTCGTGATGGTATCATATCTCTTTGTATTGGACTCGTCCCATTAGATGGACCTTTAGCAGTAATTCGAACTGATGGAGCATCTGGTTTCTCATCACTCACTAAAGATGAAAGTCTACACAAAAGTAGGCTTAGTATAGAGGTAGGCCGTACAAAGAACATTAATAAAAACCCTGTAGCAGAGAGAGCTGTCCAAGAGCTAGAAGACGAGCTGCTGAAGCAAGATCCAAGTGGTGGTCCAGTCAATTCAAAGATGTTAGCAGTAGCCACCGCTAGACTCAATTCAAGACTTCGTAGACATGGCATTTCTGCAAGAGAAATGTTCTTACAAAGGAGTCAATTTGACAATTCGCAGCTTCCAATCAATGATTATGACATTTTACAAGATCAACACAAGATACGTTCTGAAAATCACCAATACAGTGAGCGTTCTAAGGCAACTAAATTTCTTCCTCCCACAGGAGGGACGATTGGAGTTGGAGATTTGGTCTATCTTTATAGTGACCAGTCAAAGCTGAAGTCAAGACCACGGTATTTGGTCACATCTATAGAGGGCGAGTGGTGCAACATAAAAAAGTTCTCGGGTTCCCAGTTAAGGAATCACTCATATAGAGTCAAAAAGTCAGAGTGTTACCGCGTACCAAGTAATGCTTCAGTTCCGCAGTCATTAGAAGTTGAGTCTGATGAAGATCTGTCTGTACTTGAAGACGTGGAGTACAATCTTAAAGACCCTACCACAATACCACCAGAGATTCCGGACACTCTCTCTACACCGCTGTCACTTGAGGAGAACAATGAAGTAACCACTGATGTTCAGACAGACGTAGAAGAGGGAACAAGTGCTCCGAGTGTAGAAATGATCGACGAAATTGTGCCACACGATACTATTCGACGATCATCCAGACTGAGAAGGCCACCTCAGTATTTGGAGGACTATGAACTGAAGTAGCTCGAGTTCAATATATTTTAATATGTGATTTATAAGCGTGTCTCTTGTCCATGTAATGTTCTTGTGTTTGTGTGTTTTGTGTTCTTATATTCTATTGTTTTACTGTTTGTATGATTATGTATATATGTTACAAAAAGAAAGAAAAAGAAACTGCGCCACACAGTACAATCGCTGTGTATAATTGTGTCACTATGTTTGCATGTATGATACTGGAATACTGTAGCTTATAATGTTTGGTTGGTGCTCATATCTTCACTTGTATGTACGTTCTCCATGTGGATTGTTGTTGTTCCTCCTGCGTCAAATAAACTGCAATAACTATTATGGACCAAACTCAAACTTGAGTGATAACATTACTACAAAACTTAAGTGGCTGCCCTTGCAGCATAGAGGAGCAATTTATAATCTGTCTATGTTTTATAAGATTAAGAATAACCTTGTAAATATTTCCTTCCCATCCACTGTACAGTTGTCATACAGATCTGATGTAAGATCTGATCTGATCTGATGTAAGATACAATAGGGTTAAAATTCTCCACTCCGATGCATACAAATATAGTTTTTATTGTAGTACCATTCGTATATGGAATATGCTTCCTATGGAAATATTAGATGCAGGATCTATTGAAATTTTTAAAGCCAAGTCAGTAATATGGATGACCCCTTTACATTGGGAGAAAGTATGTAATACATGGACCCTTGTTTAGTACTGTATTCATTATAAATGTAATGTTGCTGGTGTTATTGTTTTTTTTGTTTTTTTGTGTTCTTGTTGTTTTTCTAATTCACTGTGATTGCTTTTTTTTTATTATTGCACTTGTTTATAATTAATTCATGTACATGGTATGTCACAAATGCATAAAACTTCCTGTACGGCCATCGGCCCTTTCGGAAATAAAGACTGAAGATTGATGATTGAAGATTGAAGACTTGCCAGTCCGCTCTGTTACCCGGCTCTGTTAGTGGGTGTTGAGCAAACTCATACCTAAATAGTTGCCCACAGCTCTGTGGCACCTACATTTAATCAGGTACATGTCATTGGGTTGACAGAGTAAGTGAGTCATTGTGTGAGTAATTAGCATAAGTGTGCTAATGATCTGGTGTAAGGTCTTCACAAAAACTGCTAGTATGTCACGTACACATAGTAAAATTCATAAATTGAAGCATCAACATTGATTAACCTTTTACATATACCTTATAGAAGTTTCAAATTCCTGACAGGACATTTTGGACGGACAAATGATGCATTGTGTTTTGAGTTGATGATTCTGTAGGTTTTATCTTTTCAATACAATTTTTGTTTGATATACCAACTTAATTGATTAGCAGTGTAGAAAACATAGCATTCATATATGGGTAAGAATTCAATCATGGTAGCCGAAAATCATCAATGTTACCAATTAACGTTTTCTGTTAAAACTTGAAACAAAGGTTGTTTGAGTACATGGTCAGGGTCCACGCATTCACACCTAAATGGACTTTGAAAATAAATAATGCGTTTTTTCGATACAGCAATAAAAGTAAAAATATTTGCGTTAAACTGCAACTATGGAGCGATTATCTATATGTGACCAGTGTATTATTATTGTACACTGTTTAGTATATTAAATATGACCAGTGTATTATTGTACACTGTCTAGCATATTATTTTATCCAAAAAACCCAAAGTCCTGGTAAACATTTTAAATGCTTTTTTTAACAATGTTGAAACGTGCGCACCAAAGCTGGGGCATAATGTTCTCGGTGGGTTGGGGGATAAGAAGAAAAAGAAGGGAAAAGAAAAAAAGCTGGGGCATAATGTTCTCGGTGGGGTGGGGGAAGAGAAGAAAAAGAAGGGAAAAGAAAAAAAAGGAAAAAAAAAAAAAAAAACAAAAACAATCACGTTTCAAAATTTAAATATTTTATTGTATATGCTCTTAAACTAACTTTCTATTTTCATACATGTAAAAATATACATGTAAATTTGATTTAAACTACCTAAAAATGTCTTCAAACCATTTATGTTTCACACCCAAATCTAGAGTTTTGATAAGTTTTGCAACAAACATCACAATAGGTGTTTCACAACAAATAAAAAGACTTAAAACATTTCACAACACCTAAAAAGACTTAAAATTAAAACATTTATGTTACATAATCAAATTCATTTTCCATGACAATTGTTGTCCTTCAAATACATAATTCATTTTCAATAACAAATCTTGTATTTCAAATGTGCATCATACTCCAAATATCAAGAAAAAGTTTCACAAAATGAATAATTAGTTTTCTTGCATACATAATATACAACTTGTTAACTTACACAATCACAACATACTCCCAAACAAATTTCAATACATAAGTTCCAAAAAGTTGTGTTTTATTTAACCTCTGATGCATACAATATGGCCGATCAAACAAGTGACCTTTACCTAACAAAAGGCGGAAATTACGACTAACTATGTACTCGAAAAAATAACGTCCAATTTACTATACGATTGCTAACTATATTTAACACTCCTCCTCAATCTATAGTCAATTTGCAAAACAATTTAGCAAATACAATTACCAAACAAATAAGGAACAATGTCTGAACTACAAAAAAAAAAAAAAAATTACGGAGGTTTAACTCCAAGCAATTCTCTGAGTTTCACAAAAGTTTCTCTACATAAACCCTTAGTGAACACATCAGCTATCATGTCTGATGTTGAACAATACTCAACCTTCAACACCCTGTTTTCTACCAATTCTCTGATATAATGGTATTTAATGGCTATGTGTTTACTTCTACCATGGAACTGTGGGTTTTTGGTTAGCGCAATAGCCGACTGATTATCTTCATACAGTATACAATTGTCAGTACATACATCAAGATCACCCATCAGTCTTTTTAACCATACACATTCTTGCCCTGCACCCGAGAGTGCTATATATTCTGCCTCGGCAGTGGAGAGTGCAACACATGCTTGTTTTTTACTCTTCCAACTTATACAGCAATCACCCAACATGAACACATACCCTGAAGTTGAGCGCCTATCATCTTGATCCCCACCCCAGTCAGAGTCTGAGAACCCAACAAGACTAGCTGCTCCAGCTTTTGGATAATGCAACCCAAAACTAATAGTACCTCTTAAATATCTCATAATGCGTTTGACTGCAACCCAATGCTCTTTGGTCGGTTTCGAGCAATATTTTGCAACGCTACCAACTGCATAGGCTATGTCAGGCCTGGTTCTAGTAGACAAATATAGTAATGATCCTACTGCTGACTGGTATAAAGTTACATCTACTAGTTCACTTTCCTCATCTGCTTTAACCAATTTTACATTCGGGTCAACTGGTGTAGGTACAGGTTTACATTGATCCATTGAGAATCTCTCAAGCATACGTTCTATGTAAGAACTTTGGCTTAATATTATGCTATCCACGTCATTTCTAACATGAATCCCAAGAAAATAATCTAGTTCCCCTAAATCCTTAACAATGAATTTTGAACTAACTTCCTTCTTAATGTTACTCATACTCAACTCATTGTCAGCAAGTAATATGATGTCATCTACATATACTGCACAAATCTTTGTTTTATCTTCTGAGTAGTAAATGCATGGATCATTCAAGGATTGAACAAGACCGATTTTACATAAATGATCATGGAGAGCAACATTCCAGCAGCGAGAAGACTGCTTAAGACCATAAATACTCTTGTTGAGCTTACAAACGTGGTCTTCCTTCCCCTCAACTACAAAACCCTCCGGTTGTGACATGTATACATTTTCAGTCAAATTACCATTTAAGAACGCAGTTTCTACATCCATTTGGTGGATAATCATATTGTTCTTTGCACCAAAAGCAAGTAAAGATCTAACTGATTCCATTCTTACAACAGGGCTAAAAGTCTCTTCATAGTCTTCCCCCTTTCTCTGACTAAAACCTTGTGCCACTAGCCTGGCTTTAAATCTTGCTACCTGCCCATTTGGACCTAATTTTTCCTTGAATACCCACTTACAACCTACCACCTTACCACCCCTGGGTAACTTGACCAAGTCCCAAACATTACTATCTTTGAGTGAGGTTATCTCCCTTTTCATTGCCCTATCCCATTCCATTTTAGACTCACTATCTAAGGCCTCAGAATAAGTATTTGGCTCCGTCATGTGATTAGTCAAATAAACCCATTCCCCATAGCGATCAGGTGCTTGTCTATGACGCTCAGGTCGGTCACGTTCAACTATCTGCTGGTCATCTACGTCTACAGTTTGACAGTCATTTACACCTACAGTTTGACAGTCATTTACGTCATTTGTAATTTCCAAGTAAGAATCTAACTGGCCATTGTTACTGCTACAATCTGACATATGCCCCATAGACTCCTCCTTAAGCCCACAAATAGACTCATTACAAATGATATCACGACTAAGACATACAGTTTTTCTCTCTATATTGAATACACGATACCCCTTACATGTATCCTCATATCCCAGAAAAACACACTTATCAGCCTTAACATCAAATTTTTGCCGTTCATCTTTTGGCACATGCATGTAAGCTAAACATCCAAATACTTTGAGCATGCTTACATCTGGTTTTTCACCAAATACAGCTTCATATGGTGTCATCTCCTGAACAGCAGCTGACGGACTACGATTTCGCAAGTACGAAGCTGTGTTTATTGCCTCAGCCCAAAAACGTTTAGGCAATTTTGACTCGGATAGCATACACCTTGCACTTTCTACTAAGGTTCTGTTCAATCGCTCTGCAACTCCGTTTTGTTCAGGAGTTTTGGGTACAGTGAGTTGGTGTACAATACCATGTTCCTTGAGAAATTTTTGAAACTCATTAGAAGTGTATTCACCTCCATTATCACTACGAATAGTTTTCACCCTTTGACCAGTAGCATTTTCAATCATAGATTTCCACTCACAAAATTTACTGAATACCTCACTTTTGTGCTTAATGAAATAAACCCATGAATATCTGGAATGGTCATCTATGAATGTCACAAAGTACTCTGAGCCACTAAGTGAAGGGGTACTTATTTTCCCACAAACATCAGTATGGATAAGGCCAAGTAAAGTATCATTTCTCTTACAGTTTGACTTTGGAAAAGGAGTTTTATGTATTTTCCCTTCTATGCAAGGCTCACACACACCAACACTACCAGATATTTTATCATCAATACCCTTGACTAACTTGTCATTCATAAGTTTCTTCAAATTAGCACAGCCTAAATGACCATAACGACGATGCCACAATTTGAAATCATCTTTAACAGACACATTTGCCACATGGTTTGAACCAGTATTCAAATAATACAATTCACCTCTTCGATCACCTGAAGCAACCACAACATTTTTATCATTTACAATGTTACATTTGTCATCAGTAAACACAGCTTTGTTTCCTAATTGAGAGCACTTGGCAATACTAAACAGGTTAAAACTCAAGTCTGGTACAAACAACACATCATGCAATTTACAGTTTTGAACAATACCATTTGACAGATGAACATCAATGAAAACATTTCCACAACCAACAGCTTTAAGCTTATAACCATCACCTACAGTAACATTGGTAACATGACTAAATTTTTCAATACTATCAAATAAAGAAAAATCACAACACATATGACATGATGCTCCAGAGTCGATTATCCAGTTCAGTTCTGATCCAACGTGAAGTGCAGATGCATTTACAGTTAATCCTATTGTTGCATTATTTCCGTCTGGATTATCAGAGCTAACATACTGGGCAGTTTGGCTCCCACTCTTGGACTTTGCACTTGGACAATTTTTCTTGATGTGCCCATAGCCCTGACAGCCGTAACATTGTGGTCCTTTCTTTTGATGTTTGCTTTTTCCCTTCCCATGTCGTTTGTTGTTGCCGTCTTTTCGCAAGCATGGCTCTCTCCCGCCATTGTCAACTGATTTCCCCAATTTACTCTCCTCATACAGAAGACGCTCTGTAATGACATCAAGCTTTGGCACATCTGGATTGGCCTCTAACGCAGTCACTAAGACAGAGTAGGAATCTGGCAAGCTTGCTAATATATTGACAACTCGGTCTTCCTCAGATATGTCATCACCGATTGCGGCTAATTCATTAAACGTCTCGGTCATTAATTTTATGTGATCACTCATTGAACCACCATCAGCTAGTTTCGTGTTATACAGTCTTTTCCGAAGTGACAGTTTATTAGCCCACGATTTTTTCTGGAACGTACCTTTTAAAGTCTCCCACACTTCTATAGGACATTTTGGATCGCCTAACATATACAACAAGCTTGGACTTACGGACAGTACGATTATCGCTAGTGCCTTGTTTACACGCTGATCAAACTTGACTTGTGATCCTGCATCATCTGGTCTTATCTCAACTCCACTAACAATTCCCCAGAGATTGTCTTTGATCAACGCCATCCGACACTGAACGCTCCATGTCGCATAGTTTTGCCGTGTCAGTAACTGGATGCTGCCCACGCTATTCGATGACGCCATTTTCAATCAACTATTATACGTTGTATATCACTAATAAAATCCTCCTGGGCCCATAACCTGTTGCAGATTATTGTTATTAATGCGTTACGGATTTTACACTCCAGTGACCAAGAAAGAAATCTCAATTAAGTTGGAAAAAGTTGTGTTTTATTTAACCTCTGATGCATACAATATGGCCGATCAAACAAGTGACCTTTACCTAACAAAAGGCGGAAATTACGACTAACTATGTACTCGAAATGTACTCATACCTCATAGTTGTGTAAAAAAAATAACGTCCAATTTACTATACGATTGCTAACGTCAGTAGTACTCCAACTCCTCCTCCTTATAATTATATAATTAATAATTGAAGAAGTGCAAAGAAAAATTAAGTGATTAAAAAGAAGTAAATATCATTCGTTAACGTACAGGTAGACCGGTACAATAATATGTGCAGTAATGAATCAAGCTACAAATATATACATATTCGTTGTTTCAGTTGCAATACCTGCGCAGGTTGTGTGGAATTAATTGCAAAGAGGTCATTAACCGCATGATGGCGCAGCTCCTCACCAATCCCCTTGCCACACTTTTCAACTTGTGTGGCAAGCAGGGCAAGCTTGGCTTCAACAAACTAGAGGGTCTACACCTTACCCAAGTAATACAATAAAAGGTAATAAACAATAAAGTGCACGCTAATGTACCAGTTTCAAGTTGTGTATTTTGAGGTGTGATCTTCACAAAAACCGAAAAGTTTTAAGTTTTATAAATAGTAAATAAATATATCAGGGGATAGAACATTATTCATATCTTCTTACAATCAGTTTTTTTCTATTAAATCAAGGTTTATTTTTATTAATGTTTATGAAAGTGTTGATAACTGCTAATTTAGTAACATGTATGTGCAATTGTGAGAAATAATCCGCATGTGGCTTATAAATGCTCGTGACCGGGCTGTAGAGCGAAAGAGAGGGGAAGAAAAAAAGAAGGGAATTTTCAATTGTTTCAGCTCTATCT
>CM032667.1:10476458-10502475 GCA_019095985.1 Streblospio benedicti | reverse complement strand
GCCCCTTTTTGGCTGGCCCACTTTGCCCTTACTTGTAATCGTGTCCTCTTTTATAACCGTCACTTTAGGTATGGGGTGATTTTACACGGCAGTATAATAACAGAGATTACAAAAAGGGAACCTCTCTATCATGCCCCCTTTGGGAAGTGCTACGGTCTAATAAAGGAAGCTCTTTGGGCCCATAGGGCCTCGCATCAAGGGGGAGGGGGGGCTATATAATGGTTTACTACTGTGGTTTCAAACCTTCCTGGGTATACACACACATATAGTATATACTGTATGGCATAGTGTTTGTAAACCGTACTACTAGAACATTATGGTATATAACCCCTCCCCTCCCATGCTGAGGCCCATGGTGCGGGCCGTCTCACCTCGTCCGATGTCGAGGCTGTAGTCCGCGTCCTCGGCCACGCTGAGGCAGTGGCTCTGGCAGTCGGACAGCGCGCACTCGCGGGCCACGGTGCCGGGGCTCAGCATGGTGAGCGGCGGCTCGATGGCCGACAGCCCCGGGTACATGAACTCCACGAACACGCCGCACAGGCACCTGTAACAGTAGGAGCAAAAAAGTTGAGTGACATGATTTACACAATATGCAGGGGGTGGGGGGGGGGTGTCTCACCATAATACTTCTTTTTTCATACGTTTTTGGCATGTTTGTTTGGATCGTGTATTCAAAATCCATATAATACCTTGAGTGCCCACCCTTTTTCAAAAACATTAGTTTGCCAGTGTTATGTATGACTACTATGACTGTTTTGCACACACCAACAGGTGTCTGAAGTGCGCACGCGATCTGGACCCAAAACTAACTCACGTGTATCTCTGCTAGTGTGTGTACGATGGGGATATCACATGGCATTTTTCTCTGGCTACTTTACCGGTGCTAATTGCTCAAATATGTCTTGCTGTAAATCAATCAGTATTTGGCACTAATCACTATCGATCAATGCGGCAGGACTGGTTAAAAACGCAGTAAACATTGGACATGTATCAATATTTTTTTTTATTTAATTGAATTTATTTATCGTCAATTACACACATTAAAAAACACGAGGTATTCTTGACATTAAATACAAAACATCAAGCACATATGCTCGCGAAATGATATGCATTATAATGATTGTTAATGAGGTGAAAGTTTATTATTTGTCCTGAATTCATACAAATCTTTGAGTATTGTTGATAAAGTCAAAAATATGTTTAAAAATAATGTTGTCAATTTCCTTATTTTTTGTTCCATTTACAAATATAATTATGAAGGATTTGATATTTCTATTGTTATGATAATTTTCTATATGGGTTTGAACAGCCATTGGCATCTCTCTGCTAAGACCATCAAGCAATTCCTGTCTTTGAGTTGCATGGCGGAACAATATAGAAAGAAATGTGTTGTGTCCTCTTTAGCCAAATGGCATAGGTCACACATATCATAATCAATAAGATTATATTTTCTTTCTGTGGCAATTTAAAACACTAAGACCCATTCTCATTCTGCTATGGTTGATGGGTCCTGTTCCTCGAAATCCAGAAAAAGAGGGTGTGTAAATACTATAAATATCTTTTTAATTTTTTCTTACATAGTGAAAAGAGTAGTACTTTTCGTATATCTAATTGAGTTTCATTCCATCGTTTTTATTTCAGAGGGTATAAATGATTTCAGGAAATAATTTTTTTGTGTTCTAAATTGTGGTATTAAATTTGGATATCTTATATCGTAATTCTGCCGACCAATATTAGATGGTATTATATCTACAATATAATTTGGCAGAAGACTATTTTGTGCTTTGTACATAAATAGTATCATTTGCATATTTCTACGACTTTCTAAATATGGAATGCCAACCTCCTTATGGAGTTCATTATTAGAACTTTTTTATAAGCACTTGTAATAAATAATAGGGATTGTCTTTGAATAACATCTAGTAATTTCAAATTTTCAAGGGAAGAATTTACATATAATTGAAAACCAAATTCCAGGATGGGTCTGATAAAAAGGCAGTGTATACATGTATTTGTAATTTTGATCGCTTTGTGAGTTTGAAGCCAGCTCGTTTTAATGCTGTTAATCTGTTCATGGCTTTAGTGCAATTGTTCTTAATGTGCACATATCGAAAAAGACATGTCCTGGGCAAATGTTAGTCCAAGCTGTGTGATTTCGTCGACCTTTTTTAATTTTAGACCACCCAGGAATAAATCTGGATAATTTTGTTTATTCTTTTTCTTTGAAAAAATTATATATTTTTTTTGTAGGATTGAAGCTAACAAGCCACTGCTTAGACCAAGCATCCAATTTAGACAGATCTCTATTTAATTTTTCAAAGGATAGAATTGGATCAGTCAAGTTTTCCAGTAGTGAGGTATCATCAGCAAATAAATATATATTGGATTCAATTCCATTCACAATATCATCAACATAAATGAGAAAGAGGAGTGGACCAAGTATTGATCCTTGAGGAACTCCGGCTTTTTATTTGTGCCCATTCTGAATATTGCCCTTTTATCACGACTCGTTGAAATCTATTTGATAGGTATGATTTTAACCAATTCAATAGTGGCCCTGTAACACCCTTAGATCGCAATTTATATATTGAAGCATCGTCAATATTATCTATGGATTGATTGAACTATCACAATAAAAGCTTGTAACTTACTCAAAAGCGTTCGCGGACGCGGCAAGCGTCAAAACGTGCAGGCAAACGTACGTCACTCTCATGCTGAAACACAACGCACACGACGCAATAACACAACCAACGTACACATGCAGCCTCAATATATAGAGACCTGACTTGGCATCTCGGTATTTCTTTGCTTGACACGAATTTTCTCCTGGATAGAAGTTAATTTCATTTACAGTCAACAGCATTATGAACACATATCAGTTGGTTGCGTGAAAATTGTGGCAGTCTCGAACATTAGACTGTAATAACATAATGATCTACAGAATCGAGATAGCGAGTTGCAAATCAAACCAGCAAATACAAATTCTATAACTGGGATACAACCTCCCAATATTGCGTGATGAACATTGCACGATGAAAATTCAAGCCAGTATTCGAAGTTCCCGGGCTATGAAGCTGATCAGACTTATCAGACGGGCAGACTGAAGTCAAAAGGTTACGCGCCCAGATTGAGTTTTAGCTGGTTTTCTCAACGTTTATTAACGCACAGCCACTGGTAAAACCTCTGCCCGGTGGACAGGCAGTGTGATTGTATTACTGCTGTGGGTGGTGGTCAGTGACAATTTTGTTAACTCTGCACACTGTCTCACCGCGGACGGGGTTTATATGAACAGTATGGACAATTTATTTAAAAAATCCTGTACACTTGGTTCACAGCACTTGGTCTCATGATTTTGTATTAGTGTTTTTTTTAGGCTGTGTAACGAATCAAAGGCTTTTTTAGAGTAATTTGAAAGCAATATACTTTTTAGAAATAAAGACAAAATGTATATTGTTAACAATATACTACTACATCGCAATAGTAGTAGTATATTGTTAATTTTGTGGAGACATTTTATTTGGATAAGGAGCCTTGTTGTGCTTGAAAACGTTGATAATATAAATTTTAAAATTCTCTTTCGTGATTATTACACAGCCTAAAAGAACACTAATACAAAACTTTCATGAGTATAGACAATATAGACGGGAAAGCCGCACGAAATTGTCATCGAAGTAGTGTGACATTCGAGGTCTAAACAGTCTGAGTACATTATTCTCGTCCATCCTGAAGGCCCAACGCTTGAGCTTTTTATCCACGGAAGACTCACCAGGCTACTAGTAATTTGAATCCAGACAGAACTCAGAATCCAAGTATCGTTCTGATTAGAAAGCACCTCACAAAGGAAAACACCAAGAGCTTTGAGGCAAACTGCGGTGGTACCGGCGTGTTTTGATGGACATTCTTACTTGAAAAATATCAAATGGCATTTCAAATGAACCCCAGCAGACATTGGACTGCAGTCTGAGTATTCATACTGGGATATCACTGCAGACCATACTGGTGATATTCTAGCAGGATGCATACTGCAATCATTTGTTTCGCCAGTTCGTGCTGGGCGGTTGTGCTTTCACAATTAGGGGTTCAGGTTTTTTTGTGTTCTCGTGCATTTTGTCCAAATGAATATGTTATAATATGAAGTTGCCCTGCGAAATTGCATGCTTGATCTTATCAAGTAGATATGCCACTGGTGTTGGTTTTGCTGTACCCCCCCCGCGCACCACCATCTGTAAACGGGTCTGATTTCAGTAGCAGGGGACGTCCAGAGCGCCTCTTGTGACTATATGTCACGTAATATCATTTCAGCACAGCAGCAGCAAGCAGCACAGCACGAGCACGTTATACTCAATAATCTGATTGGACGTTAGAATAATACAATTGATGAAGAACGATACCCGAATATAAGCCACAAAGCTCCTCACCTGTCGTCGTCAGTTGGCAGCTGTGAAGTGGCAGGTGCGTGCGCCGCCGCCGCCGCTATCGCCAGATATCTGATAACAGCAGCGGCTCGCGCTATAGATAACTGCTACATTATCTGATATGTAACAGTCACTAATTTGAACACATATTAATGTACGGTCAATATATTGCATGCCGCCAGGAGATATTGTGAGATTTTCAGCTATTCCTGCGATCATTTCACCATTTCGTTCCTCCCCCCCTCCATTTAACCAGAAGACGCCAGATTTGTCGGTTTGAGGTTGATCGGGTGATCTCATGGGCCCCAGAATCAAGGGAAGGGGTGTGTGGTATGTATACTACTATGATTTACTAGGGGACGTCAAAAACTTGTTTTTACAGGAGCCTTATTACAGTTGTTTCAATGTGTTCCTTTAGGCCTAAAACTATCTGTGATTTTTTTCCAGAATTTTCTAGCATGTTCTAAGGTCCCTCTAGGCATTAGAAATTTGCATATTTTGACGAAAATGGGGTAAAATCACAAAATTTTGATCATTGATTGCATGTTAAACACCTAACTTGCATGATATACACAGTTTAAACTATCCTTTTGTGCTTGTTTTATTAGCTTACATTGAAAGTCTTTCGACCTTCCCGGTCCTTCGTCAGTCTGCCAAATGCCTAATGTCACGTGATCGTGGTGTGACGTCATCGGCAGCGGCTGGTAGGATGTTGGTGTAGATGGCTGGCAGGTCGGTGGTCCCCACGTTCTTATTGAGGTCGGACTTGAGGCGCCTGATGTGTATGGCCTCCCTGATCTTTCTTTCAAAAGTGTTCTGGTCACGGTCTATTATCTTGATGTTATCCAGGGATATGTAATGGCTCTCTGTCCGGTTGATGTAGATGTAAAGAGACGTGTGAGGGAGGTGCTGCTAGGGCGTCTATGCTGGTCGAATCTGGTCTTAAGGGGTCTTGATGTTTCACCCACTTAGGAGGCACTGCATCCTTCAGAACCTGTCACATAGGCTGATCCACCACAGTTTATTTGGTAAACTACGCCACAAACGTCTTCTTTCTTGGCTGGGTCCTTTGGGTGCTACCAGTAACTGTCTAAGAGTGTTCACAGGTTTAAAAGTAGGCACTACATCCATAACCACTCATAATCCTTCCTCATCGCCTCCGACAAGTCCCTTCACATATGGTATTCCCACCATCGTCTTCTTTGTCTTGTCCGTCCAATCTTCTTTCCTGCTTCGTCCTTGTCTTTCACCAGAGATCCTCTTTGATCGCCCAGGATGGATATCCACATTTTGACAATGCCTCATTGACACGTTTTATTTCCGCTTCTCGATCCGTCTCTTCAGTAATCACAGTCTTGGCTCTATGATGGAGAGTGCGTACTACACTGAGTTTGTGCTCCAAGGGATGGTTGGAGTCAAATTTGAGGTATTGGTCGGTGTGTGTGGGCTTACGGTAGATCTTCCGTTTGAGACCACCATCCGATGACGTCACACCACGATCACGTAACGATTAGGCAGTTGGCAGACTGACGAAGGACCGGAAGGTCTGAAAGGCTTTCAATGTAAGCTAATAAAACAAGCCTACTTTGTTGCAATTTTTCTTACATATATGTATTTTTGACTTGTTTATCTTGAGAGTCAGAGAAGAAAGAGAAGAAGAGTCACTATCATAGAAAGAATGAACTCCTATATCAAGAATATTTGTTTATATATATTACACAATTAAACAACAATAAAATGGTTAATTATATCTATTTATGTAAACACCAGGGTTATCATAAAGAAATCATGTGCATGAAACATTTTATGTAAACATAATTTAAAATTAAAAACCAGAACAACTGTGCCGAGAGATTACAGTTTATCATACGCACAACAAAATTTGATATAATCATTATTGGGGGTACAATGTATATAGCCTTGATGAAAATCCATTCAGCAACATTCTTTTTTCTTAAATCACCAGTCACCAATACATTTCATTGTCTTTCACCAATCCACAGGAATTGTAATTGGAAAGGTTCCATCACATCTCACACACTTAAGGGAACGATCATAAATAATGATACCGGGGGTCGTCCAAAAAAAATGGGGGGGGTCGTCCAACTTTCCTGATTCCCTTTGGGGGTCGCTGAACTTTTTATAATGCTACAGTATGTTTTTTTCAAATATTTTCTTTTAGCAATGCAATGATTATATAGAGGAATTTTTTTTAGCGGAGGGGGGGGGGTCACTCAACTTTTTAAAATGTTGATGGGGGACGGTTAACTTTTTCTTCGCACACCAAAAAGTGGTGGCGTCTCGCTGTCTGTGCTTCGTCTTTGTGTCCGTGCCCTACTGGGGTTACGTCAGGGGCGAGTTGTTTGCGACAGTCATGGGGTCTGCTGGCTGTTTGTCTCTGCCCAGTGAAGTTGCTCTTGTCCTTTTGTTCTCAAGCCTTAACTCTTAGCTGCCCTATCTGCGACTGTGTACTGTCCTTTTTTCTCTTTGTTCACGGGTTTACCCCCAACGCTGTAAGGTTAGCCCTAGGTCAAGTTGTCGTGGTCTGGCAGGCCCACTACCTCTCTCTCCAAAATGAAACGTGCAGCACAGAGGTGGGCGGGGGGAGGGTAGGTGCGATATACACCTACTTGTTCCATTCTTGAAACTGTTAACCACTGTTAGTGGAGTCGCGCGCATATAACTATGCTCTCTCTCCTACTCTTTGTCCAATAATTATTTTTTCCCATTAATTAAAGAAGCGCTGCTGCAGTTTGCTAGAAGCCTTCTCCAAAAAAAAGAAGAGCGCTCTGTTTCTGTTTATATGCTACCATGACGGCCCCCTTCTCTGTGGTTAGAAACGGCTTGAGGTGGTACATATGAAACCAATTCTCTAATGAGGGCTGGCAGCCTCTCTCTTGACTTTCGATGTACTTTCCCTGGATACTCTGATCTTCGTGATCAAGTTGGTTCGTATTTCTATCACTTCATGGGGCTCCGTCCACGGTTGTGAATGCAGGACCTCTTTTGTACGGGAGTGAGAACAGTAAGACCAGGTCACCAACTTTTCATGTCTCACCATGAGGCCCGTTTACTTCTGCTTTTTGTTTTTGCACAGCACGTGATTCTAGTCTAGCTAGGGCGCTGCATTTCTGATATAAACTCATATGAAATTTTAAATTTGATTACCGCCGATTATAGCCAATCATTCCATGCTATATACTTTTATAAAAAAAAATCGAATACTCATTTTTCTGCAGCAAAATTGACAAGGAAAATTCCCGTAATAAAGATAAACATGTAAATAACAAAGCATCATAATAGTCGAAGATTTGTATTGTATGTCCACATATAGGTTGAAAACCATAGATTCTGGATAACTATACATTATTACTGTGGTAGGATTCAGAAATGAGTCAACACCGTTTTTCTTGTATACCGAAAAATATGTGAACGACCAATGCAATAGTATGGACACTACTCCAGTTTACACTGTTTACACTTTTAGAATGTCTGCATTTCAGGATAGTTCCTGCTCTCTCTTAGTAGGCCTGCCGGCTCTTACACAACATCTTTGAGGCAAATCCTAGCAGTATGAATTTCTGTCCTGCTCTTGTTCCAGCATGCCCTGTATAGCAAACAGACTCGTGTCCACTGTCAGTATGAAAGTTACAGCCTGGCTTCCAGTAGTACAGCAGTGGGGAGTGCTTTAATGTAGAAATGTACAATGCTCAATGTTGTTCTGCCCAGTTGTGCAGAGCTTGGATATTACTATGGCTGGGGTGAATTCCATCTTTGTACACCTCTTGTCTTTGCTACTTGACGATTATGGCGAAGAGCTGGTATTTCTTTGGCCTGTGTTTCAAGTTGGCCACCCGTAGATGCTCCAAGACTGCTTGGAGATTTTGCATGTCTCCCTGGAAGCTCTGGCCAAAACGTAAGACACCGTCCTGGTACACCAGGCATTGCCTCCAGACGATGTCGACGAGAATCATTTCCATCAGCCAGCAGAACGTTACTGGGACATTACATAGCCCGTACTGCATGATGGTCCACTGATAGAGACCTCGGTGTGCCACGAAAGCTGTTTCCTCCGCATCTTCTTCATCCATTGCTATCTGCCAGTACCCACTGGATTAGTCAAGCATAATGAAGAACTTGAAACACTCAAAGGCATCAAGCACTCATTGATCTTGGGGAGGATACACGTCTTTCTTGGTAGCATCATTAAGCCTATGGAAATCTATGCGGAATCAAATTCCCCCAGACTTCTTGCTTACCAGCATTACTGGAGCTCCCCTTTGATGGCTCTTTCATGCAGCTCGCCATCATCCCTGTCCAATTCCGCATCGACGTACTCGTGCTCTTTATGAGAGCGACGAAAGTAGTTTTGCTTGACGGGTTTTGTATCTCCCGTGTCTATGTTGTGGTGGATCTTATCAGTGACCCCCAGACTGATGAAAAATGTTCACGAATTTCATCACCAAGGCCTCCAACTCTGAGACCTTGTCTGGCGTCAAACTCCTTCATGCAGAAACACGCAGTGATGATGCTTGGGGACTTTCCCTCGGGACTCCTCTGTTAGTGTCTCAGCCTGCAACAGAGCCGAATGTCCCTTCTGTGAAGTACAACAGGCAGCCACCTGTGCACAAAGGAGGCTCAAAACGCTCTCCTTCTGGAATCAGTTGCATGCTGATATACTCACTTCCGTGCCGCCGTCTCCCACTGTCTGTGATCTTGGCCACCATTAGACCCTTCTCTATTTCTCTGAACGTTATCCCCTGATTCTCCAAAAGTTAGCAGTATACTACCGTCTCCTCTTGCTATTTCCAGTGAGGAAACCACAGAGTTTATCGCCCAGCTGAACAACTCCCTCCACGAGCACCTCGCAGCTCACTCTGGGGAGGTCACGCACTTGACAAGATACCCGCTGCAAGCCTCTTGGTTGAATGCAAACAGTCTTGTCCATGCGTACCAGGTTGCTGCTCCCCCACAACCAGTATTCTATCAAACGATAACTAGTTGCTCACCTTTCTTGTGCATCTTCCACAATCTATCTCTATGTCATTGGAAAGCAGCCAATCCATGCCGAGGAGGAGATCGAGCCCTTCCAACCGTCCCACTTAGACTAACTATCTGCTCTTACGTCTCTCCTTCCAGCACAATCTATATAGTGCACATCCATCTATATCCAGGTCCGAGGGTTCCAGTGGGGGCAAATTCTTCTGCAGCTCCTGGTAGATGCGTGTTGAAAGAAGACTGAAGGTGGCCCCCATGTCAAGACAGGTGGTGAGGGCGCTTCCTGCGAGTTCCACCTTTACATCTGCACACGAGCGCAACCTCCGAAAAGGCCAATGACTTTCTCATATTTATGATGTATTTATCTGCTGAGTGACATTGATATACTGCCCTCGCCGTATATCCGATCATTCTCTCACAGAGGTGACTGAGAGGGCGGGTGACCATGTTGCTCCCTACCCCTGGTGTGATGTTATGTTGAGCGAGTGTTACTTGAGCCATGGAGTGACCGCTGTCATCCTCGGGACTTTTTCCTCCTGACCCGGACTTTGTCCTGCCCTGTAACCTTGGCACGAGTTGGAGTGGCCTTTCACAGCTTCAACTCTGGTGGACTGCTTCTCTTCTTTACTGCCTAGCCTGCACTGCCAACACCTTTGCTAATGGTTTCTTCCATGGAGGGGTGCTGGGTTTTCATGGCATTCTCATTCTCCTTATCCTGGGCTATGTTGGCTTGGGACCGAACGCAGAAGTCACTATTGTCAGTGTTGCCCCTGGGTGAAGCATGACATTGTCAAAAGTTTGCCGTAGTGAGGCCGTGTTCAGCCCTAGCTCTCGTCGCTTCCAGGACGGCCGCCTGTGTTTCACCATATCTTTGCCATAAGCCCTTCTTGCAAGATAATTTTAAGTTGGTTATGAAGTCCAGAATTGACTATTTGTTGCCTTGTTTCCGGGTTATCAACTCTTCCTCGGCCACCCTCATCTCGAATTGCACATTTAAGTGAGCATTGAGCATCGACACTAGTGTTGGCCAGTGGCTTTGCTGCTCAAGCATCCTGTTGAGTAGCGCTCATTGTACTTTGCCAGTCAGTCTGTCCACCAGACAGACGGGCCATTCTTCGGAGGTTACGTGGTACATGGTCATCAGCTAGACAAACATCTGCAGTTACTCGGACCAAGTCTGATTCCGGTTGGGCTGATTGAACGGTCTTGATCTGGACCTTGAACGCAATGGTGGTGGGTATGCCATCGGTTCCGACTGTCCTCTTTGCACCTCGTGGACTGTGGAGTTTGATTCTCTTTGCCATTCTCTTTCTTGTAACTTGTACCCTTCAACAGCATTCATGCAGGGTGTCTGGTGGAAACGATGTACGAGTGGGTCGCCTCACTGTTGTGGGATTTGCGGTCGTATCCTTGCTGCAGCTTCGTTGCGAGCTCACGGCCAAGGCGCTCGCGGTTCAGCTGGGGTCATTGATTTCTGTACACCCATCCAAGTGAAGCGATATTGATGAAGAGGGCATTAAACTGGAAATCTCGCATTGCGGGCTGTCTTCTCCCATTGGAGGAGCATGTGCGGTCCACTCCACGAAACGAGACTGTAGGCGTCTAATTTCCTGTTCCACCTCTAGTCACGCCACTTCGGCTCTCAGGGTCTCTTGCAACTTAGAGAAGGTCTGCTGCTGCGCTTCTGCTTGGTTAGGGGTCTGGCAAACCCCCTGCTTGGTGGGTCAGGTTCAGGACCCTGATTGCCCTTGTTGGTGACTGGTAGGGTGGCGTAGAATTCACCTTCTCTTCCCTCATCACCGCAGCACGACGCTTTGCACAAGCTCGCCTTTGAGCTCTTCTTGCGCTGCCTCTGATGCTTCATGGTTAGTCATGTTCGCCCAGGAAGACTCTGGTTCTTGATACTTAGGCATCAAAT
The DNA here is from genome assembly GCA_019095985.1 of Streblospio benedicti. Classification (NCBI taxonomy): domain Eukaryota; kingdom Metazoa; phylum Annelida; class Polychaeta; order Spionida; family Spionidae; genus Streblospio; species Streblospio benedicti. The sequence goes on along the minus strand of CM032667.1, from coordinate 10,491,144 downwards.
CGGTTTCCCCAACTGCTGAGGAGTCATGTCATCCGGTGCCACAGGTCTGCACCTGACCACGTCTTGTCCCTGATTTGATGTGTAGTCCGACACAGTCTTTTCCTCTGTCACTGGTTCCTGGGTCAGCTTCAGGTCTGTGTGCACCACCTTCTGTCCATCCTGCTTTTCCGAGTGGGAATGACTTGGTTTCTTGACTTATGAGAGGGTTCCTTGTGGAGAGACCAGCTGCCCAGTGGAGTCACCAACCAGACCTTGGTTACCGCTCTTGCACCTTCCTGTGATCCAGGGAGATCTCCAGTTGCAACGTAGAAGGTTTCCAGTCGGGGATTCTCTCTAGTGTCTTTTGGAGCTTGCACCTTCAACGCTGCTGTAGGCTTTGTTCCGATCACGTTGGGTTATCCATGCAAAGCGTTCGCCATGGCCAATTTCTCCTTTGTGGTCGCTGTTGTAGTCCCCAGGTGGGGTCCGGGTCGTTGTTTAATGGAACACACTCCACCCCCAACGCCATGCCACGCCAGAAGTAGTTACCTTTTAGGGTGACCAAGCGTCCCTCTACTAGGCTGTCTCTCTACTGGACCGAGCTCGCCTCTTGTGTCCATCCACTTTCACCTTGGAGTCCACATCCACTTCGTCATGCCAACCGTCTCGTTGAGTGATTGCAGCCACTTTTGGTCAAAATCCCCAAGGCTCTTTTGCGGCCACGAGTTCCCTCAAGAGCGTCTTGCCGTCGCCAAGTCGCGTTGGTTTTCCTATCCCATGGCACAGCTTCCCTTTGCGGTGCAACCCTCACTTGAGACTGCGCCCTCACAGCGGGCTCGAAGAGTCGTCACACCAGAGGTAAACAGTTAAGAAAGGCCTATTCCTCAAGGAATAGGTTGCCAGCCCTATTGCTTCTGACAAGCGCTAAAGAGAACTGGCGCTATTTGGCTCAAACCAGTAGAAGAGAGTACTGGTTCCCTAATCTGACTGTGTCCATAAGAATAACAAACAACAAAGCCTTAGATGATGTGTGTAACAGGAAAACTTAACCTAATCCAGCAACGTTACCTAAAGGACTTACTTTATACTTCGCGAGGATGCTACAATCCTCGCGCACTGGAGACTATGAACGATTATTTTTTGTTACACTATTACATGAGGCCCAGCATCATGGGTGTTATATACTACTATGATTTTACAAACACATGCTGGACCATACACATAACTACTATTATGCATATTCTGTATTTGATAACTGATGTGGATATGATGCAATATGTCTGCTGTAGATGATTACTGCCCAGAATAGCCAAAAACTAATGTACCTAGATGATAAATGATCAGACATTCGTTTGAAATGTAGGAATGGTGGAGATAAGAATGGTATATATGGACAGCCTTTTGTATCCACACCCGCCACTTGCCGCCGTCACCACCATGCTCTGCCGCCGTGTCCGCTCTTCTCTGTGTGCCTCGTGCAACATATGTCTGCCACCACCTCAGCCCAGGACGACGTCCTCCAGGCGGTAGGTATCTCCTTCTCTAATGATCACGTGTAAATTGGTCTTCAATACAGATGGCAATTAAGAATCTAAAACTAGTGCCGCCTTATTGCTTCAGCATTCAATCATTTTATATTATTTGTTTTGGTTAGCTACTGCATTGTTTGTAAAGTCATACTCACATTTGTTTGGATATTCTCTGAATAATTTTTCTTAGTATCTATTGTGCATGGTTTTATTTTTCATCTGTGTTTTTGTTTAAATGGAATTTCACTTTAAAATCTTAAATTTTGACATCAAATTTAACGTTTTCAAACTCCTACCTTTTTCAAATTAGAACACCAAAAGAAATGAAATACCAGTATAAAATACACTGCAAGGTTAACAAAATCCATTGTATATATATTGCTGCACTGTATATTTTTGCTAGTATTTCATTTCTTTTTGGTGTTTATTTAAAAAAAAAACACCCTTAGGGGCTCAAAACTTTTTAAATTAATGAATTCAAAATTTAAGTTTTTTTAAAACCAAATTTTATTTTAACAAGAATACAGCTGAAAAATTAAAACTATACACAATAGATAATATACCAAGTGGTGTAGGTCAAGTATATAGAATATTTGAGTACTTCCTTAAACTGTGTCAATGTGTTTGATTTAAAATTGTATTAGCTATCGTTTCTAAAGGAAGTTATTCTGATAAGATATTGACTGTTACATGTAAGTTCATAGCGGGGGATATTTCAAGTGATTTACACGTATTACACTCACCTGTGATTTTCAAATTTGAAATATCTTGGCTATGTTTCATTACAAAAATGTATTAACAAGGCAGCCTTTTAAAAATGTTACACATGAAATAGCACGTACGTTACAGGTGTTAGAAAAAGTAGAGGTGCTTCATAGCCGGCGGCTGAAAATAGCTGGAAGGTTACGTAGTCACATACCCTGCGTCTGAATCGTCTGGAAGATGAAGTCTCTGCAATCGGCAAACACAGTAAATGTTCTACTTTATTTGAAATTTAAAATGTACTAAAAAGCACAATGTTCTTTGTCATGTCTAATAATTAATCCTAACATTTCGTTTTAGATATGGTTGTAGTGGCCTTCTATGTGATTCAGACAAATGGTTATACTACTTCAGCTAATGCCAAAATCCTTTCAACTCTGTCGTAGAGAATATTGGGGTAATGTACGGCTTTTACATCAGATAGTTGATCTCTAACGTGTCACAAACATTGAATAGATAATATTGGGAATTGCAGTTGTTTTACGTAGAAAAGGCGATAATCTAATACAAGAATAATACTGCTTTGTTTATTGATAATTACTAACAAGTAATGTTATACAACTGATTATGATAATTACTTTCAAAATACCATTTTGAAATGTTTTGATTGCAATTCTTTGTATTTCTGAAAAAAATTCTGAGCAGGGGTTCAAAGAAAACCATTGCTTCAAAATGGGTTGTCATCTATTGAAGAAAATATTAATGAATGTATGGATGATAATTTGAATCCTATCCCCAAATGCGGGTCGAAAAAACAAGAAAATATGGATATTTCATAACAAAAGTTACTGTTCTTGATAAATATTTTGCAACATTACATTTTTCTCTACCTGGAACATACAGAGCAATCACATCAGGATGAAAACAAACTAATCATGTCTCATTCTTGTAAATCAGTAGTACAAAAATTTCAAAGGGCCATTGATTTCATTATTTTTTATTTCAAAATTATTGTTTTTGTACGTTTTTGAAATGACAATTCCTATTTCAGAATGGATGGAGCAGCGCAGACAGTGAATTTGTGGCTCCAGTGGACGGTTATTACGCCTTCCATTTTTACCCTGTTTCCTATTAGTAATGGATACTCGATATTTAGTTTAATTGTCAATGGAGCTGACAGGGTAAATACATATCGCCTAAACAAAATTTAGCGGCTTGTTTGTCTTTGTTGTGGATGTAAACTAAATAGCATTCTAGAAGTGTTCTGCTAAGAGTCAAATTCTCGTTAAAACGGCTGTCTTTTATGCCACTTACGTCACTGAAAGCTCCAGTGAACTATGTGAATGATTCCCATAACCATATTTGGTGAACTACACAATAATGACTACAGCAATTAGACATTTTTATTTGGGCTACTGGGTATGGTGATAACAGATCCCAGTCAGCGGGCGAGAACTTTGCAGTTGCATATCTGTCAGGTAACGTGTTAATCAACCATCAGTGGGGAAATAAAAATGACTATATTCATGTAAGTTTGAATAGAAAATAAATATAATCACACCAATTGTTTAACCATGCATATATTCATATCCAATCAAAAGGTATGAGACTGAAAAATTGGAGTTACACAAAAAACTTAATGCAAAATTATTTTGGCTATACCCTCTCCATAGACTAATATTACTAGGATACCACATTATCTTCGGGTTAAAGCCTATAGTAGAGTAAAAATCGACGTAAAATTTACTGAACCTGGACATTTTATCTAGCAAACAAATTTTTGCACAGATACAAAATGACCGCCAATGCTATTATGAAAATCTAACCTTTTGTGTATTTGACTTACAATCATGTATAGTATATCAATTTTATGGTTTTCAGGTGCAAGGAATCCAATTTTGGTGCTTTCATAATGATTTGACCCCATTTTTTGACCTTCAAATCTAAGATGGCTGCCACCCTCTGTATAAAAACCATACGTTTAATCTTAAATCCTATGTATGGCCATTAACATGAAACGTTTTCATACCTAGTTATCCATTTGTATATAATTCCTAAAACACAAGACATTGCAAAGAAAACTGTTATTCATTTCATATTTATTTTATTTATTTTGATGCCTTGTACATTAGTGAGTTACTCGCAGTTGTATAGCTTTCTTGCAAATTATCACATCTGCATCGCCTTCATCTCTTTGCCTGTTCCACTGATAAAAAAAAAAAAAAAAAAAAAAAAAAAAAAAAAAAAAAAAAAAAAAAAAAAAAAAAAAAAAAAAAAAAAAAAAAAAAAAAAAAAAAAAAAAAAAAAAAAAAAAAAAAAAAAAAAAAAAAAAAAAAAAAAAAAAAAAAAAAAAAAAAAAAAAAAAAAAAAAAAAAAAAAAAAAAAAAAAAAAAAAAAAAAAAAAAAAAAAAAAAAAAAAAAAAAAAAAAAAAAAAAAAAAAAAAAAAAAAAAAAAAAAAAAAAAAAAAAAAAAAAAAAAAAAAAAAAAAAAAAAAAAAAAAAAAAAAAAAAAAAAAAAAAAAAAAAAAAAAAAAAAAAAAAAAAAAAAAAAAAAAAAAAAAAAAAAAAAAAAAAAAAAAAAAAAAAAAAAAAAAAAAAAAAAAAAAAAAAAAAAAAAAAAAAAAAAAAAAAAAAAAAAAAAAAAAAAAAAAAAAAAAAAAAAAAAAAAAAAAAAAAAAAAAAAAAAAAAAAAAAAAAAAAAAAAAAAAAAAAAAAAAAAAAAAAAAAAAAAAAAAAAAAAAAAAAAAAAAAAAAAAAAAAAAAAAAAAAAAAAAAAAAAAAAAAAAAAAAAAAAAAAAAAAAAAAAAAAAAAAAAAAAAAAAAAAAAAAAAAAAAAAAAAAAAAAAAAAAAAAAAAAAAAAAAAAAAAAAAAAAAAAAAAAAAAAAAAAAAAAAAAAAAAAAAAAAAAAAAAAAAAAAAAAAAAAAAAAAAAAAAAAAAAAAAAAAAAAAAAAAAAAAAAAAAAAAAAAAAAAAAAAAAAAAAAAAAAAAAAAAAAAAAAAAAAAAAAAAAAAAAAAAAAAAAAAAAAAAAAAAAAAAAAAAAAAAAAAAAAAAAAAAAAAAAAAAAAAAAAAAAAAAAAAAAAAAAAAAAAAAAAAAAAAAAAAAAAAAAAAAAAAAAAAAAAAAAAAAAAAAAAAAAAAAAAAAAAAAAAAGGTAGACAGCAATGTCAGCACATTGTTGAAGTTTCAGTCTACGCCTTTTGTTCTGGATCTTTGGTTGATACTGTATCATAGGTGTCAAAGATGACCCAAACTACTTCTGTATTACACAAATAAAAACAGTGATTACACGGTCGTTGTGACAGTTTTACGTCAAAGACAATAATTTTCTGAGATTTCATAAATGCCCATTCTCTACATAAAATGTACATGCGTGGTCAGATTCATATCGTGGTTCTTATTCTTACCTCCATGTAATGAGATTATGGATTTATACATATAGAATAGCTTCCAAACATGTGGCGTTTGCCGTCCTTTATTAAAACGACCAGTTTGAGAATAATAATAGAAAGATGAATTTCTATTAGTTCTTTGTAAGAATAATATGATTGCGGTGTGTCACCATAAAAAGGTATAGATGATCGGAAAACCAGACATGAAACAACCTTTTTCGGTGATAGCTGTAAATCAAAAGGTCCTCAAATATGTTCTTCTTTGTGCGTACAGCAGCGTAAGCTGTCAAAATTTCATCATCGCCAACACGGACTCACAAACCACTGTGATTATCTACATCTTCTGTCAAGGCCGACTCAAACAGCCCGCTATTTGCAATGAGATTTCTGTCGCTATAAAAGTTAGCCTTGCCACAAGTAGACTAATCATATACATAAGCAGTTGCTTAAGGCACCAAACCCCTCATACTATGTCTTGTTTATGTGCAGAAAATTTAAGTTAATGAAAAGCAAATATTATGAATAATTCTTTGTTATGATAATGAATATGACAAATGAACACGAAAAATGATCATAAAGTGTTACAAAATATTGGTATGAGGACGCACACAAGTAGTATAGATAGACCTAAATATTGTTATAGACTCTATAAGCCAGTAGTGGTTGCATCCATTAATATCTTCCTTTTATTATGTACTTGTATAATATATAGCTATAACTATAATAAAAATATATAATCTGAAATAACACCTTTGCTGATAAGGTGAGTGCATAGTGACTCAATATTTAAAGAATGGTAATCTTTCCAGATACACCCTTATGCAATGTAATGTTACATTAGCTATGCCCTCAGCTATGTCATATATATGTCAATACAGTGGTAGAAGCTTGCTTGCCATTAATTTAAAGAGATAATTTAATATATAATACTTTAATTAGATTAGCGTATGAGAATTTAAAAAGTATCACATAACAAGCCATGTAACATGAGGTAAGCGAACCTCACTCTCGTGTGATACACGTCCACCTGACAGCTTCAGGAATCTTCAGGGTCAATGTACACACACTTTGGTGGCCCCGACAAATAGAGAGGACATCGCAGAAAGCTGCTGTACTTCTAAATATTTCTACTGTTGGCGTTTTATTGGTATATTTTTTCATCAAAATAGGAATACGTATCAAGTATGTACCACAATTGAAAAACATAATTAAAATATATATTATTCATGGAGATTGTTTCCAACGTCAGTTTAAAAAAAAATCAACAAAAAGCTGGAGTTATATGACCACCTATTGGTAAAAATAAGAAAGTATAGGCGATTTATAGTTTTGTAAGTTATTAATGGTTGAGTTTTGCAGGTGCACTGACCACGTTTAGTAACATACTAGCAACGTATTTATCTGAACGTGCTGTACGTCATTCGTTCAAAGCCTCACTAATTTTGGCTGAATTTCTGGCTGAATTTCTGGCTGAATTTCTGGCTGAATTTTTGACTGAATTTCTGGCTGAATTTCTGGCTGAATATTTGGTTGAATTCTGAGTTGAGTTCTTAGCCTACAAACCTATTGTGTGATTAGTCTTAACCAACACAATCGGAGCTTGGGTATCAGTAGGCTACCATATTATCTTTGGGATGAAGTCTATGGAAGGGTCTATCACGCAAACGCCAATGTCAATAATATGCATGGTAGAGTATTGATCTGACGTCTGTTATATCTATTAGAGCGATCTGTTACAGCTCTAGAAAGTCCCATTTCTTACCTGCTCTTCAGTAATAGACTTAGACCACGATCGTGTTGCTGTGTACACTGACAAAAGCTAATATCCAAGCCCCGATTGGGTTGGTTAAGACAATACACACGAGGTCCGTAGGCTGTGAACTCAACTCAGAATTCAGCAGGAAATTCAGCACAAAATTCAGCACGAAATTCAGCCAAACGCACCAGGATGACCATTTTTTGCATGAGTTTGAACGAATGACGTACATCACGTTCAGATAACTACGTTACACGTACGTGGTCGCTGCACCTACTGTACTCAATCATGGATAACGTAACACTTTCAGATGGGCTATGGAGAAGTATTTACACAAATAAAAACAGTGGCTACACGGTCATTGTGACAGTTTTACGTCAAAGACAATAATTTTTCTGAGATTCATAAATGCCCATTTCTCTACATAAAATGTACATTGGTGTTCAGATTCATATCGTGGTTCTTATTCTTACCTCCATGTAATGAGATTATGGATTTATACATATAGAATAGCTTCCAAACATGTTGCGTTTGCCGTCCTTTATTAAAAACGACCAGTTTGAGACACACTGTAGAAAGATGAATTTCTATTAGTTCTTTTGTAGAATAATAAGATTGCGGTGTGTCATCATAAAGGGTATAGATGATCAGAAAATAGACATGAAACAAACTTTTTCGGTGATAACTGTAACAAAAAGGTCCTCAAATATGTTCTTCTTGTGCGTACAGCAGCGTAAGCGGTCAAATTTCATCATCACCAACACGGACTCACAAACCACAGTGATTATCTGTATCTTCTGTCAAGGCCGACTCAAACAGCCCGCTATTTGCAACTAGATCAAAAGTGTTCAAAGAACACTGCGTCGCTAGAACGACGTTGACTTATGGGCAATTAAGATATATACTGAAATGATGTATACTTTACAATCAAGAAATGAATAATTTGAGGAGAAAACATCAGAATGAATGAAAATAAATATACCCAGGCAAAAGATATTTGTGTTGCAATACAATAGTACTGTTTGAATAACAGATACTAATCAATATCAGTTTCAAACCCAATAATCAATATTTGCTGCTTGGGTTGGAATATGGATTTTTCTTGGTGCCTTAATTGCATTGAATATCAGTAAGAATATCATGAATGGGCTTCTAGAAACCACAGTTTAATTGGCAGATTGCCCAAAATCGAATCACTTCGGTGTCGGCTCAAACCTCATAGTTGTGTAAAGTTTGAAGGAAATCGGTTCATCGGTACGCCCGCTAGCTTGTCCAGAGACATACATAGTTACATAGTTACATAGTTACAAACGAACCAAACACAATGCTTGCTTCAGCAGCTGAGCTGAAGCGACGCAATGAGATTTCTGTCGCTATAAAGTTAGCCTTGCCACAAGACGCTCAAATTTTGATACCACTGAGGCCCATGATTAAAATACCGTGGATAGCTACACTGTCACAATTCGAATTTTGTTAGGCAATTGCATGCAAGACTAGCTTTATACTAATCTTTGATATGGACTGTGATATTTTACTATGCATTTTATGCGAAATAAACTGATACAATACAATACCCATGGGGGCGAAAAATCAATAACAGGCTCAAGTCTCATGTATGCATAGCTCAGGTCTACAGCATCACACTGTATGGAGACTCCCACACGTTGCCCTGAGATCACCCACAACTATGCTAACACATTAGCTCACTACCCACTCTGACAGTTTGTTTGTTTGTTTGTTTTGTTTTGTGTTGATTTGGTGTGACATTGTTTTATAGGATATGTCTTAAATTTTCCGCACATGGACCACATATAGCATATGCTTATATATACATATTATGTCTTAAGCATACATAATATGTATATATAAGCACATGCTTAAGACCCAAACCCCTCGTGTTATGTCTGGTTCATGTGCAGAAAATTTAAGACATATCCTACAAGCCAATGTCACAAAAAACAACAAAAACAACAACAACACAAAACAAACAAACGCACTGTCAGATTGGGTAGTGGGCTACTGTGTTAGAACATTGATGGGTAATATACTAATCTCAGGCAACGGTGTGGGAGTGTCAAGACAGTGTGGATTCTGTAGACCTGAGCTATGCAGGATGAATAGTGGGTGAGGATCGGGGTATGTTTATTTCACAATCAATTTTTCGTCCCAATGCGTATAAGCTAGTCTTGCATGCAATTGCCTAACAACTCATATCAGTAAAATATAAGCACAGTGACCACTGTTACACATATAATTAACCCTCGTCATTGCATGAAACCGTAAACAGCTTTGTACATCATAAATCTAAAGTATCTACACTTGATCATGGGTTTCATAGAGTGATATTGCTGTCAAAAAGGAGGTCAAAACCTTACGCATTTCGGCTGCATTTCTGGCTGAATTTCAGGCTGAATTCTGAGTTGAGTTCACAGCCTACAGACCTCGTGTGTATAGTCTTAACCAATCCAATTACAGCTTGGGTATTAGATATAACGAATTTTGATAGGCTATTTTTTTTCCAGCTGGCCAGCGTGTGTCGGTGACTGCAGAATCGGGTGGTGTCCAACTCAACACGGATGCAAGCGCCTTCAACACCTTCTCCGGCTTCCTCATCAACTGAAATGTGTTTCATTAATGAATAATAAAGAGTCAATAAATGCTTTTCTTTTATTACATCCCATAATCTATCGTGTAGAATCTGAAAAAGAAAACAAACACATTCACCTATTGTTACATTACATTCGTAAAAGTCTCCTGTTTGCTCATATTGAAAACTAATCAAAAGTGCCCATAGAGCACAGCATCAGTAGAACAAGGTTGACTCAGCATTAAAGCAGAACAAAGTTTTATGTGACTATTTGAATTAATCTAATATTCCCTATGCCGATTCGATAGCCATGGTTTAAACAGTGCTGAAGCAATAGTGAAAATGGACCAAACATGACTTTGTGGAAACTGGAAAGCACACTTTAATAGGCAAAGTGCCCGAATCGAATCACTTTGCTGTCGCATCATACCACATTGTTATGTGAAGTATGAACAAAATCGGTTCATCTGTAATTACTCTAGCTTGTCCAGAGATGTACATACATATGTACATGTACAAGCAAAACAGACGCAAGTTGAAGTGACGAAATGAGTGGGGTTCTTTGATGAAGGTGCGACCATTGCAGGAATATTTGATCCAATGGGAAATGTGCCCTCACATCGACGGTGACCATTTGTTAGCTATAGGATCATAGGAGCAACATTTGCATAAAATGCTCATAAAGGTGCCAAGTTAGGGCCTCGAATTGCATAAGGAAACGGGGCTGGTGAAGTGAGTCATAAATAAATGTTGGGGGTCTGTATTGTTACAGATTTCATATCATCATGGTAGTTGCATGGATTGCTGTCATATTGAATACTTTTGGATTAATATTATTGGTGTACAGTACTTAGATTATTGTTAACAGTTCAGTTTAGGCAGTTTAGGCCAAGATTTTGAGACAGCAACAGCACAACATTTGATTAATAAATTATTTCTTTACAAAACTCAAAAGGACATTTGTATTTTTTAACGGTAACAAGATGTCCTGATGTGGACATCTCCTCCCGGTTATATACGGGACTATAAAAATACTGAGGGAGTGAATATAATGAAAATTATCAGGCAGTGGTGATGGAGTGCAATAATGCTGCCCAGATAATTATACGCGTGGGGGTAATAAGTGGAGGTGAGAGATAAAATCTCTCACCTTGTGTGGCCTTTAACAGAAATCACTCACTGCGTTATGTCAGTGAGAGTGAAAATCACTGGTCACGTTTTGAGTGGCTCTGCGCTGGACAGCACGACATTCATTTATACCCCCTTGCTGTTAAAGGACCCCACAATGAAGAGGCATAATCGAACACTGGCCTGACCAATGTGTTGAATGCTCGTTTTCAATTCTGACTAGCGCCAGTGTACTGTTTGCCAACATTGTAATGGTGTCAAAGTGGTCTTTCAATTTGCAATCCTTTCTGATAACTACGCCAAAGTAGAGGAAATCTTCATTTTCCAGGACTGAGACCTGCAACGCATATTCGCTTATCATAGAATTTCTTTTCCTGGTCACGTTCATGACGAAACACTGAGATGGGTTGAAATCCATTTTCCAGGTAAGCTTCCCCATTTCTAGCTTTAGAAGTCATCTACATTGCAAAGAGTTTCATGGGGCATGCTACAAATCCAGTCAGATCATTTTTATACATTAAAACAGCAATGATCCTAGTGCTGTGCATTGAGATCCCCCAGATTCTACTGCTACAAAGTCTGAGCTAGCCGCGTTGACTATCACTCGCTGTTTCCTTTTACACTGTTATAGTTCGTGTGGGTCTAGGATATATTATTACGATCAGTGCATTAAATAATCCAACGTACTGTGTGAATATATTCTTCACCAATATTTGTAATCCATATAGAACATGTAACAACTATAACTTGGTAGTGAATATGATTAGAACTAAACTGTAACTGAATTAACTGTAACTAGATGGTAACAAACTAACAGCTGTGTTGCTGTTGTCTTATATACTAGCAAACTAGAATATAAAGAAAATATTTTACAATCTAATTTTATCTGGAATGATCTACATTACACTGCAACACACACAGCAAACGTTTATATGCTAGTATGTACAATGCATCTGAATACCCATTTTCTTTTCATAACAAGTTGAATATCCAATCAATCAAACATGCTCTTATGTTGCATTCTTAATGTTTTGTAAACATTGATGTAACATATAGTACTCAGTTTGTTCGGTATCAAGTTGATTTCTTACTGGACGTGATGGCGTCACTCGGGCGTGGCACTGGGTAGACGCACAATGTGATGCTGCTGCTTCTTTGTCCCACGGGAGATGAGAAGTGAAGTCTCCTGTGGCCGGCACAAGCCGGCGGCGTCGCTTTTGTGATTATCGTCTGCTGTGGTGATTTGATCCAGTCTGCAAATCGAAATGATTGAGATGAAAGGTCTTGACAATCCCTACATCTCCTCCATTGTGGAACTGACAATAACACGTCCGTACGGTTATCTCTTTATTTCACATCTGACCCGTCGTAGCATCTCTTGGCTCTGAGCTAGGCGTCCTTTAGACTGTAGCTCGCTCTGCTCATGCAGTGTGACGGTGACTCATTAGTCCACGAGGGACTGTGAGTCACTGCCACAATGCTAAAGTCCCTTTCAACTCTGTCGTAGATAATATTCAAGGGGGGTGAACGAATAGCCGGAAGTGCCGTTAGTAGGGACCAAATCAGTCGTTAGTAGGGAATTTCCCTCGATTCAAAATGGTAAGCTCCCGAAAATTGCTTTTCTTTTCCCACTTAAAAGGCATACATTTCTAATTTGATATGCCTATCAGGTGAAGTAATATGTTCGCCTTCTGTACGAAAATGTGGACCATTTAACATTGTCTGGTATTTGATAACACATTCTGATCACACATTCTGATCATTAAAGCGTTCATGAACTGCTTGACCAGTTTAACATCCTCATATGCATTCACCCTTTCATAAGCAACGGCACTGGTTGCTACATTTTTCAACACATCAATGTCTGTTACTGTGAATAGGTTGTGTTGCTGGAAGAATTGAACAAATTTTAGGAGATCCTGGTGATCTTGTTTTACTGAAGAGGGATTCATTTCCATGTGTTGGTCAGACCATGTGCCCCCGTATGTACTTGTAATATCACGCAGAGCATCTGTATACTGACTGACAATGTGGCCAGTCAACATGCATTTGGTTCTAGCAGAATCCTTGTGGGTGATGACAACGAGACTTTCTGGAGATAAAATATTTTTCAAAATGTGCTTGTTTTTTTTTTAGTTTTTTTTTTAGTATAAAAGTACATTCATTTCCCTTTTTAAAAATGTATAACACTTATTAAGGCATAAACTGTCGGGAGCTTGTTGGGTTGTTTATTGTTCATTGGTTCGTAGCAAACTGCCCTCCTGACGGTGCCCGGCGAGTCTGCCCTTTGGCACTGTACACACTTTAGGGGTTTCGTGAGTAGAATTTGGTTTATGGACCACACAAAAGATCATGTATACAATATTGGTACAGGAAAAATTAACATTGACTGAATTTTTTATTGTCTTTTGTATGATCTTTTGTATTGTTCAAAAACCAAATTCTATTCCTCAAACCTCTAAAGTGTTATACATTTTAAAAGGGGAAATGAAAGTACTATTATACTAAAATAAAAAACAATAACATTTTGAGATTTTTTTTAACCGCAAATTTTTTTATCTCCAGAAAGTCTTCTTAATCAACCCTCCCTGTATATTACATGATCTCATGAGGCATTGTTCAATGGCCAATATCAGACCATATCCCACTCCAGTGTAGTTTATCATTCCGACGGATTTTGAATGGTCCATCTTCCATCGGAGTAATCAGACAGGGCATAAATCCTTTCAATCATGCGGATATAAGCGGCAGCACCTAGTATAATTATTGTGTCTTGCAGAAACAAAATAGGGTAGCATATCTTCTGTTGATCTGAGGTGGAGTCGCCAATTGCCTGTTCTTTCAGATCGTTAGATGTGTGCCAAAGATGATTTCTTTGTATAAATACCATGAAATTGATGTGTTATAGCAACATTTACTTCATATACGAAGATTCTTATGTTTTATACACATTGAAGTTTTTGCTGCTAATACAGACAATTTATTGCTACTTATTTACTTTGTTTGGCTGTACAAGCCAGTTAGTTAATAGCGTCGCAATGAAGACATATGATGGAAAGGTGATAAACATTAAAGTAACAGCTTCCACACTACGGGACAAACGTCTTGATCTGAAGGTTGTGATATCCATATGTTAAAGCAAAAGTTTCAGCCATCAATTTGTTGCTTAAAATGATTCTTGATTTAAAGGTGTTTACTGAGCCTGATACTGACGAGATGGACTGACTGAGAACAGACATTGACTTTTTCTCATGGCTTTACTGTGGAAAGAAAAGTGAATACTTAATTGATTTGCGAGTTGCTTTGTTTAGCAAAAATAAAGATCCCCTGATTATGAAAACCCTACCCCCTACTGACATGTCAGCTATGGAGCATGTTAAACGTGCTCGTTTGCAAACCGTATGTGGGAGGGCCGCCGACCAAATCTTCATCCTGCAGCTAACATTTCTTATTTCGGATGGAGCATACCACATAGTATTCCAGAACGGGAAATTGTCGCATGTGGATGTAAAAGAGTAACAAAATGTTCCCGAACTAACTGCAGTTGTCAGTCAGTTGGGCTGCCATGCACATCTTAATGCAAGTGTGAGGCCCACGCTCAATGTGCCAATTC
>CM032667.1:10360321-10476358 GCA_019095985.1 Streblospio benedicti | reverse complement strand
GCCGTAGTTATTATGGTGTAGTTCGCCAATGTATGGTTATGGAATCATTCACATAGTTCATAGGAGCTTTCAGTGAGGTAAGTAGCTTGAAGACAGCCGTTTAACGAGATTTTGACTCTTAGCAGAACACTTTTGGAAGTAGAATGCTATTTAGTTTACATCCACAACAAACACAAACAAACAAGCCGCTAATGATAATTATGAAAATCGTTTTGTTTAGGCTATAATACGTATTTACCCTTTCAACTCCATTGACAATTAAACTAAATCGCGAGTATCCATTACTAATGGGAAACAGGTGGAAATGGAAGGCGTAATAACCGTCCACTGGAGCCAAAAACTCACTGTCTGCGCTGCTCCAACCATTCTGAAATAGGAATTTTCATTTCAAAAACGTACAAAACAATAATGTTGAATTAAAAATAATCAAAGGTATTGCCTTTTGAAATTTATGTATTACTGAATCAGTACAAAAATTACTTTAAATATTTTGCAACATTACATTGCTCTCTTTCAAGAACATACAGAGCAATCACATCAGGACGAAAAAAAAAACAATCTTGTCTTAATCCCTTAATATTTTTCTTCCATAGATGACAACCTATTTTGAAGCAATGGTTTTTCTTTGAGCCTCTGCTCAGACCTTTTTAACAGAAATACAAAAGAATTGCAATCAAAATATTTCAAAATGGTATTTTGAAGGCAATTATCATAATCAGTTGCATAACATTACTCGTTAGTAATTATCATTAAACAAAGCAGCATTGTTCAAGGCCGGATCCAGCGCGGGAGGGGCTTGGGGGGCTCTAGCCCCCCCCGACTGCCATATTAGCCTTAAAGCCCCCCCGCCACTACAATTTAGCCCCCCGCCAAAGATTTTTTTAAATGCATTTTCAAAAAACACTTTATTAAAAGTTTACTATTTTATTGATTACAATTGTTCTAATTCTAAGGTCTATAATGTAGATATAATGTAAATATATATAATCATTGCATTTCAGAAATGCTTCAATACATCCACCCCCCGCACCTCAAAACACGCACGGACACCCCCCCCCCCCCCCTCGCTCTCAAAATTTGAAAATTAGCCCCCCGGTCTCAAATTTCTGAATCCGGCCCTGTTGTTGAAGTAGTAATTATCACCTTTATCTGCGTAAAACTACTGCAATTCCCAATATTATCTATTCAATGTTTGTGACACATCAGAGATCAACTATCTGATGTAAAAGCCGTACATTACCCCAATATTCTCTACAACAGAGTTGAAAGGGATTTTGGCATTAGCTGAAGTAGTATAACCATTTGTCTGAATCACATGGAAGGCCACTACAACCATATCTAAAACGAAATGTTAGGATTAATTATTAGACATGGCAACGAACATTGTGCTTTTAGTACATTTTAAATTTCAAATAAAGTAGAACATTTACTGTGTTTGCCGATTGCAGAGACTTCATCTTCCAGACGATTCAGACGCAGGCTATCAAGGCTACGTGACTCTTCCAGCTGCTCTAGCCGCCGGCTATTTTCCTCTACTTTTTCTAGCACCTGTAACGTACGAAGTGTGTGTAACATTTTCTAAAGGCTGCCTTGTTAATACATTTTTGTAATGAAACATAGCCAAGATATTTCAAATTTGAAAATTACAGGTGAGAGTAATACGTGTAAATCACTTGAAATATTCCCTCTATGAACACGTACATGTACTAACAGTCAATATCTTATCAGAATAACTTCCTTTAGAAACGATAGCTAATACAATTTTAAATCAAACACACATTCACAGTTTAAAGAAGTACTCAAATATTCTATATACTTGACCTACACCACTTGGTATATTATCTATTGGTACAGTTTTAATTTTCAGCTGTATTCTTGTTAAAACAAATTTTGGTTTTAAAAACTTAAATTTTGAATTCATTAATTCTAAAAGTTTTGAGCCCCTAAGGGTGTGGTTTGTTTTAAATAAACACCCAAAGAAATGAAATACTAGCCAAATATACAGTGCAACAATATATATACAATGGATTTTGTTAACCTTGCAGTGTATTTTATAATGGTATTTCATTTCTTTTGGTGTTCTAATTTGAAAAAGGTAGGAGTTTGAAAACGTTATATTTGATGAAGTCAAAATTTAAGATTTTAAAATGAAATTCCATTTAAACAAAAGCACAGATGAAAAATAAAACCATGCACAATACACACTAAGAAAAATTATTCAGAGAATATCCAAACAAATGTGAGTATGGCTTACAAACAATGCAGTGGCTAACCAAAACAAATGATATAAAAATGATTGAATGATGAAGCAATAAGACGGCACTTGTTTTAGATTCTTAATTGCCATATGTATTGAAGACCAATTTACACGTGATCATTAAAGAAGGAGAGACCTACCGCCTGGAGGACGTGGTACTGGGTTGAGGTGGCAGACGCCTGTTGCACGAGGCACACAGCGAGAAGAGCGGACACGGCGGCAGAGAGCATGGTGACGGCGGCAAGTGGCGGGTGTGGACACAACAGAGCGTACATAATACCATTCTTATCTCCACCATTCCTACATTTCAACGAATGTCATCTACGTTAGCTTTAGGCTATTCTGCAGTCGTTATCTATAGCAGACATATTGATCATATCCACATCAGTTATGATATATAAAATATACATAATAGTAGCAATGTGTATGGTATAGTGTTTGTAAATCATAGTAGTTTACATACCACCAACCCACTCCCATGATGCAGGGGCCCATGAGATCACCCACGATCAACCTTGAACTGAAAAAGCTGTCGTTTTCTGGTTAAACGGAGGGCTAACATTTCATCTCTCGCCTAGGTGGAGAAAATCACGTCAGGGGAGAACGAAATGTTGAAAATGTTGCGGGAATAGCTGAAATCTCAAAATAGCTCCTAGTGGCATGCGGTATATGGACCATACATTAATATGCGTTGAAATTAGTGACTGTTACATATACAGATAGCAGTCTATCTATAGCGCGAGCCGCTGCTGTTATCAGATATCTGGCGATAGCGGCGGCGCGCGCGCACCTGCCACTTCACAGCTGCCAACTGACGACGACAGGTGAGGAGCTTTGTGGCGATATTCGTGTATCGTTCTTCATTAATTGTATTATTCTAACGCCCAATAAGAATATTGAGTATAACGTTCGTGTGTGTTGCTGCTGCTGCTGTGTGAAATGGTATCACGTGACATATAGTCACAAGAGGCGCTCTGACGTCCCCTTCTACTGAAATCAGACCCGTTTACAGATGGTGGCTGGTGGCGGCGGCGGGGGAGGGGTTACAGCAAAACCCAACACCAGTGGCATATTTCCTTCTGATAAGATCAAGCATCCAATTTTGCAGGGCAACTTCATATCATAACGTATTCGTTTGGGCAACTGCACGTGAGCACGAAATACCTGAACCCCGAATTGTGAAAGCACAACCGCCCAGCGTGAACTGGCGAAACAAATGATTGCAGTACGAATCCTGCTAGAATACCACCTGTATGGCCTGCAATGCGATCCAAGTGTTAATACTCAGACTGCAGGCCAATGTCTGCTGGAGTTCATTTGAAATGCCATTTGATATTTTTTCAAATAAGAATGCCCATCAAAACACGCCGGTCCCACGAGAGTCAGGACAGCAGTGGATTCTGAGTTGTCTGGATTCAAATTACTAGTAGTCTGGTCAGTCTTTTGTGGAAAAAAGCTCATGCGTTTGCGGCCTTCAGAATGAGCAAGAATAATGTACTGACACTGTTTAGACCTCGAATGTCACAATACTTCGACGGCCATTTCGTAAGGCTTTCCCGTCTATATTGTCTATATAAACCCCTTCCGCGGTGAGACAGTGTGCTAGTTAATAAATGCGTCACGTGACCACCACGTGACACCACCCACAGCAGTAATACAATCACACTGCCTGTCCGTCAGGCAGAGGTTTTAACAGTGGCTGTGCGTTTATAAACGTTGAGAAAACCAGCTAAAACTCAATCTGGGCGCGTAACCTTAGACCTCAGTCTGCCCGCAAGACTGATCAAGACTGATTCAGTTTCAAAGCCCGTGAACTTCGAATACTGGCTTGAATTTTCAATGTTCATCGTTCAATATTGGAAGGTTGTATAGAATGTTGTATTTGCTTGTTTGATTTGCAACTCGCTATCTTATCTCGATTCTGTAAATCTAATGTTCGAGACTGCCACAATTTTACGCAACCAACTGATATGAGTTCATAATGCTCTTGACTTTAAATGAAATTAACTTCTATCCAGCAGAAAATTCGTGTCAAGCAAATAAATACCGAGATGCCAAGTCAGGTCTCTATATATTGAGGCTGCATGTGTACGTTGTGTTATTGCGTCGTGTACGTTGTGTTTCAGCATGAGAGTGACGTACGTTTTTGCCTGCACGTTCTTGACGTTTGCCGCGTCCGCGAACGCTTTTGAGTAAGTTACAAGCTTTTATTGTGATAGTTCAATCAATCCATAGATAATATTGATACGTGTCCTGTGTTTACTGCGTTTTAACCAGTCTACCGCATTGATCGATAGTGATTAGTGCCAAATGCTGATTGATTTACAGCAAGACATATTTGAGCAATTAGCACCGGTAAAGTAGCCAGAGAAATGCCATGTGATATCCCCATCGTACACACACTAGCAGAGATACGCGTGAGTTAGTTTTGGGTCCAGATTGCGTGCGCACTTCAGACACCTGTTGGTGTGTGCAAACAGTCATTGTAGTCATACATAACACTGGCAAATCCAGGTTTTTGAAAAGGTGGGTGGGCGCACTCAAGGTATTATATGGATTGTGAATACACGATCGACAGCAAACATGCCAAAAACGTATGAAAATGAAGTATTATGGTGAGACACCCCCCACCCCACCCCCTGCATATTGTGTAAATCATGTCACTAACTTTTGCTCCTACTGTTACAGGTGCCTGTGCGGCGTGTTCGTGGAGTTCATGTACCCGGGGCTGTCGGCCATCGAGCCGCTCACCATGCTGAGCCCCGGCACCGTGGCCCGCGAGTGCGCGCTGTCCGACTGCCAGAGCCACTGCCTCAGCGTGGCCGAGGACGCGGACTACAGCCTCGACATTGTGGACGAGGTGAGACGGCCCGCTCCATGGGCCTCAGCATCATGGGAGGTGGAGGGGTTATATACCATAATGTTCTAGTAGTATGGTTTACAAACACTATGCCATACAGTATATACTATATGTGTGTATACCGTATGGTATAGTGTTTGTAAACCACAGTAGTAAACCATTATATAGCCCCTCCCTCTCCCCCTCCCTTGATGCTGAGGCCCATATGGGCCCATAAGAGACTACCTCTCTATTGAGACCATGTAGCACTGATCCCAAAGGTGGTCATGATAGAGAGGTTCTACTGTATATGTAATCTCTGTTATTATACACGTGCTCGTGTGTACAAGTCACGCGCATACCTAATGTGACAGGTTATAGAGTCAGACATCACATGACTGTTGACATGAGGTGAGAGGGCAGCCAAGTCACGTGGTCAAGCACTACCGTCACAAAAGTGGTCCAGGGCACGAAAGGTTCGGGGATAATGGCTAAATGATGGAATGAGACAGAAATAGCATACACAGGTGGCAAAGCCTAACCCGTAGGTGATCTAGCAGCTGGCGAAGTATGAACACGTCTCTAAGCATCAGGGAAGGTTAGCCCAACGGTCTAAGGCGCCTGTTCATACACATATGACGGGTCTGGTGTGAACAGAGGATCGTGAGTTCTAGTCCTCAGCCTTCCAAAGCTTACACGAATACCCCCAAATTTCACACTACAACTTGTGTGCATTTGTACATATTGTTACTTTTGAAATTAGTTGTCATTGTCACAACGGCAAGTTTGAGTTCAAATTTTTGACTACCGCATCTAAACTTAAACTAG
Source organism: Streblospio benedicti (assembly GCA_019095985.1). Classification (NCBI taxonomy): domain Eukaryota; kingdom Metazoa; phylum Annelida; class Polychaeta; order Spionida; family Spionidae; genus Streblospio; species Streblospio benedicti. The sequence goes on along the minus strand of CM032667.1, from coordinate 10,470,434 downwards.
CAACTTTCATGTTGGACGGCGAATGGGTCAATACTATTTGTATCAAGATTAGCGATTTGCAACACTGAAACTTACAATTCAACACGACTTATCATGAATGTAGCGGTCTCCATCGTCACCTGTGAATCACGTCACATTTGGCAGAAGTGACTGCTTGTTGCGCCCGATTTGACCAGTGGCCAGTTTAATTGACTGCTGAAAAATTGCTTGTACGGTGTAGTGCGAGGACAGTGCGTGTTCTCTGCTGTTCTGTCTGCTATCTATAAGTAGAACGTACGTAGACATCCCTACTACTAATAATAATAACAATGAACAACTGAATATATATATTTTTTCCCACAAGTTTCCTTGCGAATTCAATTCTACTCTCACAGTTATGCCAAGCAAGCTCCTACCACTGTATTGACATAGTTGAAAATATAGCTTCCATTTGCCTATATCAAGTGACCGTGACTCGAACTCACGACCCCTAGGTTGTCAGACCAGAATGCTATACTTCTGGTCTAACAACCTTGGGGTAGTGAGTTCAAGTCCCGTCCGGGCCACTTGATATAGCCAAATGGAAGCTATGTCTTCAGCTATGTCAATACAGTGGTAGGAGCTTGCTTGGCGTAACTGTGAGAGTAGAATTGAATAATTGATGATTGATATAATTGATGTTTGCAAGCATCAATATTTGAGCTGCAGCATGTCCTCTCATACTTATCTAAGATATATCAAACACTGACAATTCTTTCTACCTGCTTTATCATCCAATGAGTCCTGAATGTTTTTCAAAATTCCTAAAGTTCTACAGTTTTACACGATTCGAAAACAATTGTCCCCTTCAGAAATCTGAAGAGGACATTTTATTGTCGAAACGTGTAAACCTGTAGAACCTTGAAATTTGGAAATTTGGAAGTTTGAAAAACATTTAGGACTCATTTGGATAATAAAGCAGCTAGAAAGAATTGTCAGTGTTTGATATATATTAAATAAGATATATAATTGATATAATTGACTAATGCTACCATTGTGCCTCCGCCGTGCAGGAGTCGGGATTGCCCCGCCGCGAGCTGTACTGCCAGAAGATCTACGACCTGTGGAGCGGCAACCCTGATGACGTCATCGACCAGCCGCAGGTGAGCCCAAACACCCATGTGTGTAATGTTGTACAAAGGTTATGGGTTCGAATGCCGGTGTGGTCTGGAGTGGTGGTGGGCGATGAGCAAACTCACCCCTTTGATAGATACAGGTCCACTGGCGATGCAAGCATATGTGAATGGGAAATATAATAGACACCCTTCTCCCCTTAAATAGGCAAAGGTCTGGTGTGTAACTCTGTAGCTGAGTGGATTCATGATCAGAGGGTCGTGAGTTTGTGTTGAGCAAACTTACCCCATACCAGCGGCTAGCTCACAGCTCCGTGGTACCGGTGCTTATCTAGTGGAGGAGGCAAAAGGTGTGTAGACCTATATGATGACAACAACCAAAAGACACCTTTATAATTGCGCGTGGTGTTATTGTTACAAAAAAGAAAAAAAATCAACCAGACTCTGTAGTGGCTGCACCTACTTTTAAACTGTGTCTGGTTGAACGAGGCTACCTATACATGTACGTCTGCCGTTACTCACCACGTCTGATGTGTTGCAGGAGGTACGCGCGGGGCTGCCCGAGTGCACGGAGTTCCCGGTTTGGGGCACCACGCGCGTCTACCGGGACGACACCCACCCCGTGTGCTGCTCTTGGCAGGGCAACAACTTCGGCCCCTGCTAGTTCGCGGCCGAGACCCGGGTGACCATGCCGCGCAACGTCCGCAAGACCCGCAATAAAACAACACCCTGAATGCTGCTTGTATTACTTCTTTTCACTGTTTGTATTTTAGTGGCACCTTACTGCGACGCTCTATTACGGGATTTCTCATTTCAAATTCACCTGCTTTTTTCCTTGAGTTATCCTTGAGAATTATTCCCTGTTGATTTAAGAGTCCATGAGGGGAAAACTTCAACAACTTATTCACTGAAAAATATATTTAATTGAGTTTGGTTTTTAATGGGCAGTTACAAAGTACTGCAAAGTACACGATAGGCGCCTGGGATTTTGGGTGATGGAATTTGAATGAGCTTCATTTCGAGAACAAGGGGGACTAAAAATTTTGTGGTAGAATTACTTGTAATAGCTTGATATTTACCTTCTTTCATTATAATAAATAAAAGTATTTTCAAGGCCAAATCCATTGATCCCTTTCAGTTTGGTCCCCGGCTTAGGTCATGCATGTGTTCTTGGCGTGTCTCACTTACGTAATAATTGCTCAGAAGGCCAAGAGCCATATTGATACATAAATATGGTGGTTTATAGTCGTGATTCTAATGTGCTCTCACGACTTGACATTTTACACCATACAATGACTGACTTGTTCGTTGTAGTTGTGTTGTCAGTAAATCAGGATCATAACGCACACGGAGTTCTTCCAACATCGGCACAGTCGCATCACACTAATATCTCATAAGGGCTTTAATTGGTAAGTTTTTCAGCGAACGTTAGAAATAGCAGTCCCGCGTCCGAGAAGCTTGAGGCTCGATCTTTCAAAGCTGGGTTGGCCTGAATTTGCGGGATGACTTACCATCAAACCTAACTTTATATAGTATGCACTATCACTCGAAATTTCTGTAGAGTACTACAGACTAATGTATAACCCATCATCAGCCAGATCTTTACTTTTATTGTGATAATCAGAAATTTCAAAAATATATACTGTAAAACTAGAAATGTTTGTACACAATTTAATTTGCGAATTTCGTGGGTAGGTGCAAAAACGCTAACATAAATAGTCAGCAAACAATAAAAGCCTAGATGTAAAAAAGTAGGTCCAGGATGGACCAAAATCACAAAATTAAATAGTCACAAAATAATTCATTGATGAAAATCACAAAATTTGATAGCCATGAAATATTCTATGTTTACATTATTGACGTTTTGTATCATGACATCCAACAATAATCTAACTTTCAAAGTTCTGTTAATTAATTAGGTATGTAGCAATGGGGTTCATAGTATATGTATATTCGCTGCTACATGTACATGTATTTACTAAATCATTTTAATAACATAAAAACTCTTTATTTTTAGCAGGGAATATGCACATACTACAAACAAAACTGGTAGTACATTAATAGATGAAGTGACAAAATGTGTGTGCATCAATAAATAACTTTAAAAATATAGATTAGTGGTTTATAAATTAATACTGCATGGCCCGTATGTTGGTAACATGGTTATAACAATGTTCATAGTGAAACCACAGGAACAATTTAGACAATTAATTATGCTTGTTCGACTGATGCGAAGCCCAAGCATCAGAGATGATTCTTGGGCTTCGCATCAGTCGAACAAGCATAATTAATTGTCTAAATTGTTCCTGTGAGTGAAACTAGGATAGAAACCTGCCATGAAAATTATATTAATTATTTGAGATTTAATATAGTATACATAAGGATATTAATATAATTCTGAATGAAGATGGTGGTTGGTGTGGGTTGTGAGGTGAAGAATAACAGAAATATATTGTGTAAACATATGATTTAATTTCATAAACAATATGGCACTATGAATACAATTGCGTAATAATGTATTACATTAAAGACATCATCATCTGTTTGGGCTTTAAAAGACATTTACACAAATTCTCAGTCACTACTTAGTATTTGTATGATTCACATCAGAAATAAATAGATGGAAAGAAAAAAATAATTGGAAGACAGACAAACATTTTACATGATTGGATGTAATATTTATACGAAGTATATGAAGAATATAAGTATTCATTCTGAACAATATGTTTTGAATATTGTGTCTTTTGTTAAGTAAATAATTTCAAATACTATTACAGTCTTAAAAGTATATAATTACACAAAGAAATGACCACAAAATCAATATTCAATTGCAATTAGATCTGACTAGATATTATTAGGAATATATAATTTAACCATTAACATCAATCATCTAGTACATGATTAAGTCCCTGTGAAATAACAAAATGCTATAATGTATAGATATATAATTATATATTTTTTATGCTGTGCACCTTACAGTAAAAATTGCCAAAGAACTATAAAATCAATCAAGCTACTTCACAAGTAATTATAGTGATACTGAATTATGCTATGCAAAGATGATTTTCGGCTGATAATCATTTAAAAAGTTCTTGATGGAAATTTTGAATAATTGAACTTAAATGTTGTTGAAAATAAGGTCTTCTTTGAAAAATAAAATCTCATCAAGAAATGTGTAAACAATACCATATGAACAATCACCTGCTTGCCAAGTATTTCGTCAGTATCTGTACAGTATACAAGCACTGCATGAGGAACATTGCGCAATATGTTGAGGTAACTGTCCTGGCAAATGCATATTACCCTGTTTACAACTTAAGCAATTACAAAATATATGCCACATAATAGTGAGAATAGTCTATTGAAAACATTTAAAATGCAGACAATTAGAAACAAATATCTGCAAAAATCTCTCTTCGTAATGTTCTTTTTCCCTCTTCAGACAATGGACCCAATAGACCACGACTTTTTAAAAGACTACAATTGTTTATGAATACACATACATGTATAACTTTAGAAAGCTACTAAGAATCATCTTGTTAAAAGAGAACATGGATAGCAAAATTTTGCTGTAGCCTCATTTTACGCCATCACATTTTTTTTGTAAAGATATTCTAATAAACATAATCAATTTTTAGTGTTCTTCCTACATCATTGAAGGCATTTAGAGTTACACACACAATCATTGGAAACTTCAAGACACAATTTCAATTTTTTACAGGTGTAAATTTAGACTCAATGAGGGTATAATTTGCTTTCAGCTTCGCACAGACAGCTTAACACAGGCATACTTAATGCCACGAGAATCCTAGAATTTTCTTCAATCATAATAAAATTCCTAGACACATTATAATTATTAGCAACAACCATCAACCATCATCAATAAAAATCTAAAATTATCATGCAACTTTCTTATAGCATTTTCGCCCTCGCAAAATATTTGTCACACAAAAAATGGATACTGACTTTGATTTTTATATAATATACATTTTCTCGCTAACTCACTTTTCCCTTGATCCAAAGAACAATGATTTTGCGTTTTGTATGAGAAGCCAACATTTAGCTGAGGACACATGGCATCATCCAAACTTATATTAAAATCCCACTTCATAGGAGGAAAAAAGCACTATTGAAGTAAACTAATAACAATTCAAGAAGTGAATAGTTATAAGCTTTTTGTTGAAAGTTTCAGTAAAATTAATTTAGGAGTACATATCCTGCATGTATACACATGTAGATGTGTTCATTTCTACTCTTCAAAATTGTTCCCGGTTTACAATATTGAAAAATACACAAGCAATGCAAGGTAAATAAAATAAGGAACTTGGAGCGATGTACAATAATGTAAAATTTAGTACTGTGTTTGTATAGCATATGTAGGTCTATATTGATGTCATAAACAAGATGAGTTATAACATATAAAAACCTTGTAACTTCTAAACCTTCATATTCACATTTTTGAACAGCCTCACGGGTCCTGACAAGCTGTTTCATTTTCACATTATTTATGGTCCTATCGTATATAGTCGGTCATTTCTTTCCGTTGCCAGAAAATAACGGACTAAAAAATATCAGCACATAATGAAAGTAATAAAAATGATAACATGAGGGAGTTGGAAGCTACAAGGTATTTTCCAAGACTATTGTTTACTATTAACATTATTTCACAAATCTTTCTACAGCACACATTACACTCCATATTCTAGCATAAATTACTCAAAATTAAAGTTGATGTCAACAATGCCTTATTCAAGTCAAATTACGATATTCTGCATAATTACATAATCCAGTTTCGAATATGAAGAGAATTGAGCATCGGAACAAAAGCGCTCGAGATAGTCAATGCCTTTCTATCACAATGTATCAAACGACTGTCTAAATTTTACAATTATAGAGATTACATCACCATCGTGACAGAAAAATACTGAACATCTATTGATACATATTTTGTTTTTCATTACAATAATAGTTCGCAGTGTACAAAAGTGCACACATGTATTCCAAAATACTACATTTATAAGCCCTTTTACATGAAAAATATTTATGTCATCAAAGTCAGTATACCATATTTAATTGATTGCAAATTGATAGCAAGATATGATTTTTTACACTATGTGAAAGAAATAATGGGTTTCTTCTTGTGTAGAGTTTGTGAATATTGTTAATCATGCATTGACTATTCTTTTTCTTTCCCACCAGGGATAAAGTAAAATATAGCAGGGAAACGTTTCGCCCCATAATATGTACTGGGTACATAGAAAGACAGGAATTAAGATATTTTGCTTAGATTAATTAATGTCAAAGCAACATCTATGAAGGATGCAATAGCGTAAAATGACTGATAAAAACCCCAAAATGTTCAATAATACCAGATGAACAGGCCGACTACTAAATGAGCAACACTAATTTCTTTCTGTTTGATTAACACAAAAACAAAACAAATGTCTCAATAAGCTGGCCACACTCATTCATGGAAATCTAACACATTATCCAATTTGGTGCATTTCTTCTGTTAATTTGACAAGACCCACTACATGTATACAAGGTTATCATCTGAATACAAAACAAGAAAAAAGCACAAAATAAATACAAAATCACTATCAAATAGCCAAAGTGATTGAACAAATTTTAGATTTTCTTCAGCATCCGATTTGAATGTTTAAACAAGTTAAAAGCATCACATTTGTGTTGAAGTTATAGTTGCAATAAATTGGATGTTGATTACGTGAATAGATGAAAAGATTGCATTTAAAATTGGGACTTTACATATGCTAGCTTGGTTTGTAATAAGCACACTAATTAAAGTTTTTCCAAACAATTATTACACATAATTTATTAATTGCAGATTTACATAAAAATTCCATGACAATTGATGTCTAAAAAAGAGAGTGGTCCATTGCAGGAGTCACCTTCTCAATGATACTAACTGTAACAACTTCTCAATATTTGAAATACGTATTGATTTCCTGACTATAAACACACCATTTCACTACTAAATTTGTAGCTTTTCCATTGACCTACAGAACAATTTTCGCCTCAATGGCCGTTATCACTAGTAAAATAGCCCAATACACATATACATCTCTCATAGACTATATTACAATTGCTAAACATAAATACCAAACAAAATAAAACATACTGCAGAGAATGGCAGCCGGTGGGCAGTAGCAGCTTGGCTGCACTCCCCCCTGCTATTTTACAATCACATACTGATATATAAGTTAATATCTATGTGCAAATTATCCTAGTAGAGCCTTGCGCCAGAGTAGCATCGCTGGCATCTCATGCCACATCTCACTCATACCTCGAGCAAAACGACAACGAAGCGTGGACGTTATTAACGCTCACGTGACAATTGTTTTTAGAAGTTTCATGAACGTCAACAGAAAAGAATGCACCAAACTGATGCTGACAACAGCCGATCACTACGTTTACAGTTGTTATTGGTTTGTGTTACTCATGTTTGTGAGTTCTGAGCGGAGTTCTGCCGACACCATGAGTATCATCATTGTGATTATTGTCCAGCGTCTTCCTCTGGCAAACCACCGTTTCGCTCTTTTCTTCTACAAGTTTTCCTTGCAGTTCAAGTTGCAGTGGTTGTGATTTTGCATGTGTCCCTACATCTTAACATAAATCATTAATGAGGTTGCCAAACGTTGTTTTTATAATACATTGGTTTGTAGACAAATGTGCATATTGATTATAGAAAAAGTTGTCAATGCAACAATTTCTCATGGTGATTAATCATAATTTCTATGAAAAACGTGGTGTCATTGGAGAACCAAAAACTGTATATAAAATTGCCTGTTTTCATAAAAAATATCTCATTTCTGTGGTTATCATCTAGTGTGCATTGATATTGTGATAATCCGACATATTTTTTTTAATGAATTTAACCTACTAAGCTAGATTACATTATCCTAAGATCACCAATATCAGCATTCCACTGTGCAACAATCATCTATCATTGAATATGCAGAAGATACAGACATATCCACTCTACGAGTGCTTCATGTAGACGCAGTAGTCAGTGTGGAATCTCTCCTTGGACTGAGATACATGAGCCGCCGCCAGTTGCAAAAATCCTTCTATTATAGACTATTTCAATCACACTCTATCATAGACTGTTTCAACAATATTCTATTATAGACTGTTTCAAACAACACTTCTCCATCGGGGACTATTTCAACGCAACAATCCAGTAGCCCGACAATGGCGACAACGACGACATCTGGCAGGATCATTTCAATATCACTATGATCCCCAAAGAACAACGGCTGCTCGACTACAGTATCTCACAGTACTGCGGCGGTGGCTGGGACTACACTGTGGTGGCTGGAGGGGGCTGGCTGGCGGGTCAGCTGGCTGGAGGGCCGCTCTCCTTGTGGTTACCGGGGTTACTGGGCAGGTGGTTGTGGTTCATCTGCTCGAGCTGGGTGGCGAACGTGCCGATCGCGCCCAAGTAGTTCTCGTAGTTGACAAACACCGACTGCACTTTGTGCTGGAAATAACATGGCAGCCTGTTAAGTAAAGTGGGACAGAAGTGAGGCTCTCGGGGGCACGAGTAGCTGGGAAAACGCTACTGCTAGCGGAAATTATACATATTATTAGCTGGGAAAGTAATAATACTAACTGCTATAAAAATACATGTATATCATTAGCTGGGAAAACACTACTGCTGGAGGAAATTATGTATACTATTAGCTGGAAAATGCTACTAACTGCTACAAAAAATTGTATGTATTATTAGCAGGGAAATTATACTAACTTCTATAAAAATATATTATTAGCGGGAAAATGCTACAAACTGCTATAAAAGATTATATATAATATTAGCAAGGAAAATGTTACTAAATGCTCTAAAAATTATATATATCATTATCTGGGACAATAATACTAATTGTTATAAAAATATATTATTATTAGGGAAAATGCTATCTGCTATGAAAAATTATAAATATTATTAGCTGAAAAATCCTACTTACTGCTACAAAAATTATAATTATTAGCTAGGAAAATGTTAATGACTTCTCTAAATATTATATATATTATTATCTGGAAAACTAATATTAACTGCTATAAAAATATATTATTAGCTAGAAAAATGCTACCAACTGCTATAAAAATTATATATATATTATTAGATGGGGAAATGCTACGGCTATAAAAAATTATATTATTTGCTGGGAAAGTAATTGCCACTAAATTATATGGAAATTATATATATATTATCAGATGGGGAAATGCAACTAACTGCTGTGAAAAAAATATTATTAGCTAGCTATCAACTGCTATAAAAATTATATTTATTATTAAGTGACCGTTATAGAAATTATAATATAGCTAGGAAAGTGGTACTGTTATGAAAATTACAGCTTAGCTCGGAAAATAAATGTCACTAAATTCTATTGAAATTATATATATATAATTAGCTAGGAAAATGATACTGACTGCTATCAAAATTATAAATATTATTAGCTGGAAATCTGCTGTAATAAAAATTATATACATCATTAGTTGGGAAAACATTACTTGGAAAACGCCACTAATTGCTATGAAAAGTATGTATATAATTAGATGGCAAAATGGTACAAACTGCGATAAGAAATTACGTTTAAACAACAAATATTGTTAATTCGATATCACCAATAATTATTACTATTTTCCTATTTTACAAAAGCGGTAGAGCACTAACCTGTAAGAAGCAGGAGCACGTCTCAAGCTTGGTTTTGATCTGCTGCAGGATGTTGTGATTACAGGACAGGAACGAGCCACAGAACACCACCTTGTGGATGTTCTGACCCTTGGCCACCAAGTACGTGGTCTGCGCCAGCTGGTCTGAAAAACACAACAGACACACTTATTCAAGGGACAAGAAAGATTATAAGGCGAAAATAATCTTTTTTTTTAATGCTAATGATGGGGAACATGTTTTGAAATGCGTTTAAAATCCAGTTGTACGGATTTTATATTACTTCTACGGTATGTTGCACATTTGATATCTAGATTAGAATTAAAACAGGTATAGAGAAGTGATTGCTTGGCAAATGTAATAAAACCAGGTCAGAAAAAGCTATGTAGCATTATGTTAAAGCATGTTGGTAAACTGAAATTTCATAAGTAAAATGGGTAAATGTTTTGTTGCTCGCACCTGTGATAAGGTAGAGAAGACTGCTGGCCACATCCTCTTCTCGGAAACAACCACCTGCAGCAGAGACACAACGTCAACATCTAATAACATCAATCAATGAAAACTATCAAACACTTCTATGGTCATTGTTACAGACACCATTGCATCAAGAGTCAGTGCATTTCAATATCATTGACTTAAACTGAAACCATTGTGGTATATTTTCAGGCCCACCGCCTAAATTTGTTTGAAAATTTCAACTTTCTGCGTCTATTAAAAAAAATCAAACATGCCCTCAAAAAGCAAATTGAGTTTTTCAGCCCCCCCCCCCATCTACCCCCATGAGACCCCTCTCTATTGAGACCACCTAACACTGGTCCCAATAAAGAGGTTCTACTGTGCGCGGCGCAGCGGTGGCATCTCACTCACCGTGGGTCCTGGGCTTGGCGGCCTTGCCGAAGCTGCTGACCATGCCGTCGGACGGGGTCATGTTGTACTCGGCGCCGGCTGTGTCCTTCACCAGCAGGTCGAGGTTCCGCCGGTCACCACGCTCCGCCATCTCGATCAGGTCCTCGAACGACTGCAACAACGGCAAGGGCAAAAATGTAATAAAATAAATGTAAATGTCTGGTTTATGGTCTTCTTCCCCGAAGGATCAGACAACTCTACGTCTACACCAGGTCATTGGCATCCTTGTCACACTATATCTTTCTCAACTCCCTGGGTAGCACACAGCACATCTTTTGGCTACCGTAGCGCAGACGTGCTAATCAACCACATTAGCGTTCACTCATCTGACCTATACCTATTTAACGTGTAGGTACCGCGGAGCAGTGTGCAACCTGTTACAGGTAGGTTCATCAGACCCAACCGGGAATCGAACCCACAACCTTCTGATCACAAGTGCAACTGCCTATCCACTCGGCCATGGAAGCACACAAACTAACGGCAGTGTTAGTGAATAATACAGAAGACATTGTCTGCTGGTTTGAGGCCCTGGTTTTCTCTGGTTACTCGCTACTGAACCCATCTACATTTCAATCAGGTCCTCAAACGACTGTAGCAACAGCAAGGGCAGTGTTAGGGAATAATAATTACAGATTGATTACTGGATCTATATGTGTTTGCCAGTGCTTGCGAATACATTTTCAAACTTCTAACAGCTTGCTACTTGAGATGACAGTATCATTCTGGTCTCACAACCTTGGTGTAGTGATTTTGATTGACTCTTGTCAAATGGAAGCTTAGGGTTGTAGAACCTGTCTTCAGCTATATCTATCGTTGGTAGAAATATGCTTGCTAAAATGATGTGAAAGAGAGAAGTTTGAAAATCACTGGATCATCGTCAAGAAATAATGCAGAGGACGATATCTGCTGGTTTGAGGCCCTGGTTTGCTCTGGTTGCTCGCTACTGAACCCATCTACATTTCAATCAGGTCCTCAAACGACTGGCAGAAAACTAGACTGAGAGTGAGGCAATAATGACGACATTGCGGAGAAAGGATACAGACAATTGATTACAATGAAAGAGCCAACATTTAATCTGTTTTGCCAAGACGAACCCAAGACAAACAGTGGACAACAGCCTGCTAATGAATTTTCCTAAACTTTTGATAGGTTATTCTGGGGACCTTGCTGAAATGCATTTTATTAAAAATACCTTTGTTTGAAGTGCAGGCCTCATTTGACACAGATTGACTGGACTATTTCTCACTACATACATGCACTGCTATCTTTCAGCAATTTTGTGTTACATGAAAAGTTGCAATTTTCTACAAAACATAATCACTCTAGATTTCTAGTTTTTTTTTAAACGTGTGGAGATTTACAGATTGTGCGCTACACTTGAGAAACCTGAATTTGATAAGAGTATTTGTAACTACGTGTATATGATTTTCATTCCTAGATTATCAATAATCGTACACTTAACTAACAAAGTAGGTAATCCGAAAATCCAAGGACATTATGTTTCATGATTCACCGAATCACTATGCTTATTATTGTGCATACTTAAAGAATATAAACATCTATCAATTTGTTTATATCAAAGGTTAATGCCCAGCAAGTGTGCAATCAGCCATAACTATGATCTTGAGGTTGTAAGGTTCAGTGCAAATTACCAAAAATACAAACATATATATAATGGCAAAATGTTCACTGCAAACGAAATGTTGTGCCTAGAATCTTTAATTATGTTGTACAAAAGAATATATCAATATACTGACACTATGTAACAGCAAACTGATGTCTGGTATGTAAATGCCACCTTGGTACATTTTAACGATAGAGTCTGGACTGTATTTATTATTGCATACAATTGTGAGTTCGGTGATTAGGGTGCATGATATGGGGAAAGGATTGAGCCATATTTTTCTGATAGTGACAAGAGACTTCAACCATAAACTGGAACATGAAGCTTCCACAAAAAAGCTTGAGAAAAACAGGCAGAATTATATTGGTCTTGTGTTTTGTGGTCAAAAACATTACAGAGATTGATCAATTAAATAGATGTCTATTAAAACCTGCCATTATGTCTTTGGCATGACTTTCGCTCTTGTCTCAAGAGCTTCGTCAGGCCTAATGCTAAGATCCTTTCAGTTGGTCAGATGACCACCACGTTGATGGCGGTCATGTGACATTAGGGCTGACAAAGCTCTTGAGACAATTCTAGCAAAAGCCTTGCCAAAGACATAATGACAGGTTTCACCAGGTACTTATTTAATTGATTAAGATTTTGAATAATGGAACTCAATACAAAATTCATTCGCTGATTTACAGAGATTATTCTGACTAATTCTTTTGTCGACACCATGGTGTACAAACCTGATTATTATGAAAATGTCTCCATCGAAGGTTTCTGTCGACAACAGACATACTAACCTGTATTTGCATAGCCCCGAATAGTATTTTCATCAATGTCTATGGTATTTTATTGGCATAATAGCATTTATCTAACACAATCAATTCATTTGAACATTTCACTGATTTTTAAACACATGGTTTGCTGTACTTTGTGGATAAATTCAGAATGCTTTTACATATGTTTTACTTAAAAAGAGTGATTTGCATTTTGAACTTCAACAAACAGAATTAAAATGTTCAATGGCAAAATTTGGTTGGATTAATATCAATAGCATCAATTTTTTTTAATAATCGTATTCAACTTTTTTTGCTGCCAAATAGCACTAATACTACCAAAATAGTAGTGGATGTCACTAAATGATGCGAATAAGATCATAAAAGAAATGAGGCGACTTGAATAAAAAAGAAGTAGGATAGAATATGAAGCAGTGGTATTTGTGTACACTTGCGTCACATGGTAAAAAAGTATGTAGGGCATTTGTTGGCCAAAGAATTCTAATAGAGCATTGCCCAAACAAGAATGTTATTTATCACTTGAGAACTAAAATAGCAGATGCTGATATGTTTCCCCAAGTGCGTCCTATATAGCAAGAAAAACAAACTTGCGGCCCAAAGTATAAGAATACAGATCGGCCTCACGAAAACGACATCTCAATTACCAGCCCTGAATAGAGATGACTATCAAATATTATTACCGATGTTACTTGAAAAATGTGAACGATCAGTTAATAGTTTCTTTGTTGAATTTTACTTTGTGCCCATTTCTTTTAGCATCTGATAAATCATTATATGACAGAACTGTCAATAGAGCAGAAATTATAGGACACAATGATAGATTTTTTGGCCAACACCTTCTCGCCATACAGACTGGCACATATTAGAAAAGACAAATCACACATAGTTCAAGTTTGACAATGACCCCAGTCTGGTGTATTGACTGTGTGCTTGTGTTCACAATTGATTGGAATATTGAGCATTACAGCCGGTGTGACAGAAAGCAAACATGTACATACAAAAATCTGAGATGCTGTAGAAGCCACTCTTACTATCAGGGCCGTATAGCCAGGATTGCAAGAGATTGGAGGCAAAATATGTTGGTCGAGGATGCAGGCAAATGCCATTTTCGCACAGCTTTTCTTGGGGGGCGGGTTTTAGCGCAGGCTTCAAAAAAATTTGGAATTTAGTCCTTTTTCCTTATCATCTGAGGCTATTTCAGTCAGAAAAGTAACTTTAAAAACAGCAGCCTGACACATTCATCTGCACAGTTGTGGGGGTTCGTGTAGAAAGATTCCAATAGTCTGGTTCCGACAGTGCCTGTCCACACCACTACGGCATTTTGTTGTAAGCCGACTGTGATCTTGGCTCGTGTATCAAAACCCAAAATAATGTATAAATGATATGATATACACTATTTGAATGACTTTTTTAATCTAAAAAATAATTCGTCATGTCATAGGGTTGTCCACATCAACACAACCTAGTGCCAACTACGTACAACGACACCCGACTACGACTGTAATAACGATGGTCTCCGACACGATGGGTATTAATCGAATCGTAGTCGTAGTAGGGTTCCCACCGTTGTGATTTTGTCCAATGTGACTGGCCGGCCCAACCACACTCTGCATAATTTCATCATTTCTAGTCCACAGCTCCCAAAGCCTAGAAATCACCACCTCACAGTAAAATTGTACTTAGACCCAACCACTTTTTACATGATAGTAAGGGCCCTGAACAGCTATAAACTGAATGTTTTCTGTCAGGTACAAATCACCAGAAGGCTGCAGCCATCCATTCAGCACTAAACCACAAGCAAAGGACCCAATGACTAAAACCCATGCAAAAAGGGAGCTGCAAATAACCAAGCTTGCAGCCCGCAGGCCACTACTAGACTTTGTTCTATGCCATGAAAAAGGCACTGTAGGTGCAACTGTCTTGTGCAGTTTTTGGATCTAGGTTACTGGGTCGTGGGCTGCAAAAATTCTGATCTGTAAGTTAAGGCAGCAGCAGCAGCGAGCCTTTCACTACACAGCTAAGAGTTCGGACTGGCACGAATACGCTATGATCGAGGCGGTCGATATATCAGGTGCATCTGTTCACGTCATCGCAGCTAATCGCTGTGATTATTTTCATTCGAGTTATTCATGCAACAGTGATAATAGCACTGGTTGATGAGTTTGCCGCATTCTGCACCCCGGATGGTAGCCCCTGTATCGCCCTAAAGGCACGGCGGGTTTATGAGGACGTAGCATGTTGGTGATCAAGGCCGAACAAAAATAGGGAAGTGAGCCAAAAAAAGAGGGATGTCGGATTTCAAGGAAGTAGGATGTGGGTAAAACGCCTTAAAGTCCGTGGGATGTGGGGGAAAATGCTAGAAAATTTAGGAATGTGGGGAAGTAAGGCCAAAACAAATTAGGGATGTTGGATTGATTTCTTGATCCCTTATAACCGTTATAAAGAAGCATTCTCACCTTAGCCTGAGTCAGCAGGGCGCCGAGTCCTAGGAATGTGAGTCCTCCCTGAGCGGAGCCTCCCACGATGCCATGCAGTGTGCCATCCTTGTTCACCTGGAGAGAAAACATCGACTGTCAAGAATCAGAGGTTCGGAATCCTCGTTAAAAGGCGTGTCCCGTGTAGAGGAGAGCCATACCTCTGCACGTAAAAGAACTTACCTAGTTTGAAAACTATAGCTAGTGTGATCCCTCCACACCCCCGAGGCTCAGTTGGCTACCTAGCCTGTCTCTGGAGGTCCATGTACCAACACCACTTGGCCTCCCCGTCCGATAAACCTTAGAAGGTACTTAGGACATAAAACAATGAAGAATCAGGGTTTGACATAAAGATTGGAACGGCAGTAGAGATCAGGTCTATCAGGTTTAAAAATCAGGTAGATGGGCTCAAAATCAGGTAGCCTGGCATTCAGATGAGTATCATAATACAGAAGTGCATAATTTGATTTTTAAAAATTCACACTGACAGTAAATAATAATATAATTCTCTGTGGTTGTCAAATTGAGCATGATGATTCAAATGAATGTTAGACAACAGTAATTTGTTTTTAAAAAATTGTACATAATGCACCTGTAAGAAACAAGTAGACCACAGGTCTGTCTACTTGCAAAAGCTGGTAGCCCGGCCAGTTTTCAGGTAGCCTCGGGCTACAGGACTACCATGTATGTCAAACCCTGAAGGATGTTTGTTGGTTGCTTCAACGTCTGTTTATTGCTTTGTTTTATGTGTAGGCTGTCTATTAAGTGAAACTTGAATCATCACATTTTTGGCCAGATTTACAAAATTTGAGGTCTTACTGTTTGTGCACCTTCATAGGTCATATGAGTGCATCAAAACATTAGTGATTTAGTATAATTTCAACTATTTTCTAATAATATTTTGACACTTTAAAACTAGATTATCTGTCAGAAATATTATTTACAATATCCCACACTCTAACAATAAAAATATGAAATTTTAGCCTTTCTTCCATGAAATAAGCAAATTTGATAGCTTTTTTGGGGACACACAGTGACATTTACAAAATGTCTTACATTTTTTCTTGGGTTTCTATCCCATGGATAACCCCCAAACCCTGGGTCACATCACTTTTTAAAAAGAGGTGGGTAAATTTTTACCCCCACCCCACCCCGCAGTATTTCGCTTTACTGAAGTTGTTCAGTAAAAGGAAAACTTTTTATAGGCAGTGCCATGACCTTTCATTTAAGCTTCATTTGAAAAGACTTCAATCAGATGGCAGATTGAAGCTTTACTTATTGAAATCATTTTTATCATTGGTCTTAATCCATTTCATAGCAACCTTTTTAAGAAAAGTAAAAACCGTCCTTGTATATGAACACACGGACATTTGTTTTAATTGAAACGAGTTCAAAAACTGTTTGCCATCGATGATGCTGTGTGCTAGCGGATGGAAATTCGATAGCAAAAGGTATTGATTCCTTAAAATTGCATCACATATTACATGTATACATATCAGTCACATACCACAAGTCGCAGCTCACAGTCTCAATATCATTCAGTAAGTCACCAACCGAGGCTAAAACAGCCCCCAGTTCCCCACGTTTATAAAATGTTAGGCCAGTTTCAAATGTAAACAACATGTGTTTGCCCATTCATTCACACCAGAACTGAGTCTCATTCCTCACGGAATTGCCCAAACTCACTAGTCTTCAGGACAAATACTGCAAAAAATGTTACAAATCCTCACACCAGAAAACCTGTCACTTTGTTCCCCAGTGACCTGATCGAAAGTGACCCCAGGATGATGCCCACTGACCCCAATCCCAGGCTGGCCCCAAGTGACCCCAACACCAAGTTGACCCTATGACCCCTGGTTGGACCCCGCAACTGACTGCTCAAGGATCACCCCAGGCTGACCCCAAGTGACGCCGAACCCAGGTTGACCCCACAACTGACTTGCTCAGTAATGAGCTCTGACCCCAGGTTGACCCCAACTGACCCCTATGACCTCCGGTTGACCCCGGCGCGGACTGACCTGCTCAATGATAAGCTCTGACCCCAGGTTGACCCCTTCTGACCCCAATGTCCCCAAACTGACCCGGCGGACTGACCTGCTCGATGATGAGCGCTGAGCCGAGGTTGACGAGCAGACAGGGCGTGATGTTGGAGTCCGCGAGGGAGCAGCGGAAGGCGAGGCCGGCCACGTCAGACTCCTCGTGCAGCAGCTGCTCGGGTGGCAGGTGGCGCCACAGGAAGGACAGCCCCGTCGCCGCGTGCTCCATCTCAATACAGTCAGACTGCAGCCTGCAACAACGGCGGCGGACGGGGGTCAGTATATATGTATATAGACCAGTTCGCATAATCAGTGATTAATCTAGGGGTGGGGGTGGGGGTGGGGTCAAGCCTTAGTGCATGGATATAGAGTGAAGAAAACTCCTTGTAATTATGATGAATCGTTTTGATAAAACAATGAATACAGTACATGCTTTAGAAGATTAAAATATTACATTTAAAAGGCAAGATTATAGTCTGCACATAACATGTATATTCAAACTGTATTGCAATAATACTACTTAGAACTGAATCCTTTATGAAGGATTGGGACTTTTAAAAAGTGGTCTTATTATAGAGGTGGTCTTAATTGTAGGTTCTATTGTACTCACTCTACATGCAGCATCTGCGCGATCTTCTCGCTGAAGAGGTGGTCTCATTATAGAGGTGGTCCTAATAGAGAGGTTTTACTGTACTCAGCAGTGTACACTGAAACCTTCAATTTACAGTAGAACCTCAATTAAATAAGACCACCTCTCCATTGACACCACCTCTATAATAAGACCACTGTTCAAGGTCCCAAACCTTCATAGAGCTACCAAAATGAACCTCTGCATAGAGACCACCTAACACTGGTCCCAAAGGTGGTCCTAATAGAGAGCTTCTACTGTACTACTATTTAGGGATGAGGTACTCACTCCACGTGCAGCGTCTGCGCGATCTTCTCGCGGAACTTCATGCAGCCGACGCCGGTGGCGCGGACGGCGAAGCGGCGCCGGCGTGGGCGGCCGTGTAGCCCAGCACGTTGTGGCGCCACTTACTCAGGCACTCGTCCAGCTTCTCTGTGTCAAAGGTCACCATGTGCACGTCAATGTCCCGCCGACACTCGTTCTGAAAACATAGGCGGCGGTTATTGGGGTTATTACCGGTACATGGATGTGGCTGGGGGTGAAAAGGGAATGCTCCTTGAGGAATGCTCATAGAGCAATTTAAGTAACCGTTTTGTTGCCCTAACACGAAGTTCGCACTGGTACTTGTTCTGAAAACACACGTACATGTAGCACTGCTTCGTTATTTTGTGAACAAGAGGGTGTGGGGGTATGAAAGGTCTACATGTAGGTCTAGGTATTTAATCTGCAAACCACCACAGAGGAGTACCCGTATATCAAATGCAAATGGACGGGATATGCTATTTTTTTTTTGGGGGGGGGGATAGCTGCAACATTTGTGGGGTTTTTGGACAGCTGCATTTTTGGAAATTTGGATGTTGATATGTAGATTTGGCTGCATT
Source organism: Streblospio benedicti (assembly GCA_019095985.1). Taxonomy (NCBI): domain Eukaryota; kingdom Metazoa; phylum Annelida; class Polychaeta; order Spionida; family Spionidae; genus Streblospio; species Streblospio benedicti. The sequence goes on along the minus strand of CM032667.1, from coordinate 10,451,317 downwards.
TTTGTTCTTTCCCCGATTTGTAACACTGTTAATGATGGTAGTCCAGATGAAACAAGAAATGTTCATATCTAGTTTTAAAAACTGTACAAGATTCCCGTCACTGACACAGAGATAACTGTGGCCCGAGCTAATTTTTATGGGCCCCTGGGCCACCGGGCTATCCTTAATGTTCAGCCCTGTCTTATGAGGTGAGAGTTGATGGAGAAATGATGAAAAGAGACAGTTTTCAAGCTTCCTATGGTGATGTGTGATACACGTGCTGGTGTTGCAATGATGTTTTATTGTGACCGGTTTTCGATATTGCAGCATCGACGTGCAGTATGATGAATATGTCTGGCATGTGTTTTATGAACCACACATTGTACATCACATTGGAATTGTGTACACAGGCATCATGACAACACTTGTTTCATTGATCATATAAGAAGGAGTTCACTGCTTTATAGAGTATTTGTGGCAGGTTGATTTAGTAACACATTCAAAAACTGCTACTTTGTAGAGATGAAACCATATTTTTGGTCTTTACAGACAAGGTCTTTGTAGTAGGGAGGTTTTCCCGAGACTGTTCCTGACATTGTGCTGTTTTTCTTCTCCCTGGTTTCTTTATCTGAGATCTCATGTGTATTATTAAAGTTTGTACGGAGATAAATTTGAGTCAATGATTCATTTCTTTTCTTGGACATAGTTTGTGTATTACACACATCCTCAGCAAATGACAAATTTATAAATGGAAAATAGAGCAGTATTTAATGAAACTATGTACATGCACAAGTACATTAAAGTTTCATACACTTTGTGTTCTGAACGAGACATGACAGAACAGTGAAGCGGCAAAAGAACAAAGACCAGTCATTAGCCAAAGTTGATAACCAGCCTTCTGTAGCTCGAATGATATTATATCCCTTGGAACTATTAGCAGTTAGTATCCAAACTTCAATGAGCCATCATATGAAATACGTTTTGTATTCTATTTGTGAAAAATCATAGAAATATATCAAAATAATTATTCTCGAATGTTTCATTTTAAGAAAAGAAAAATCATTTAATAGTTGAGAGTGATATGATTTCTTTAGATTTGTGTTTAAATATTGTTTTACCATACCTAGTTATGTATATTGAAGCTGAGACATTATACAATGTAAAGCCCATTCGGCTCTGTCGTAATATGATATATATAGATGTATGCATGGCAATGTCCCAATAATAAAACGTATCAAAGTGAAACTGCAACGGAAAAAAAGAAGCTTCTAATCAATAACACGAAACTTGTGTTAAACCAGCAAGAAATGCAATTCTATTTCTTTTGCAAATAACAATCTTCAGCGATGCTCAAACTGTGACACAAGAAGAACATGTAGCAGTAGAAAAAGAGTAGTAGACATTAGACTTCAGCGAAGTCAGATGAAGGTAATGAGATTGGAGTGAGTTTGCATGACGAATCAAGGTAAAAGAACGAAATATTTTGTTTAATCAATTGATAACAATGAGATTCTAATCATAGGAGTTCAAAATGTTCAACTTGTGCACCCTAGACAAAACACAGTGACAAAGAAATTCAGTTGCAGATCGAGTTATGCATAAAGTCATGTGCGTTGCTTGGTCATTGATGAATACACTTAAATACAGATATTTGAAACTCCTTCATGGGGTGATGTAAGAAACATAGGCCAGAGAAACATACGAAATGAATCAAAAACAGCAGCATCATAATCTTATAAACATGTCTTAAAGTTTTGAATAGGTATCAAAGATAGTGTTTTTAATGTACTAAACATACTAGTACATGTAGTTGCTTCATCAAAAATGAATGCTCTTTCCTTTGGTATGTTCATTCAGAAAATGAGGTATCTTTTCACATCTATTCAAAAGACATACAGAAGTGAGCCTTGTGCAATATTGGTGCCTTTGATGATTGCGACACCAAATTTCATGCGTTTGTCAACATGCACAGGTGTGGTTCTGTGGCCGAGTAGATCGGCAGTTGAACTTGCGACCAGAAGGTCGTGAGTTCGTTCGATTCCCTGCTGGGTTTGCTGGTGAGTGTTGAGCAATCTCATACCTAAAAAAAGTCGCACATAGCTCATTGGCACCTACACTTTATATAGGTACAGCTCATTGGCTTGAAAGTGTGAGTGATTGATGGTGTCTTGTCACTTGAATCACAACTACAAACCACCACATTTACATTTGATGAAAAACATGCACATGAAACATTTTGAATCTAGTCTAAGATCTTAGAAATCTGGACACTCCCAAACATTTGCCGGTACAGAAGAACTTGATAATGAATCAAAAAAAGGCGATCCAACTTGATAGTGACCTGGTTCTACGTACACCACAAACATCACCGACATAAAATATCTCTGATCAGTGTGAGCGTCTGCACATGTCATTGTATTTTACTTATGTGAGTCTTTTACATCAATTGAAAGTAAGTTGTTTTTATCTGTAGAGCATGTTTTTAAATCGAATCTTTATACAAACCTTAGTGTTGATATTGGTAATCCAATACCAATCTTATTTTTTGGACAATTGGTGTCATACGTTATAGGCATAAAGGTATTTTCAGACTACCTACATTAACCATAAAGAGAACCGTTTTTTCTCAGATAGTTAGGAACGTAAGCATTCGTTTTTAAGATATTTGTTTAAAAAAATTACATAAACTGCGTACATCTCACACCAACTTTTAAAAAGACAATTAATTATAAGAAAACAGACCGGAGAATAGTCGACAACGAAAAAACTGAAACTAAATTCTGAATCCACAATGACACATAGCACTTGCCAACATGTTTTATACATATACGGTGCAGTAGACTTGGTTTAGTCTTCCGGTGGGGCCATTACTTACATGCTAAACTGTTTCATACAATGAAGCCTGTCCCTGTGGAGTACTTACACATTGAGCAATGGTTGTTTAGCTTAAAGAATTTATGTAATTCAGCATGTAGATTATTCTTTGACTCGTGCTTTTTGTTTTTGTTTTTGACTGGTGAAAAAGAATTATTCAAAACTTCTATTAAAGAACTGTTTAAAAATTCTATTAGAAACTGTACCATTTTAAAATGAAAAACAATATCACGTAAAAAGTTAAGCGCTTATTGGGAATGAATCTCCTGTGTGTAAGAATAATGATACTGATCTTTCAAACAGTAAATCAGACTTAAAATCCACTGTGTAAAGATAAATGGTTGGCAAAGTTTTTCAAGCAGTTCATTTCAGCTCCACGGAACAAGGTCAAAAAGATCGATATCCATGTAGGTCGAGGTCGAAAAAAATGCTCAGTTATGTAACAGAGTTGTATAAAAAATGCTTTAATGGTGACTTACGTAAATTGAAATGATCGAAGTTTTATCAGTTTAATCAGTTTAAAGGTGAATGTCATGTCAGATCTACCTTTTATGCCACATAAATAGTACTTGCTGAGCCATTTGAATATATACATTTCTATTTATGTGCAGTGTTCCATTTCTTCATAATTAGTCATTTCTCTCGACTGCTTTCATGAAATGTACCCAAAAATCTTGTTTGTAAACACATTGACTTCTTATCAGTCTTGACAAATATTTCTAACCGGCTAATTTTGGCATTTGGGGTAAGGGTGATAGAGGCTGCAATTTCATACAGTGCTCATACAGTTTACTCATACAGATGATCATGATAGGTACAAGTACATTCGATGGCCAGTTTTGAATTGAGAATTTCAGTTAAATCTTTTGCATTGTATATTATATTGTATACAACTTTCATTCAAAAAATATATATCAACATTTTCGTACTTTGAAGTACTGATGGTGATGGTATGGCTTCTATTCTTCTAGGATCTTCTAGGGGTAAATAATTTTAGAAAAGTTTAATATTGAAAAGTAATTAAAAAAAAAGAATCTACAAGACTTGAATTTGTCAAAAAATATATTCGCTGAAAAATCAAATTCACTTGTCTACACAATTTTATCAAAGTCACATTATTCGACTTCAATATCACTATAGAATTTTTGTACAATTGTACATTTTCTTTAAACCTTCTTTACTACTTCCTAAATCAAAGACTAAGTGCTCCATCTGCGTTTTAAGATATATTTTCACATGAAAAAGAAACTTGTTTCTAAAGTTATAGGATAAGAAACATGAATGGTGATTACCATTTTGAATACATCTCTATATAGATAAAATAAAATTGTTGTTTACATCTCATGCAAAAGATGATAGAAATAGGCCATACCTTGTTGCTCTTGGGAACATACACGACTTTGGCTAATGAACCTCCTACAATAAAAAAATGTGTAATCATTAAAATGAGAACTCATAACAAGTTTCTAAATTAATCGCACAATATTCTCAGTTATCAAACTTTAATTAAAATCGTATTAAGTAGCAAGTACACCTACACAACATTTGCGCTTTAAGCAAACACTGTGTAATATGTTCTATTGGGAAAATATGGCGATATATTTGCATGTCACAGAAAAAGGAATTGTATTAAAGATTATTTGTAGATTTGTACTGCATTTTCCGGGTAATTAACTGCTGGGCCATTTTCATATGGCGGCCTACTAGAGCATCTGAACTTATTCTCATTTATTTCGGCCCAGCATTCAAGTCACAAATTATTGAAATAGAATCAAAATAAATACTGTAAGACTGCATATTGGCAATGTTGCCGTGAAGTCCCGATGTGGGGAACTGTTATGGCCTAATTCCTTGTCACATGATCCATGTAGCATTCATCTTTCAGGCATGTCCCAATAAGTTGAATGCTACTGTATCATTAGGTCTCAGACCGCTAGAAGCACTAAATTTTTGAAATTTGGTCAGATCAATGGGTGCTACTGATTGTAGATACTTAAAGAAAAGAAGGCACTTTTCTGAATTATGTATGGAAAAGCATTAATTACTGCTGTGTTTCATAGTACAAAGTATAAACAAAATGGAGGATATGGTGTGAATTTATTTTAGATGTTTTTTGAACATTTAGTGCACAATGACCAATATAAGATGACCATGTGCAGTGTCATATTGTTATAATAGATTTAGAGAACTAGAGGAATAGATAGGCGTTTAAGAGTCGTGAAAGAATGGCTCTCATGTGTGAAACCTACATGTACTAACGTCTGCTTAAATGCAAAAACAAGAGCAATCTCCTAACAGGGCAAACGTGGAATTTAGCTGCGCAAAAAAATGATGAAAATTCACAATCATCTCACCAAACATAGAGATAAATTGTATTAGCCACGATTTCATCCTACATGTACACATGCTGAGCTTGTAGCTTTAAAGCTCATCTAATTTCGTTATTCTCCATTTGGATTTGATTCGAATTACTTTGGCGTGCATGAAAATATAAATTTTGACACAATATTTGAAGAATATTCTATTTGTTTCAGATGATTTTGGTTTAAACATAATTATTTGTTATACAAAGTACGGAACAATTATAATATTCACCAATATACCAAATATATTTCATATTATAATTGTATTATCAATATTCATTAGTTTGCTAATCAGCATTAGTAATAACATTATTCATGATTATTGTTAAATATATTTTGCAGTATATTTCAACATATCAGGGGGCTCTGCCCCCTGAAATCCCCGCGCATACAACCGGACTACTTTTTGGTAGTGAATTCTATGATTTAGCCCAAAGTACAATAAAATACCGGACAGAATAACCAATTGTCACGCACATAATCATAAATGACATTTAATTGTCGCGTGGGATACAATCTCAGAAATGGCAAGAAACTGTGTCAACCGAATGACAGATAAAAATGTGTTTGACCCACTTTGTGCGAAGTAAATCTTTACAACAAATGATAATCAGAAATGCACATTTTATATGCACATTCACGGTGACATTTCAATTGAATGGTAGAGTGAAGATAGACAAAAAGTCTACGTATTCGTAGACATGAAATTTTGATCAGCAATATGTAGCAAGTGTGTCCTTCTGTGGCCGCCGAGTGGATAGGGAGTTGGACCGGTGACCAGAAAGTCATGGTTTTCATTGCCAGTTGACTCTAGCTGTGGGTGTTGAGCTAACACATACCTAAATAGTTGCACACAACTCCGTAGCACCTACACGTTAATTAGGTAGAAGTCATTGGGTTGAAAGAGTGAATGAGTGATTAGCATTGTGTGCTGAATGCCGCTGCAAGTATGTGAGAAACAATCATTTGAGGAGTGTGGCAATGACCTGGTGTAGAACAAGCCTTGAATCTGATGACTATAAACCACTACATTGACATTTATTTATCTACAGGCGTGTGTACGTACCGATGTCGAGTGTGAATGTGGCCTCGCGGGGCAGCGGTCCGATCGGCAGGCTCACCACCTTGTAGTTCGTGCCCTCAGCCATCGGGCTGAAAAACACAAAACATACGCTCAGTTGGCGGCGGATTTAGCTAAATACAATCTACAAACATAAAAAACAAATCAACTCAGCAGGTTTTGAGATGTGATGATGGCGGCCATCTTGAATTTTGCCAAAACCTGTTATTTTAATAAAGGAGGTTACGGCCACTATCATGATGGCAATGCAACTACAGAGAAGTCGTGGCACCTCAGCTGTACTATATGCAGGCATCAAACCTGAACATGTGATAACTTGGCAGGGTCATATTAAGATGGGGGGGGGGGTTGTTGATTTCAGTAATACAAATTACCATGTGATAAGAGCATAAATTAATGGCAGATCCAAGATTTCTAGGAGCTTGAGACCCACGCGTCCAATCGTGCTTTTATCACCATACACTCAACACAGTTTCACATTCCACCTGTTTCAGGAAATGGTAAAAAATCATAAAAGTTTCAGCCTGAAGTTGGTCCTTTGGCCACCCACCCCATTGAATCTCCCAGGTTGTTCAGCTATCACAGATGAATTTCAGCACATCTTATCTTTGATCTGCCAAGTGAATGATGTACAATGATTTCAATCAAATGCAAGACTACACTGATGTGCTAAATCCAATATTGGTACATGTACATGTACGGGATTCAAAGAGTCAAAGGTGGTTGAAACCACTATTACATGAACGTACTACATTAGGCTGTCATACTCAAAGTGACTCCTTTTTGGCAAAAATCTGTTTGTGGATGAGTTCTTTTGAAACATTGTCAACGTTTTTAAAGCTGAATCAATCCAATGATTATTGAACGTCTTCATTTGACCTGGATTTGATTAAAAAAAAGGTAGCAGCGTAAAAAGTCAGTATGTTCACCCATTTTTGTACAAGGAGCATGTAATTATATATAAATAGCCAAAGTACTGATGATGTTTGTATTGAGATTTTGATGCTATTTTGGTGCATCCTCTGGCACCGATTTGAAATAAATAAGATGACTTTAACAGGCTTAGACCAGCTTTCTCATAGTTTACTTGTTTCTTGAGCAAGCTGTTTCAATATTTGTAGTCATCTGATGCAAAATTGTACCGTTTTCTAAGTGAGTAAAATAGAGCAAATACTTAAAATTAAAACAGTGGCAATGCTGAAATTAAAAATACAGAATTGCACATTCACAAATTGTCCATGTAAAACATTTTCCAGTACATGTCCATGCAGTTTTACATGTGGGAAAAATTTTAAAAGTCTGAATCTGACATGACTGTTTCTTACAATAGTGTAAATGGTGTCAATTAATTGCTTGTGAATATTTCATGATTTTAACAATGAACCCAATATGGCAGTGAGTTTTTTTTCAGGACTAATAATAGAATGTCACACATGTTGGTGTGCATCGGATTAGGGTCATGGTGGGGGTAGACCGGCTTGCTTATTTGGATAACTCTGAAAAAAGACAGTCATTTGTACAATTCATACTAGGATATCTCTGTGAAAAATACAAGTCATTGACTATTTTATGGTACAATCATACATTACTACTTATATCTAAGATATTTAATCTTTGTTTAATCTTTGTTTAATCTTTGTTTTCTATTTCAATAGTTGTAAAACAATATTCACATTCGCATAAACAAAACAGATGACATACATAATTTTAATAATAACAGGAGCCATCTTCATTTTATAGTGCAGTAGAAACTCAATATCGCCCACCTGTATGCATAACAGTGAGCTATTCGAGATAGCCAAATAATCGAGATAACCAACGGCTATGTGTTCAGAATGTGGCTGAAGGGAAATTAAACTGACATCCAGAAAATAGGAAGTTTGAAATAAGCAAAACCTAGATTAGGAGGTTCCACTGCATGTTCACTGTACCCTTTCTAAATTAAGACCACTTGTGGGACTGACTTAAAGTGGTCTCAATAGAGGTGGTTTTTATGGAGCATCCTATTGGAATCATTTTGAAGGATTGGGATTTTAAAAAGTGGTCTTATTATAGAGGTGGTCTCATACAGAGATGGTCTTAATTGGAGGTTCTACTGTGCTTCTGGCTGGTTCCTGTTTCTTCATACACAGGTGAGACTTCGGTGACTGCAGTTCACTGGCCTTTGGGTTATTGAGGAGGCCTGAAGTCAACGTCTACCACATTGTGCTCGATTTATTGACAAGCAAACTGCTTTTTTCTGTATTGCTCAGCACGGTGAATTATGATGCACTGATGATTTAACTCACTACAGTAGTTGTAGGTGCATTCCAATCAATGGGAGTATAGAGGATTGTATATATTTACTAGTGAACACCAATGGGAATGTTTCACAAATTGTTTGGAGTTGTCAAATTAGGTCACCAGCTTGTTTGTTTGTTCATGAGGAGAACATTCGGTCATGTACATTGGGTGCACAGTTACATCAAAGGGTGAGCTTCTTCCACGTGTAACACATTCACATGTATTTCCAGCCAGCCAGGTAGGCTGGACCATTTATCAATTGAGAACACAGTGATGTAACCCGAGTTTGCTGGATGACTCTGGTGCACTATGAGGCTATAAATTTCCAATGAATTTCCAATAATGAACACACAGTGACTGTGTATACAGTAGAGCCTTGTTTTCTCAATATTGCTGACCTAACATTTTCTATTATAGTTTAAGTTCCCTTCAACCAAATTTTGAGCATATTTCAATGAGTTATCACAAATACATTTGCAATCTCAATCTCTTTTTCTGTTGTCCCTACAGATTCAAGATAGCGAGAGTATACACGTGTATGTAAGAGATGAAATCATCAAAAAAAGTATTCCCAACTTATAATCTTTTAGTCAACTGCTGTGTGTCCAATGACGTCAAACTCCATAAAACGTTGATCAAACTTAGATATACAAAAAACGACTCTGAAGCATATTCTCTTCATCTGTCATATTGAAATGATTTATCCCAACAATATTCATGACTTGAACGCTATATGCCTCACATTGACAAAGATATACGTCAACATATTTATTGAAATAGCAGGAACAGATGGGAATGTTGAGATGTAGGTACAGAGGGGAACGTTTGGGGGGTTACAAAAAATGAACCCAATCAATTATGATATGACCTTCAAAATCACCCCACCCCCACAAACCCCCACCCCCTCCCCTACACCCTACATTGATTATGATTAGAATGCCTTTGATGCACTAACTCGTTCTGTCATACTCCACACTCAGTGAAGATATTGTGTGATCTCTCACACCTGATTGTATAATCACCTATTAGTATCTCCCGGTGGCATCAAATTGATATAACATACATTATGACTTATTAATATCTTAACATCACGCGTGAAAAAACCTGTGGCAGATAAAAACAGATTCATGTTACATCAAGAAAAAAAACAGTTTTATTAGATCATATTACCAAGGTAAACTCACGACTCTTCTGTATGAAATCAAAGTCAAGCACACTAGATGAAAGAGCCATCCAGGGGCAATCCCTGGGGTGAAATTTTAGCCCCTGGATGAAGCACGAGATTCAGCCAGTGCAAATGTTATGCTCAAGGTGAATCAGTGCATTGGCCCCGGTCTGAAGCCTGTAAAAAACGCACTCATGGCATAAAACGCCAGCCAGTGTCACACCCATGGCCTTTTTCAATGTAAGAAGACAATGAAACTGTCAACTGTTGTAGTGCATATGGTTAAGCAAAGCATACACATGGACAGATTTATTGACATGTATTGTCAGAAAGGAGACTGAGCGTCGTGGTTAAGTTTTTTGCATTGTTCTACAAAATCACTCGTGCCTCCTTCAGTATTTATATTAGTTTAAATATAAATATCAAAATAGAATAATTAGATGAGCAATTAACCCAAATCACAAAACTGCCATTAAGCTATTAATCATAATGGACTGTATATTATTATGAACGTGCTTGCAGCAACATACGATTACAATAATGTTGTTTTTGACCCTTGGAGGTCATCCGGTGCAGTTTCATGGGAATGACCTGTGATAAAAATTGCAAGTGACCTCTGCACGCTTCAGTGTTGACATGGCGCGTTATAGTTATTCAGAGTTTATTTGGTGCAGAACAATCATAATGACAGGCATGAGGATGATTTATTTTGTATAATGTATGTTGTGCGCGTTATACAACAGGTGGTCCCTTTCCACATACATAGATTTTAAAATAGTTGCACACAATTAGTGTACAAATTGTTCGTGTTTTATCATGGATGAGAACACATTCACTTTATATAACACATCACTATCATTAGAAATTGATAATGTGTTACTGCTATCACTGACTTCAGCAGGTCAATGGCCTCTGATAAATTAGCAATGATAAAATAGGAATATATAACAACAATGTAAGCTTTCAGTAGATAATGGTTAACAAAGTAAATATTTAACATTATCCATCAATGGTGTAGATTTGTTCCTTTTTAACCCTCCCACTGCTAAATCTTTTCTGCAACAACCAGTAGAACCAGACACGTTTGAATAGGGCATTTATAATTGAGATATCATGCCACACTATTGCACGGCAGTTCAGTAACTACTTCAATGTAATAAACTACTATCTGAATATAAAGAATTTATACAGAAAAATTTATCCTCATATATTTCAGACTTATTATTCAATTCACAAGTTATTGAACAAGTTCATTTAAAAGTCTCCACATAAGCTGCTAGAAGTCATTTCAAGAATGTAGCCAATGAAAACAGGTCCCACTGAGACAAGAAATATGGTACATGTACATCCTTATCTATAGCCAAGAATTATTAACTGTTAAGATCTCCCTTCCATAGTAGATCTTAACTTAATAATAGCAAGGGTTTAAAGGCTACTTCAGCCCAAACTGAGGTCATACAGTACAGTAGAAATTCTACCTTATACCATGGTAATATGGATCTTTGTCAACAAACGTGACCTACTAGTATTAACAACTATTCAAAAAAGGGACTTCTCATTGTCCCCATCAAACTTGGCTTTCATGTTCCAATCTTCATCATGTTTATTTACATGGTATTTATGACATCTTCACGATGTTTTACTGTAGTACATCATCAGTGGCCTTGGTCCAATGCCAAATAGGCCAAATTGGGTCAATCACCTCAAATCAGATGTTTGTGGTTACGTACTAGCTTCCAGTGACGTAAATAGTGTCTTGACTTTGACCTATTTAAGGGATCAGGAGTGGAAGAAAATAGCAGATTTATATGAACAAAAGTATCCAACCTCAAAATAATCCATATCATATATCATTTACCTCACCAAATGAGTTAGATCATTTTTTACTGATGAAAACGTAAGATACGAAAGTGAGATTCGTACGAGGCAAAAATAAAATATTTTTCCAAAGTTTTACATCACCAAAAGATGTGTTTTTTAACAGCTAATCATGTAATTCTATGAAAGACATGGGCAGTAAATGGCAAAGAAAACAGTGATTAATCATAATTCCGAGTTCAGAACACATTATTGTTCAGCATGATGCAAAGAATTACAAAATGTGCATCCCAAGAGGCCCATTAAATGTATTGTTTGTCATCATAGTGGTAACAGGTTTGATTTATATGTAGCAAATAATTTTCACTTTACACGGTATGCCTGCAGTCTAAGGAGGTTGGAAAATAAGTATTAGTAAAGTGATTTTCATTGCATTAAAAGTAAAATATTCCTTTCTTTCGTATGTAAGGACCTATTTTCTTGCATAGACCCTAAGATCCATTGTTTTAAAAACCCGCAAGTCCTAGGACTCATTAGAATCAATTTCTAGATTAATCACTGATAAAAAGTGGTTGGGACCAATGACAATGATTTCTAGGTAAAGAAGGATAAAAATAATCAAATTTTCCTAAAAAGTAGCAGATCCAGGTTTACGGAAAAGGGGAGCGGGGTTCGAACTTAAGGAATCTCATGGGTTTTGTACGCGTGATTGATGGTGAACACGCCAAAAACCCTATGAATATAAGGTATTTTGCTGAGAAAAGGGGTGGGGGCCGGCACCCCCGCTACTAGTCACAAGGTTGATACGTACCAGTCCGCGGTGGCCATGTGTCCGTTGGTTTGCTTGGGCGACCGTCTAGAGATGACTTGCTCCGTCCAAGCGATACTCCGCGGTCCACTCAACATTGTTCCAGCCCCACAAGCGCACTAAACTGACACACATGGAGTGCTTGTCGAACAGTGTTCTTAGTATCACCTAAGAGTGTATAGGAATGATGTAGAATCCTTCGTATCACACTTCTGTCCGACGTAGTGGCTTTTGAAATCAGTTCAAATGTCTTTTCCGTATTTTTCCTTCAACTACTCTAAACGTTTATCGAGATAGAGAAGTCCCACATACATAAGGATTGCGTCAAATGTTTTCTAAGATCAACTGTTCGTGAAAATCAGTGTGTTGTACCATACTGAGAATCAAAGTCATTGTTCGGTCCTATGACAAATAAAGAAGTATAATTAATTTAGCGTACATATTTTTCTTACCCTGCGAAGCTTACCATTTCATGATAGATGTATTCACTTAGTGTCTCCACGCTGGTTTGAATTTATTGAAAAAAGCTATTCATTTTACTTCATTTTTGTTTACGCTAACATGCATATTATTAAAATACATGATGTGTTTGATACAGTGAAAACTCTCTTTTAAGAGTCCACCTGGAGAATTAGTCCCAAACGGTCTCAATAGAGAGGTGGTCTCTTTAGTAAAGCTTTACTGAGGTTCATAGTCGTCTATATATGGAGGTATAGGAACTAAAGAGGTGGCCTTATTATAGAGGTGGTCTCTTTATTGAGAGAGGTAATCTTAATTGAAGGTCGTACTGTATCTCTATTTTGCTTTACATGGTTCATGTAGAAAAATATAGAAGTAAGGCATAAAAACAGGCTCTAACCCACTTTTGGGTCAAGTATGAAGATGAACAAATCAAAAGTTGGAAAAAGTATGAAGCCATTTTTGAGTTATAAAGGGTAGCTGACTTCCAGTACAGTATATCTTGAAACATTCAGTTAAAATACAGCATATAAATGTTCAAAACAGATGTGGCATCCATTAATTATTCCATTTATAGTTGCATATTGCTAATTTATGTGACAAGCACTCTTTACAACAAATTGCTGCAGCCTAAAAACAGATCTACTGTTCACATCCACATCACAGCCTACAGTAGCCGCCCACCGAGAGGGTGAGTAAAATAAGTGGGTCACGTTCACAGATACAGTTGTAGTACACTAAGTTCAACACACGTTTCTCTATCATTATGGATTCAATCGATCCTAAAACCGCCATTCTCCAATACTTTAAGTGCGGCTCTGGACTTCAAAACGTCTGCGTTTTTGCACATTACACAGCACCAGGTTGTTTGGGTCACGTAGGTTTGTACGGAGGAGCGGGGTAGGTCAATGACTCCTCGGACATTCGCTGCTGTGGCTCCCAAACAGTACTGCCAACCTATAGCGCTTTTCTGTTATTACCCTATATTTTAGCAGTTCTCGTTAATCAAATAATCACTTCTGCCGAAGTTGTTGTTTTGCAATGTTTGATTTTCTTGTCTATATGCGTGTTGGCTTCAGATTGATTTACCAGACATTGCAGATACCTTATAAAATTAGTACCCTGCCTTTATGTTGACAAGATGCTCTTTGATGTGCCGTCGACAGCACGTAGTGTTGTTACTTGGAACTTTTAATTAAACTTGGTTCAATGAATAAACTGTTACATAATGGCTGACAAAAACATGCCAAAGGTTTACACGTTTTATCTTTATAATTGCATAACACTGATTTTGTTATAGGAAGTCTGCCCATTTGATGTGGGCGTGGGGGTTGGTAGGGGTTTATCACAAAAATTATGCTGTCAATTTACTCTTTTGAAACACAAATCTTCTGTAATAGTATGGATATAAAAATACAATTGGCATTTACTAAAATCCTGATACTTTCCTACATGAGAAATTGCCACTTGTGGGAAGATTTAAAATTTTGCCACTTTTGACTAAATTTGAATTTAAATATCAACTAAGCTTTGCAAACTGAAAATTTAAAGCACAAAAATTTAATGTAATGTACGAGATCTTAAAACAAGGAGAGAGGACAGGAAAGGGGGAAAACATAACAGGAGAATGAGGTCACAACACAAGCTTGTCCATGACCCACTGATTGGTCATTAACACAGATTTCATATATATCCGGGAGGCATCAATAAAATGCATCATATCCATCAAAACGTTTTCCTTTCCACTTACTTAATATTTTTAAAGCATATTAATTTAACCATTCTTTGCAATGTGATGCCAATTCCATAGTTTCTATACAGGCAACAATTTTGTTTATAAATAGTAGTGATGAAATGTCAACAACCTTGCAACTGCATAAGCACTTAGTAGTTCACTACACCACAGTGATATCTTCTGTCATCGTGCGTTTTTAACAAATTTCTTCAAAACAAATCACACTGCACTATTGAAACTCACTCAAATCCATTGACGTATCCTTCTCCAAACAAATCCCAAACACACGCGTACTGTCACTGGATTTTAAATCCGCTGTACGTGCTTTCTACAACACAAAACACTCATGAATGTATCAAAAACATACGACTTTTCACGGAATTAGACTAGTGCAGCGGGCACCTGCACGGTGCGGACATGTTTTTTAGGCAGCTGCTGCTTGTTGCGTAACCGCAGCAGATACTGAAGCAGCAGCGGCGGCTGAGGCGGCGGCAGTTCAACGGCCTCTCGGTGGCTGAACCCATTTTTTAGAGCAGGGAAACTTTTACTGCAAGTTGCTGCCGTTTTGGCCTCCATTTGATGATGTTGCTGTCGTTGCAGTGGTTAAAAAGGGTGACTGGGATTGGGGCTTAAGTTTGCTGGGGTGCGTTGGATATATGTACGCCAACCTTTTACAATAAGGCTGTTTTATTTAGTTTTATTCACATAGGCAGATCCAGGGGGTACAGGGGGCTCCCCTGTTATTAAATTCGCATCCTTCTTTGCCATGAGTACATTCACACCACAGAATCTGTTCATTTAATACAATCACACATATGGGATGTGCTCTAAGGATTAGAATGTTAAATTTGCAGGTTATGAAAAAAGTGTCTTCCAGATCATACAGGTGAACTATATACACTGATCATCAATCAACTATTAAACAAGCCAGGCAGACAGCATACTCGGATAGACATAGTTTTTTGTTTTGTTTTTAGAGTGAACATCAGAGGGTTTCCCCAGATAACAGATGCATCCACTGAGCAGCAATGGACAATAATACTCAAATAACCAGGACAGCCTATTGGATGAATCAAAGGATTCCCCCAGATCACATAGACATGCACACTGAGGGGCAGCATGCACTGAATCAATGGCACTAGTTAACAGTCAGTTAACATGCACCTAATTAAGACAGACATCTAAAACATATATTTCCAAGTCATTCTGACCAACCAAAATGTGGTCGGTTTCACAGTGATCTCACAAATAATCGTGCCCAGTTCAGCAAATACTGGAGAGATACTTCAGGTTTGCAAGTTGATTTTAGGGTAAAAAAATTGAAGCACCCCCATCCTGATGAAGACCTACACAAAACTTGTTATTTTGAAGAAAGAATATTACAACAGCAGTAGAAATTTTGATTGGCATGTGAGAACCTGTTAACCACAGAGAACAAGAGAACCTCTAGTTAAGGCCCCCTTCGTCACGGTCTCTATTCCTCTTAGGGAGAGACCAATACGAACCTCTATATATATCATAACGATCCCCACCTATGCGCCAAGACCAAGTGGTCCTCCTGATGGAGGTCCTTCTGCAGTTTTGTTTTGTTTTCTTTTTTTTCCAGGTTTGTTTTCCAAATCCAATCTTTCAATTATTCATACCATATCAGCGCAACAACCCATAGCCAGGCCCTTTTTCAGCAAAATACTTCATTTTCATGTTGTTGTTTTTTTTTTTTTTTTTTTTTTTTGCATATCCGCCGTCGCCCAAACATCCAAAACCCTGGATGTGCCAGCGCTGTAATTGTCACATTCTGTTTTAGACTTTCTAAAATGTTAATGCCCGGCTTGACGTCGACACCCCAGAGAACTTCTACGAGGCAAGTACTAAAAGTGGCCCATTCGGGTGAGTTAGCGGCCGCCGTGTCGAGTGTGGCGATAGCCTCATCTGGGTGATTTAGCGAACCATACACTAAACAAACAGCCCTAGTCCACTATAAGTAAATAATCTGCTGCTGGCCAGTGAAAACAAAAAAAGTGAAAGCAAACGCGGTCAAGCACCTGTTTATTATGCGCGAGGCGCGTGCGCGTGGGGAGGGCTATTGCTGGGTCCAGGGTATCGTCGGTTTCGTGGATTTATCATCAACACTGTCCTTACAAGCCCATGTTCATAATATCAACCCGTGGGTTAGACCTACCCAATCCGACGGACAATCAATGGCAGTGGGGCCAAGAAATGAAAATCACGTTTTTTTAGCGATCTCACCCAATGCCTCATCTTGCCGTAGCAAGGTAACTAACATCTATAAAATATTATAGATAGATGTGAAGAACACCTGAATTGGTGAAGATGCCAATGCCGCTGAACAATTCGGCAGTGGGCCTTGTGATTGGTTGGATTTTGTGACCTACATTCCCGAATCGGGGGCTTTACATCATGCTGCGTACATAATCTATATAGTCATATGACGACGTGGTGATGTTCCAGGGTATCACGCCAAATGTAGCTCATGAATATTTTGTACAGTCGCGCATGTGCTGCTATAGATGTCTTATGTGGCTGTGCATGGAGTAAGTTTTAAACAGTTCAAAAATGAGAAACACTGACCACATATGCATGCGGAGGCCGCTGATGCAGTCTGACAATGCATTGTATCAATGGAATTGTTTTCAATGACGAATTGAATAATAAGCCCGCAATAGATGAGGATGGTCAAAGTCATCTTACCCTCAGAATATACCTATCAGAGAAACGACTACTTAACACCTACTCACTTACTAGACCTTGACACCGAAATTATGACCATCTAGGGCTTAAAATAACGCTTATTTCAAGCTCATGTTGTCGTGTGTGTGTTTTTTTTTCTAAAAATAAGTAGCAATATTTTTTAATAGTTTGTTGGCTATAAATACATGTAGTGCATGCGCTTTATCGAGAATGCTCTTACGTAGCCTTAGGTTATTTCCACATCATAATGCAGAGAGGTGGCCTATGTATGAAGTCTCGCAGTGATGTCTTTGTTGAGGTTCACAGTTGTCATGCAGGCTTATGACGGGGAGGTCTGGTCTGGGGACACCGATATTGTCGCTTTATGCATTGAGCTTTTCAGGATATGCTTTATGGGGGTTTCATTACCGAAAGCTTTCGTACCGCGCAGCCTGTCCTGATCATAGAGTTCTGCTTTATTGGAGTGGTCTGCATTAGTTATAGCACAGCACGTCACCGTGGCAGCTGTCCTCAATCAAGGCGCATCCAGGCCGCACCGGGCTGCAGACGAGACACAAAAACTACTGCTGAGTTTGATGGACAGCCCGTGGCGAGATGATGTGGGCTGTCTGTAATAATACACGGTAGAACCACCTTCAATTAAGGCCACCTCACTATTGAGACCGCCTCTATAGTAAGAGCGTTTCTCAAGGTGCCAAGTTGTCAATAAAGAGACCAACCAAGATGAACCTGTATAAAAAGAGACCACTTCTCTATGGAGAAGCCAGCCCCCTCTGGTGCACTTGAATAGGAGTTTTTGTGCACAGTCAACTCGAATCTTCCATTTGATGTACTACTATATTTTAATCTTAATAAAACTACTCAAAATCAAAGACATCTTCTGAACGATGACACCGGCGGATGTGCAAAACCGTATTTCGGCAAAACGTCATTTACACAACATTGTTTAGTTTCTTTATCACGTATGTGACGCACGGAATGACTGTGCAGTGATCTAACTATATGTATATCGTATTTCTGACTGCAACAATGACTTTGCACGAGGTTCGCCTGTAACTGTCGGTTACAGCAGCAGAGGTGAACCACCGCTGCCAGCAGCTGACACACAGCAGGCAACGCAAAATAGAGCACAAAACGTGCGGATGCAGCAGAAGCAGCGGGGATAAAACCAGCCCGGATGTGTCTGCCATGGGAACAAGTGGATCAGCATCCCACAGCATGGAACTGGCAGATCCAGCTTGTTTTGGTTTTGTTTGTGGAAAAGGGGGTGGGGCACTGAAGGTGGGGGGGTTATTTTCATTTCACCAATATTTTTCCCTACATCACCAGTCACCAATATATTTCATTGTCTTTCACCAATAATCAGGAATTGTAATTGAATGAGGCTGCATCACATTTCACACACTTGAATACAGGCAGTTCACAAATTCATGCTCAATATTTAAGGCGAATCATCAATCACATATTTGCTATATGACCCCTCACAGAAGGGATCACAGATATGCCAAATCACGTGGTTTTAGTGGCAGATCTGGGGATACGTGGATCATCACGAACCATCAGCAGTGAATCCATGTTCTATTGGTATAAAGGGGGTTGGGGTGCGCAGATATGCCGCCAAAAGACCACCACCCATCACCCGAGCTGCCCATGGACATGGATACGTCCTTGTCAATGTTGTCGTGGTCCGAAGTGAAGTCTGTTCAGATAACTCCTAAAGGCTGCAATTCATTACAGTAAAACCTCATATAAGGCCCACCTCTGTATTAATAGACCATGCCTATAATAAGACCATTTCTCGCAGACCTAAACTTCGATGATGAAGACGTCACGAACCTCAGTATAGGTTGACTCATTGATGAAAGCTTTTTAATATTTTTGGTTTCAAGCTCCTCTCACATCTCTGAAGATAGACAAGATAAGATTGCCACAACAAGCTAGCATACATGTATATCATTCGTTACTCTCTGATCTTGCTGATTATGTTCTGACCAGAACCCCGAATTGGTGAAGATGAGACATAGTCACATAGCTGAAGATAGGTTTTTTCAACCACAATAAGCTTCCATTTTACTATATCATATGGCCCTGGCGGGACTCGAACCCGAGGTCGAACATAAGGTTATGAGACCAGAATGATACCATCATAAGGTTATGAGTTACAGAATACCGTTACCATCATCCCCAGCAGCGAGCTGTCAAAATTTTGGTTACATGGCTGTTGAACTGCTCATTGAAGGGGGTGTGTGTTCGACAAACCCATCACAGCTGCCAATCGACAGGACAGTTGAACAACTTTTCATCTAAAAAACATAGTTTTGGTATGAGTTGTTGCTGTTACGAACTGCTCATTGAAGGGTGTGATATTAACACGTGGTTAAATAACTTATAGTTGTGTATAATAATAGCTAAATGGGTTCATTCTATGTTTTTTTCATTCTTGTTTTGTCTGGTTTTCAAATGATAAAACTGCTACTATTTTATGTAATTTATTTTTAAAGGCAAGCAAAGTAAGGCCTATGACAAAGGGCAAATGTACAAGGGAAAATGTTAAAACAAATAGCTGCAAAACATGCGTCTAAGAAAGCAAACGACTATAAACATAGGACAAGTTTTTGTGTGATTTAGCATAACCAGACAAATCGAAAAAGACAAGCGATAAAGACAAGTTGCAACCCACTTTTCAAAATCACAGGATGAGAAAACCTCATCCAGGGTAATTGCAGCGCACTACATTGTGGAAAAGCGGGCAACAATTTGCATCTTTAATGGAATTTGAAAATGAGGCTGTGGGCTTGAAAACGGCTAAGAAATAAAAGATTGTAAAATTGCTAATTTTGGGAATATATTTAGATACTAATACAATTGTAACACGAATAGTGGATGAACCCAATAACTTGATATCAAATTCTCAAATAAGAATAATGCCAGGGATTTTAGATCAATTCATCCACTATCTTTGCTAAACGTAGTGCACCCCAAGAGACACTCAATGTGAAATGACAAGAATAAAAACTGCTTCAAAGTGAAATCGACCAGACGAAAACTTTCCATCACGTTGCTGTCGCTAAATAAAAGCAACTTGATATATTCACTCGAATTTCATTGTGATGTACAATGTGCTGTGCATGTTATGCGAAACAATTTGATGATATGATATTTCCAACTTGCAGTACATTGTTTAATGTAACGGTTCAATGCCTTAGCCTAGCAGGACGTGTACATATTAGGCAGGGGTCGCCCCCCCCCCCTCCACTCCTTTCCACCAAAATAATTCATTTTCATGTGTTTTTGGCATGTTCGCTGTTTATCCTGTGTACAAACTAATGAGATGCCATAAGTACGGCCCCTCTTTTCTGAAAACCTGGATCTGCCAGTGCCGTATGCGGTTTACTATCTACTATCGGTATGCCGAGTCGACTTTACATCGTTTACACCAGGCCATTGGCACCATTTCCATTTTTACATTGCCATTGTCAACTCCCTTAGGAGGTTCAGCACAAACAAGTACAGTCATGACAACCGCTAACATTACCATTCACTCCTCTGACCTGTACCTATCTAGCGCGGAGGTAGGCCTACCATGTTTCGGTGGGCGAGTAGATAGGGAGTTGGACTCGTGACCAGGAGATCGTGGGTTCGATACCCAAGGAAACTTACCCCTATCAGGTACCCGCTACCCGTTAGAGATCAGTTTCCTCAACATTACGTAAAATAGGTACATATCAGGCGAGTGAATGCTAATGTGCGTGATTATTGGTCTTGTATGGGTGTCCTGTTGTCAGAGTCTTGTAGTAAGCAGACACATCCAGCAGACGTGTCAAGCCCCACTTGGCAGCCTAGTGACCTATTGAAAGGACTGCAGGATAGACCTGTATCTTTTTCTAAATTGATATGATAGAGACGTTTAATGCTGGATGAATGCGATATCAATGATTCGTAGATTTTTTTAGCCTTTCAAAGGACGTTACATCTAATACATTGCATGTGTTATCAAAACCAACTGGCGTGTGTGATCATATTTTCAGTGGCTAGGCGAAGAACAGGTGAGAATTGTGATTTCGGGTAGCTCTGATAGACAAAACGTTTAGACAGACAAGATCACAGATCAATACTTTAAGATTAGGGTACAACCGGCAGTACTGCTTCTCTACTGCTTCTCCACCAACAACGAAAGGAGACCGTGGAGATCAGAGCATGTCCAATGCGGCAAAGTTATTTTTAAGGCAGTACGGAGACAGTAGATATGTTTGAGCAATATTCAACAGCGGATTGCCCGTAGATACTTGTAGGCAGTACAGAGCCAGCCCGTTAAGCTGTAGGTCATCACGTGCCGTAGACACAATACACACGGGAAAAGTCGTACTGCCAAGATGTGCGCAACTCTGGTTGTGCCCTAAGCTTCACCATGCACACAGATCGTGTAACAGGCCAAGTTACGCTGTGATCACTCACCGTACATGTACAATGCTCTATTGACACAGACCTCTGCAAACAGTCACCGGGTTTAATCAACAGTTGAACTTTGCAATGTGCTTACATTGTACAGACAATTTCAGGGCTGACATTTGTATGGATACGTCATTGTCGTTTATGTTACACAGGCTCAATTTAACTCTTGCCAAATAGTCAAATAACAATTGTTTAGTAGCTGATCGTACCATGGAACTACTATTTTTTTCCGATACACACTGTATAGATAAAAACCTTGCACTTTGAATATTGAACTTTTCTCTAAACCTTAACAAAGGTTCAAGAGCTATACATTAATAATGCATTCAACAATATGAGCAGATCAATTTTCTGTAGAGGGTCACAGAAAAGAAAAGGCACTAAACACCGAACAAAAGTTGGTCCCTACCAAACTGGTGATGCACAAACACCCAGCATGGCCATTTCACTGCTGCCTGTCATAAAACGTGCGTTATTACGTCATAACACTAAAGCCGTCTGTGCGTGCGTGTGGTCAATAACCTCTATCAACCTGTCTTCTGCCGCTGTGGAGTCATGACCAAAAAACTCGAACCACTCAGACTTGGTTACAGCACCGCAGGCATGGCACTGCAAGGCGGGAAAAAGTGTGACGCTCAAGTCTATTGTCTATGCCATCAACGCCGTCATAAAATGGCGGCGACCTTATCCCAAGCATCTCAATTTTCAAGTTACCATTGAAAATAACATGTTGTAAAACTCCTTATGGGAAGGGTAAAAGTGATTGTCGTCAACCCACGATGTAATCTGTCAAATTGATACATACATTGCCATAATTGCACCCAATATCAGTACATACAATCATGTTGATTACAAAAAGAAGGCGTGTGGGTGGAACGGGCAAATTAGGCGTGTGCATGTGTGTGTGCGTGCGTGCGTGCGTGTGTTTAAATGATAATATTTGTCTTGTATTACGATTATTTTTTACTGCAATATCCTTTTCATAGATCAAATCATTTCAAAGTAAAGAAAAGGAAAGACAAATACCACAATATATTATGAATCTGGAACAAGGTCATGGCAATAAAGATAAGAGGAGTAGCAGACTGAAGCTGGCAGCACAAGGTTGACTGTACAGACAGCAGGTCTTGGGACGAGGCTAAACAAGCTATCAACTGGCAGAAAAAAAACTTTTTACAAAGTGGCAGACGATAGAAAACCACGCGCGGTCGTTGGCCTTTGGAGAGGGAATTTGATCCATGATTCGGAGTGTTCCAGTTTTTTCACAAAGTGTTACGTTCTGCGTTATCCCATCTGTCCAGTAAGTGTTATTTACCAGGAACTATTTAATTCCTATGATAGTGCCTTGTAAACAGTGATGTGCCTTCACTTCTGTAAAGCGAACACCTCTAACATAAGACCATTTTCACGGTCCCCATTCTTTATTTAGGGTCCAAAATTAACCTCTATGAAGAGACCAACTGTTTAACCGAGACGTGCTATACTGTGGTTGTGACTTGCTTAACAAAGCTGGCTTGGCTGAAACTGGTCTATGATAAAAAACACATGTACACTGACAACATACTTATACTTACGCCAGAACCTGTCCAGTATTGTTCCTTGGTATATGAAAATCTGATACGATTAAACATAACCGTGCTGATTTGCGCATATTAAAATTGTTTTGAAATGCCAAGTGCACATAGTTCACTGACACGGAGCTTCATATTATCGTTTCTCGAGAGTACAGGAAGTTCAAGAATCAGAAAAAAAAAACTGCTATCAGTAAAACTCACGCCGTATGTGTCAGAAGCGTCCTCGTCCTGACTATACGTGGCTAGCGTAAGGGACGGTGCAATATTTACCAGGAAGGGGGACCGGTGCATTTGGTAGGGGGACAGGTACTTTTTTCAAGGTGCAAAGTAGTGGGACCGGATGATTTTTTATTCTCGTTGGGCATGGGACATGTACTTTTTTTCACCTGCTGAAATCCCACCTCGACGTGAGCGAATCAGTACAAATTAATCACGCGAATATTCATGGGAGGGGACGCGGACTTTTTTATGAATAGTGGTCATGGGACATCAGTTTTTTTCATCACATCAGCTGGGGACAAGACCTTTTTTCAGACAAATTTTTCGATATGCACCGGTCCCCCGCCTGTTAAATATTGCACCGTCCCTAATAAAAAGAACAGTGTTGTGTCAACAGTAGTTTTTACATCAAGGGCAAATCAATAGATTTAGATTTATTTAGACTTTGAGGGTTTGGCTAAAACATTAAAAAACAACTGAGAGTTGAAATCGACATTTTTGCTACTTTTATCAAATTCATTACATGAACAAACTTGGTTATTTAAATACCAAGCAGTACGGTGTTATCTTTGTGGGCTTATGCAACAGTGTATCATAGGCTACAAAATCAAAGGACTGGTCTCTCAGTACAGTGTTGTGAGATATGCATTAAAATGACTGTTTCTTCAATGCAAAATACTTTCAAACACATTCTATTTCTACTCGAGATCTATCGTGTGTTTACTGAATGATAGATAAGGCATTATTTTTAGTATCACAGGCCAGCTTATTAGTGCACCTGATTATATTTGTAAAAAATGTTTATAAAAACAGGTGCTTCTGGCCTTTGTTGACAGACGAAATTAG
Organism: Streblospio benedicti; assembly: GCA_019095985.1. Classification (NCBI taxonomy): domain Eukaryota; kingdom Metazoa; phylum Annelida; class Polychaeta; order Spionida; family Spionidae; genus Streblospio; species Streblospio benedicti. The sequence goes on along the minus strand of CM032667.1, from coordinate 10,426,952 downwards.
GTTACACGTATATGTAATCATTCAATGATTAAGTGATTAAAACGTCGTCAATGTCATGGCTTGTGATGAATGATAAAAAGCAATGGGTTATTGAGTTTGCTATTGATTACAAATTAATCTTAATCTTCAATCCGTATAATTAAGAGCAGCCAAGACAGTAAAAACATACAAATATTGAGTTTATTACTGCGTACGATTAATATAGATTACAGCCACAAATAACCCAGTCTACTATTCTGACCTCCCGAGTACTATGTATGCTGGTTATAATGTAATCACAATATTCTAAATTAATGACTAAAAATATAAAATCAATTTGACACATCTGTAAGTATGAGAACATTATGAGCTGGCTGGTTTCATAACAAGGACAAGCTATATGTGATATTTCTAGACATCTCAAGTAATTGTCCTTTCTAAGACACCTAATAGCAATATGCATGAACGTCATTTGGATGTTAAATGAATTGAAAAATTATGTAACACCCAAACTACAATATTACATATATATTTGTTTAACATAGTGTACATTGTGTTCAAAGTCGATGTTCACACATAAAGCAACTCATCTGACATGACCATCATATGCTTTCCTGACAGTTAGACATGAAGGATTATGAAAATCATAATAACATTTGTTCACCAATGTGGTACCAACATTGTGGCTGGCCGACTGACTTAAATGTACGCTCGTGTGTAGCAAGCCACAAGCAGGTGCCCGTGTGGTGAGGCCTGGACATCCAGGGAACATGGCACGTGCCACGTGGCCGATAATTGGCGTAACAAGCCCGTCATTAGCCACTTCCGGCTTTTGGACGTGAATGATGATGGTGCAACAACAGAATCCCGGTTCTTTGACCCTCTGGAGGGAACTTTTGAACTCAGAATTCTGTGTGTCTTGCGGCAAGGCCCCGGGGCAAGGCGCGGTGTTTTATGTATATACTAGTGGTGGTAGAACACCATGAACTTGATATTGGTTATATCGAATGTTCTGACATCTCGACGCTAGTTTCATTTCTCTTGAACTACGCTATGGCCATGTCTTATTTGGTGTTCTCTAATATTGGCTCTCGAGTGTTTGTCTGTTCTCCATGCAGGTTCGAGACATCGAGTTTCTGTTGTAGAAGGCTACCGTGATGTTATTCATATAGCATGGACTTAAGTTATTGTGTTGTATTATAACTTCTATAGTGTTCTAATTAATGCCATATATAGACAACCTGTACGAAATCTTTCTAACTTGCTTCAGAAAATACGCCTACATATATCAGCATTTGGGTAAAATCTACAGAGTTTTAGTAGCGTCGTATTAAGTCGTCCAGCATGAGCGTTGGGTGAGTGAGGAAATCCCAAATTTGTTGCCGAGGATGGATGGGGAAAAGCTAAAAATGGTAAAAAGCCTCATAATCAGTGTATGTGTGGACAGTGTGCATTCCAATGCACGACATATAAACACAGGCTGACGCCAAATCAGACGATTCATCAAAATTCTAAATATAGTTTAGCAAGTAACAACATTTATCATCGCCTACCGTTATTTACGGCGTTGGAAGACCATAAATTGTATGTACCTGAAATAAAAATGACGTTCATAAATTCAACATGACAGCCGCACATAGGAACACAGTGTTGTGATATACCACGTGGGTGGGGTATGACAAAGCATACGTGCTCTTCCTTCATTCATTATCTGATAAATATTTATAATGTGTATTTAATCGTCATATCACATATAAATATCTTTAAAAATTAAAATGTGAACTAAGAGTTACATTGCAATTGAAATCAATAATCATGAACTATAAATGTATGCTATTAACCATAAAATACCAATAACATCAAGATCAATTACTGTTTATAGCTGGCAGCTGTCTTAACAGAGCTATTTTTAACATATTTCAGAGCTAGACTGTCCTTTTTATATCGGTCGTGTTATAACCTGAGGTCACAACATAAACAACAACCAGACAGTGTTATCATTATCTCAAACTCATTCTTTACTCAGCACAAATTGCTCAATCATATTCTCATCTATTACAAAACTAACACTAATTCACGAACTTCCAAGCCTCAAAAGCTTCGGCCAATGAACCCAAACCACAACTTGCACGACGACCACTTTTTTGGCAGCAGCAGAAAAAGCAGACAGGATAATTGTGCGTGTAGGTCAATGACCGGTCGGGACAGTCACCCCGCAGTCGCCGCGTGCTTGTATAATTAACGTTTTTACAATATTGAAGAGTTGGTATTTTTGTCTACGTAGACAAACATTGGGCATAGTTCGTGCTTAGAACTAGTGTAGTGTTATTGCATCATTCATGAAGAGGGCATTTTGTCAATACACCAGTTCGCCTATGCCAATATCAGAGCACTATCGTCATACCATTTCCGCCGCTAGGTGGTTACCTATCTGATAGTCTAGATCAATCGGATCACGTGATACAATGGGGTAGTCCTAGTAGGAGGACATAACATACATCGTTTATTGCTTGTATAACAAAATATCAACAGTGCAATTTTTGTAGCCACCTCGTGGTGGAATTGGTACTACGATAATTGAACAAGTCTATGGGAGTGAGTACACGTGTATGGCAATCAGTTGTGGGTGTGCTGGTAAAAGAATTTTCCCCATACACATATAGGAGAACGTGGTTTGCTGCCCATAGGCAGTATGTCATGTGTGTTGTGGTTATATATTTATCGCACAATGTACCAAATAGGCTATATTTCGAGCATTTAGAATTGCCAAAATATGTGAAAACGTCGTTTTTAACAACGTTGATTTGTAAACAAATTCACGTGGAAAAACCTGTTCTACACCCCTATAAACCTTTCTGTATCCGCGTCCCGTATTCCTTACCAACTTGATAACCCGTCGAGTATCCATGCATTGGGTGCTAATTTCAATTATCCCGTATTTGTCTGCCCCATTTACCTAATAAGGACGGTTTGACACTTCACCTAGATGTGGATAAGATAAGTGTGTGGTGAACGAGGGCCCGGTCCACCCGGTCATTGCCATGTGTACGCAATGACTTGTCAGCATCACATTGGGTCTTGGGTTAGAGCAAATAGTGATTCATTTGATGATTATTGTTATCATAACATTTATCTCCTTAAGTACACGTTTCTCATAATTATCAATGTGTTTTCAGTAGATGTTAATGTTTTATTTGATAGATGTGATCTAGTGCATGGGCCTCAGCATCATGGGAGGGGGAGTGATAAGGGGTATGTAATGGTCTATTACTATGGTTGACAAACACTAAACCATGCAGTAATACACCATTTATTACTAGTCCCCCTCCCCCGGACCCCTCCCCCTCTCATGATGCTGAGGCCCATGATCTAGTGCATTTTGTATTACAAATGTCTATTGGCATATCTATATTGCACTTCATTAGTTCATATGGTGTACACTACATTGTCTCACCTTAGGCTTTTATATTCTTGTGTGCTGCATGAACTGGAACTTTGGAAACATTAAGAATATAAAAAAATGAGACTTAAATTAATAATGTAATGAATGACAATTGCATGTATAAAATACATATACCATGAGTGATTTATGCAGGTTACATAGGAGATCGTCTGCAGAAATCTGTCGTGGTTAAGTTGTTATTTATACATTTCCCAGCAAACTCAGTAGTCAGGCGGGACAAGCTTGGCTATACATATACTTACAGGTACACATATGATACTGTGAAGTATAGAACGTGTTTTTGACCAGAGAACAATCACCCTGGACTAGAGACTGTTCTACGTCAGTATCAAGTGGTGGCAAAACCTTTGCCTGGGTCTTGTCATTGCCAAACAGGGTGGCCCCGTATATAGGTGCCGTATGGTCGAACCTCTCTATTACGCCTGAGACTGGCCTCAGGTGGTCTCCATAGACAGGTAATCTCTTTGTGGAGGTTCTCATTGGTCTCTATATGGAGTTTTGGGACCGCAAAAATGGTCTTATTATAGGGGTGGTGTTTTATGAGGTGGTACTGTAGCTTACTGTCCATTGACGGTGTGTGAGGTTCAGGTCATCAGCCTTTTGTAGTGTTGTGTTCATCATTTAAGGTTTGAACTATTTTTTCAGTCAGCATTTTCGCTGACAACACTGTGGACCGGACCTACTTCGTGCAGAACAGGCTTCGATGGCGATGATAAGTGTGAAAAGAAACGTCAATTACCGAGAGGGAGGGTGAGAGAAAGCGGAAAGAGAAAATGCCACTTGAAAAAAAAAAAACGTTCAACACCTACATTATAAAAACAAAGCTCCTAAAGGTAAACGACCCGAGCATCACCGCACAGTCAGTGGGGAGTCAGTTTCACGGACCTCTGTATTGGACTGGCCTCGAGTGTTCTCAATAGAGATGTGGTCTTTGTATAGAGGTTCTCTATTATATCTCTGGTGGTTTTGGATCTCAAATAAAAAAAGGCCTGCATGCAAGTTACACTTACGATGTGGTTTAATGTGTCAAATTAGGAGTTTAGTGTTCCGAAAAAACATTTTGTGTTCCCCTGATGCAGATGGTTTTTGCTGTATTTCATAAAAAAATTACCTACATCAGTCCGGGTAAAACCAAATACTCAAACAGCCAAATTAAGCATCAAATCCTCTTGGGTTTTGTTGGTGAGGCGGGTAGCGGTCGCCACCCGCCTCGCGTCTGCTTTGGTTAATTCTAACACATGGTTTGAGGTAGGTCGGATCACCCTGCTACTACACACGGGGGAAAAGCCCACCACCCGTCACCAGGGACCTATAAAGTAGAGCTTAGTCCCCAGATGACCTACTTCACATTACGATGAGAGAGCCTGTCGTCATCATTGTGTCTCTTCAAATTAGTTTATTGCAGGCATACAATTTAGTGTGACAAATTTGAGCAAATTCAGAAAAACCTGGAAGGGAAATTTATGTTTTCATTCTCAAGAAGCAAACACATTTTTTAAATATGTCCACAATAGCGAATTAGCGACTGTAAATATAAGCACATTTCCATTGTACATTTACTGTTATTATAGAAATGTCAACGGGACACATTACCGCGGTGTGATCAAACATACGTGTGCGCACAGTTCAATACAGAAGCCCATTAACACGAGCAGGTGACACCAGCCAGTTCACTGACATTACAGATGCATCACCAGATACAGCACTGTAAACACTATATTGACATTTCAATTAATAGCACATGAATTATCAGATGCAGCATAATAACAAAATGTAAATAGGGCGTTAACCCTTTTGAGTACGTTCCAGAGGTCCGTTCGGCCCTTTTGTGATATCTGTTTATCCACTGGGTATTTCTTCTTTTTCTATGACGTAGTTCTCACATTATATGTTGCCATTATCAGGAGTGAAGATCATTTATGTAAATATAAGGACCTATATTGTAGCAATTTTATTGGGATTCCCAAAGAACCCAGACCAATTGAGTACAGATTGTTATTTTACATTATGTTTTGGTTAAACCCGCTCTCATGTTGTATACATCAATATCTCTTGATATCAAATAATACATCAATATCTAATTAAAAGATAATAACATTGATACATATGAAAATGTATAGCTTTGCTTATTAACACATATTTGATTTAAAAGATAGATAAGAAAAATTGTTGATTAATTTAAATCAAGCCCTTTATAGAGACATGTTACTAAGACATCTCCCTCACTATAATAAACAATAAATCTCATTGTTCCATATGCTTTCTGTGGCGGAATGGCTTTAGGAACCTACAACCCACATGCGGTAAAGCGGACCACAGTGCAGCAGTGAGCAGCCTCGCTTTCGGTAGCCAATAAAAAGTACCCGCTTCTTGGAAAGGGCAGTTGCTTCGTTTTGTGTTATTTTGACATTTATGTGAGCGAGGTTTACGAATGTACGATGGTGTGTGGGTTAGTGCCCGTGTCTCTCCTCATGTGGCCTACTTGCTGCGAGTCTAATACCAAAAGCAGTGCAACTATGTCAGTGTAAAGTTTAAAAACACCTGGTAAAAAGCAATAGTAGAACTACCTTTTATGATGTATGACCTGTAATGCATGCATGTAAATGCAGTGGTCTTTATAGTTCTAGAATACCAGTCAGTCATAAGATCCTCTAAACAACCTACTGAGGCCCTTGCCTAGGTGTACAGGCTCTAACTCTGATATAGTTAGGTTTATTGCACCCTAGTCTACTGTGTGATCGTTCATCAATATCACAGCCAAACTCCATATGGTCACTAAGTGCCTGCAGCCAATCAGAGCAGCTCATTTGCATACATATACCTCAAAATCAACTCATGTATTCCATTCATGTATGTATGATGTATCGTCAATGAGGATTCCTCAGATCAATAGCTGATGATGTCAAACACTGTCTATTGCTTCAATTGGTGAAGTGTAGTAAACAACAAAGTGCTGTTCCGCCCTCACCTTTGGTTGGGTGTGCCCCTGCCCACACTATACCTTATATCAAACCCTCCCAACTCAGCTCATTCTGGGCCCTGGAGGTAGGTGGTTTACGGGGCAGCACCCTGTCACTGAGCAGCACACTACTCTACTAACTGGATGGGGTGAACCATCGGGACCCGTGACTGTCCACGGTTAGTCTTATGGTAGGTTTGCTTGGTACATGTTGGGTAAAACCAGGTTTACACCTTGGCGATCATATGCGAATCTGTGCAACGCATCCGCACGAATTCGGTCACGTCGTGAACTTAGGCGTGCTGTGGCGCCATTGAACGTAGTAAAAAATGTATGGTGCAACGAGTTGCTAAACCCAACAAACTGTTACTTATATGTACGAATGTTCTACGATCCCTAGACGCAGCACAATAATCTGTAACGAAGTTTAACCAAACCAGGTATTCGTCAACAAATTTTGAACGTGTTTAAAATTCCCCGACGAATTCGCCAATTCGCTAGTGCACGTAGAGCTACGTAGGTGGAATTCGCTTATGTATAAAGCGGGTTTAAGCTCTGTGCTGAGTGTCCCCTGGATTTACGTACATAAATAACAATGTTCAACTTGACTTCCTGTAACCTGATCTGGTCTTTAGACTGCACGTCCACAATGCACTGTTCATTTCCTTTAATATTGAATGAAAACTGCGAATGAAAAAAGTGTGCTGTCTATAACCCAACACCTTATGTAATCTGACGCTGTCTCATCGTAGTACACAAGCCAACAGATTTTGGCAATCAATTATTAAGTTCGTGTAAAATGTACAACTCTACCAAAAACTCCGTGGACGTTTCATCTAAAACTCTCATAGTATTCATTTCTCTTCATGTAAATTGAACAATTCTAGGCCAAAACCTCCGCGGAAGTTTTCATATAACATCTCATAGCATCCATCTCTCGAGATCCATCTCATCAGAAGAAAAATGTAGGTCAAACATCCTGACTTCATTTGTGTGTTTTTAAGTCATAGCTTCTGGTGAAATGTCGGTCGACTTTTGTAAAAAATGTGGTAGACCCGGACTAACCCGGAAAGTACAGTGGCCAAATGTTACACCTACTGCACTCGACAAAAGCAGCTTTGTGCTTCTTTAGGACGTTTTGCCTCAGGAGTGGCATGTCAAGGCCGCGAGCGACCAGCGACATATGTCTCCTTACTACAGCGGGTCCCATCCGTGCGAGGGCCTCAGTTCCCCAACCGTCCCAAACAGGCACATTACGACTGTAGTTTTACTCGATTGTATTGACCGGTTTTGGACGGTGCTAGTGACAGTGTTACAATATCTACTATGAACGTAGCTGTGAGATATGATTGATGATGACATAAGACAGTTTCCACTGTACATGTATATTAAATGTGTAAATGTGGACGAATGTATAAACGTTTGGTTTCATGGGGAGTTGTCCAAACGGTACGGTACAAACCACAAACGCTGCATTGCAGAGACCAAAACCACGAGAACAGTCTGGCACGATTGGGCTTACACCCGATGGAAGCGCCAACAGTACAAACCTGATGGTTCGCAGTACATGTGGACGTGAGCATCCTACTGACAAACTGAGCAATAACCTCTCATCTTTTTAACCCATTTAAGTGAAAATGAGATGCTGCTAAACTGCCAACAGACAGACTCTTTCTCAAATGTTCTCTCAATATGAATAACAGCAAACTTAAAACCTACATTTTCTCGTTGCCATGGCAACAGTCAGAGGAAATCCCCAAGATGAGGAAGCACTTCCAAATTGGACTCCCCCGCCCCCCTGGTACAGCGGCTGCGTGGTGGGGGCGGCTGTAACCGGCGGTTACCGGCCGGTCACAGACACCACCACACCGCATGGCTTACATAAGGCAGATTAAAATCTTGTTTTGTTCGGATTTGGTGGCAAGCTGGGAGCTGCTGAATGCACACGGGTGATGGGATGATAAGAAGATTTGAGCAATCATATGCAAGGAAAGTTGTTAGTATATTCGCAGAGTTGTTGTTGTCATATTTCAATATTTTGCAAAGGGCAATGGGAGATTGTGGCGGCGGACTCAAAAGAACTGTCAAGCGTTTTTGGTAATCATATTGTACTTGTTGTTGGTGTATTTGGGTGAATATTGTTTGTTGGTTGTCATTGTCGTTATCACAGTTGCTGTTGTCGCCATTGTCGTCGGTGTTGTCTATGTTGATAGTAACAGCAGAAAGCTATAAGTCCAGGTTGTATCGGTTTCTGGTAACAGCCAATACGCTTTACGATTCAAAAGTCAAATGAAAAAGTGAAAACAGCTGTTTATACACCGTCCATACCATTCTTTCTAATCATTCTTCCAAATGTCTCATTCAGTGCACAACAATGTCACCGTGGACTATGCCCTCGCTCTCGTCGAGAACTACAATTAAATCTTGTTGCAAAAGAATTTGCAGGCTAATTTTGCTGCTCAATTTTATTGTAGGCCTATGTCTGGCAAAAATGCTGCAGCATAATGGAACTCTCCTACTTCATCAGATTTCACTTACTTCCGAAGTAGAAAATTGGAGACAAATCAGCGCCCCATGACATTTCCGGTAGAGACCGGTGAGGCAGCTACTGATTGAAACGGGACTTGGCAGATTAGGTCAGTTGGAGGATTCGAACACGGACCACTTGGATGAAGGGTGTGGTGGTGAACATTGCAATGTGGCTTTTATGTTTAGAATGTAGGATAGTCAGAATTTCTAAGCATGTGGACCATCTTCATATATTTGGGGATTATTGGTCAATGTACAAGTTGTTCAAAAAGAACCCCTCAATGTCTGATTCAGTGTAGCTAAATGTCTCAATGGAGTCATCCGCGCTTCTTTCAACAACTACAATTAAATTTGTTTTGCTCAAGTGTATTTCATGTCTGACAAAATGGCACATTGACAATAACAACGATGACGTGACAGTTATATTTTTTTCAAACTAAAAGTTCATAAACAAAACCTGGTCCACATAATGGAACGCTCCTACTTAATTAGATTTCGCCTACTTTCAAAATAGAAAGTTGGAGAAAACTCAGCGCACAATGACATTTCTATTAGAGAAAGACATGACCTGCTGATGGCAACGGGACTTGGCAGACTAGGTTGGGGGTTAGGGGAGGGCGGGGGGTCAAACGCAGACCACTTGGGTGAATGGTGTGATGGTGAACATTGCAATGTCGCTTTTACTTTTTTGAGCTGCTAAAATGTAGAGTAGTCACAATTGCTAGGCATGCGCATCGTCCTCATATATTTGGTGATTAGTGGTCAATGTACAAGTTGTTGAAAAAGAACCCCTCCTTCACACAACACGTATTTTCGAGAACACTTCTCACTTTAGCCTAGACCAATCAGAATCTTCGCCACGATCAATCAAACTCTTGGTCCTCAGATTGTCATGTAAAGATAAAAAATCATTTTGCTTACACCGTATAGTTCTAAATAAACAGTTCTTTTAGTAGAAAGAGACATTTTCAACACACTGGCAATTACAACTGCCTACAAATAGTAAAATGCTAAAATGTCTTTAAACAGAAGCATTAAGTTCCAATCATTTTCACAAAAATACACACGCCAAACAAGTCCTTAAAGCAGCACTTTTTTCCACCCCACATTTCAACAGAGCTGTAAACTGAAGCGTGTTCCGTGAGTGAGCTCCATCCCTTATCTCACCTTACTGTGCCTCACCTCAAAAAGCACATGAACGCGAGAACCTTACTTGGATCGTCCGTTAACCCAGTTTCTGCCCACCGCATTTCGGGCAGGTGCGCGCTGGATGATGAGTGGATGGTCAGTAGCAGGGGCGGGAAGGGGAAGCCGGCCACACCTAGGCTTTCTTAAGACGTTCGGGGGATACGCGTTATTATGTTCGAGGAGGGGGGTAACAAATGAAATTATTATATATAAAGTATTCTAGTAACTTGGTATACAGCATATGGATTCATGTTATTTTCTCTTTGTTTTCATTCTTTTGCTGTCAATAATTATTCCAAAAAACGATCAAAAATTTGAAGGATGACTCGAAACATGTAAATAAATAAAGATATGTAAAGTTTTGATCGTTGTTTGGAATAATTATTGACAGCAAAAGAATGAAAACAAAGAGAAAATATGAAATTATTATATCTATGGTATGATGTTCATGCCCATCGCCTAAATTTTGTGGAAATTTCTACCGCCTCTGTCAGAGGACATCAGATAAACAAGCCACACGCACAAGAAAATGATAACTAAACAGAAATAAAAATAATGTTGAATCTTTCAGCCACCCACCTAGTTGTATTCATAACTCCTGTTGGTCATATTACATGTCAGTGCCCACATATAAAGTTTTTTCTACTAGTTTCTGTTGTTAGACCCTACAGCACTCACGGCAGCGACCGTCTTTTAAGTGTGTCACATGATGATATCTGAATTGGAGACAGTGAGAATTGTGACTGTACCTATCCCCTTGCAGAAACAACTTACACGTACGTCCCACACAAGCTTACTTCACCACGTATATTACATAGATGGCCTCGTGCATGGCCGGGATATAATGACCGGAGTGAGATGCTGTTTTGTAGCTGTGCATGTTTCAGTGATTTCACTGTGCTTCAGGTGTCTTCCTGCTGGGCTGATTTGGGTGAATATTGTTTGTTGGTTGTCATTGTCGTTATCACAGTTGCTATTTGTCGCCATTGTCGTCGGTGTTGTCTATGTTGATAGTAACAGCGAAAGCTATAAGTCCAGGTTGTATCGGTTTCTGGTAAAAGCCAATACGCTACGATTCAAAGTCAAATGAAAAAGTGAAAGCAGCTGTTTTATACACCGTCCATACCATTCTTTCTAATCATTCTTCAATGTCTCATTCAGTGCCACAATGTCACCGTGGACTATGCCCTCGCTCTCGTCGAGAACTACAATTAAATCTTGTTGCAAAAAGAATTTGCAGGCTAATTTTGCTGCTCGAATTTTATTGTAGGCCTATGTCTGGCAAAAAATGCTGCAGCATAATGGAACTCTCCTACTTCATCCAAGATTTCACTTACTTCCGAAGTAGAAAATTGGAATTAAAATCAGCGCCCCGCGTGACATTTTCCGGTAGAGATAGGTGGGGCGCTACTGATTGAAACGGGACTTGGCAGATTAGGTCAGTTGGAGGATTCGAACACGGACCACTTGGATGAAGGGTGTGGTGGTGAACATTGCAATGTGGCTTTATGTTTTAGAATGTAGGATAGTCAGAATTTCTAAGCATGTGGACCATCTCATATTTGGGGATTATTGGTCAATGTACAAGTTGTTCAAAAGAACCCTCAATGTCTGATTCAGTGTAGCTAAATGTCTCAATGGAGTCATCCGCGCTTCTTTCAACAACTACAATTAAATTTGTTTTGCTCAAGTGTATTTCATGGCCTGACAAAATGGCACATTGACAATAACAACGATGACGTGACAGTTATATTTTTTCAAACCAAAGTTCATAAACAAAACCTGGTCCACATAATGGAACGTTCCTTACTTACTCAGATTTCCGCCTACTTTCAAAATAGAAAGTTGGAGAAAACTCAGCGCACAACAGTGACATTTCTATTAGAGAAAGACATGACCCAGTTGATGGCAACGGGACTTGGCAGACTAGGTTGGGGTTATTAGGGGAGGCGGGGGGTCAAACGCAGACCACTTGGGTGACAATGGTGTGATGGTGAACATTGCAATGTCGCTTTTTACTTTTTTGGAGCTGCTAAAACAGAGTAGTCACAATTGCTAGGCATGGCACGTCCTCATATATTTGGTGATTAGTGTCAATGTACAAGTTGTTGAAAAAGAGCCCCTCTTCACACAACACGTATTTCGAGAACACTTCACTTTAGCCTAGACCAATCAGAAATCTTCGCCAATGACTGAATCAAACTCTTTGGTCCTCAGATTGTCATGCGTAAAGATGAAAAAATCATTTTGTTTAACCGTATAGTTCTAAATAAACAGTTCTTTTTAGTAGAAAAGAGACATTTTTTCAACACACTGGCAATTACAACTGCTTACAAATAGTAAAATGCTAAAATGTCTTTAAACAGAAGCATTAAGTTCAATCATTTTCACAAAAATACACACACCAAGCAAGTCAGCAGCAGCACCAGTTGATTTTAGTCAGAAAATCAAGAAGATGAATAATTTTTGCTTCTCTTGTCCAGATTACTTCATCTCTTATATTTCTCTTTATTGTAGTTTAAACTTGTTACATTTTCAATCATGTATGGATGGTCATTTTGTTAAAGGATTAATTGTGAATGGCATAAAAGAGACATTTTAAAATTCATACCATTAACGCCAGTTCAGCGTTTAACGCATACCAATACGCCAGTTCAGGATACCATGTTCACCAGTTAAAATCATAGGTGATTAATATGTGTAGACACCGAAATGATTTGATTTTGGGCACTCTGCCTATTAAAGTGTGCTTTCCATGAGGCCACTTTATGGTCCATTTTGACACTGTGTGCAATATCTTTAATACAGCTTGAAATAAAACCATTCAAACTCGGTCCAATGTTAACATACCTAGAGACTATCATGTGTAGCCAATTTTGGCAATTTGATATAGTATACTGCTTACATACCTAGTGACCATCATAAGTGTCCAATTTTTGCACTTAGCCAACTTAAAGTATGCCTCCTGAAGACCATTTTTAGTCAATTTTGTCATTTTACACTGTAGTTTCTTTACACGTTTGAAAAATGGTCTCCGTATTTGATCCCAATGTTTATGTTAGTGGTGACAATTTTTCATGTCTCCCCAAGATTTTATTAAAGTTATATAATATGTCATGATGCGGCGCCCCGTTTGACCATTAGAATTTTGAACCCACCATTTTTCAAACCTAGGCGGCGTTCCATTGTATTTTCAATGAAGTAAATCACTTGAATTTATTAATTTATCAAGAATTAAATAAATGTTAATCGTGATATCTGCTTCATTTTCCAAAACATTGCAACACATCAAATTCATCTATACCTGGCATGTGGGCTGCCCTATCCGTGTTCTGTAAGCACAATGTATAAGTTTGAAAAAAAACGTAATTTCGGTCATAGTCAGTCCGACATGGTGCGTCATCTACATTGTAACTTTTTTGGATAACCTTTGTTAACAGACACCTGTTAATAAATTGTAACCACAATTATCTTCACGAATGCATGGGGCCGTGATTGTTCAACATGAGGCTTATCATTAGATATTTAAATAATCTTTGAAAGGTGCGAAAACATTAAGTAGTGGATAATTCAATTAAATATTCTATAAACTCGAGATGACAAAGCCACAATCCACTGTTAAAACTAATGATAATAAATAGCTCTACAATTATGTTGGCAGGTGTCAATTCAAAAGCCTGGATAGTATGGTCAAAAGTCAAATGTGATGTTGGGGATGATGAAAGTAGGACAAAAACAGCAATCCTGGACTGTGTTTTTGTCTTAAACCACTCGAATAATTATAACATTTTCATACACAAAATAGTCAGAACCTAAAATAATTGAGGGGGATTTTTTTTCAGTTAATTTCATTTTGCATTATTCATTTATCTTCCACAGGCATATTCTGAGTTTCAAACATAAATGAAACATGGCCTTTTTTTTAAAATGTTTTTTAGTTTGACAATCATTGAAAAAGTGTCTCCCTAGTTTTATTATCAAAATAAATCATATAATGTTCTCATTATACAGTTATGAACACACAAATTCATAAGCAATCATTGAATCTTCAAACGTAAGCATGTTCTAAGTTAATAGAGGATTCTGTTAAGTTGTTAAATGGGTAGTTTGGCACGGATATTAAGGCAACCTTCTACAGGTTCCCCTGTGATTTTCTTCAATAATACTGGCGTTCATGGTATCCTCAACTGGCAACACTGGTATCAATATGGGTACCTCATTTAAATCTTAAATTGTAACCTTAATATTTGACTTTTAATGGAAAATGCCTTTTCTATGTGCTCTATGAATGTTTATTCAACATAAATCAATACATATAGTTGACTTAACACACAAGGATACTCCTATATTTATATAATACTGTGATTGTTGTGAAATGTTGCCTCCAAAATCAACTGGCACAATGGTATCCTAAAAAACTGGCGGAAGGGTATCTGCTAGGTTATTCAAAAACGATCAAAAGCCGGTATCCAAGAAATTTACATGTTTCTATTCTAAGGGGCTCCTTCTCAAATTTGAATCTGTTGACTCAAATACCTAGTTTGTCTATCACGGATAAACTGCAACAAAAGAAATGAAAACTCTTTTGATCATATCTATGGAACGATGTTCTTGCCACATCGCAAATTTTGTGGAAATTTCTACCGCCTCTGTCAGAGGACATCAGATAAACAAGCCACACGCACAAGAAAATGATAACTAAACAGAAATAAAAATAATGTTGAATCTTTCAGCCACCCACCTAGTTGTTTTCATAACCCCCGTTGGCCATGATACATGTCAGTGCCCACATATATATCTCAAAGTTTTATCTACTAGTTTCTATTGTTAGACCCTACATCACTCACGGCAGCGACCGCCTTTTAAGTGTGTCGCATGATGATATCTGAATTGGAAACAGTGAGAATTGGGACTGTACCTATCCGCTTGCAGAAACAACTTACACGTACGTCCCACACAAGCTTACTTCACCACGTATATTACACATACGGCCTCGTGCACGGCCAGGATATAATGACCGGAGTGAGATGCTTTTGTAGCTGTGCATGTTTCAGTCATTTCACTGTGTTCAGGTGTCTTCCTGCTGGGCTGTGCAAATGTAGAACATTGTAGCGAATATTGCGATAGGACACTTGGAAATAAATATATTGGTTTATAGACTCAATGAACAGCTCATGCCGTTTTCTAGCGACTTTACATCTACGCCAGGTCAGTGGCACCATTTTCACATTACATATATCTTTCTCAACTCCCTGGGGAGCATACAACACTGGCTGCATACGGCATTGCTGCTATTGCGCACACGTGCTTATTACCCACATTTGTGACCTGTACCTATTTAACGTGTAGGTACCACGGAGCAGTGTGCAACCTGTTAGAGGTAAGTTTGCTCAACACTTACCATCAGACCCGACCGGGAATCGAACCCACGACCTTCTGGTCACGAGTCCAACTCCCTATCCACTCGGCCACGGAAGCACACCAAATCAATACGCATATATATCTACTACAAAGTGTGCCGCCCCCCGCATAAAACTAAACTGTGCATAGTCCATATACAAGATCTCGAGATCTAGTTTCTGAAAAGGTTAATAGTACACATCTTTAAAATAGTGCACGTCTTCAGAATAGCTCAGTCTTTTTCTTTTGTGATATTTATGTACATGTACGTGTACTTTAGCCTTTGTCAAGGCCAAGAATATCATTTAAAAAGATTATTGAAACCTGTGATCATAGCACCTGTGAAACAGCCGCAGTCTAAATGTCTCAGCTTAGCGAGATGATATTCTTGGCCTTTGCTAATCCCTAGCTGGTGACGTCACGCAGCCTTAGCTTGGCCACACCGGCTACGCATAGCCTGTTGAATATTTACTAGCACATAACAAATACAGCTGTAATCAGCTCTCACATGTGTTGGTCATGTATACATACCGGAGTGTGTTTCTGGCTATGTTTTGTTTACATGCATATGCATACAATATTCATGCTAGCAATGTTTCTGGTATGTATGTATAGGCATGATATGTGATAAACAAGTCACTTATGTGATGCCATAGAGGTCATAGAGAAACAACCAATCTCTGTGTCACCAACACCCAACAGCATGACAACTAGGTTTATGCAAGCCTTGAATGTGGTTGATCTATGGGATTGTTTAGATTTAGTATATTTTTATTCATGGCAAATGTTATATTTTTATACATGTACTTCAATTGGGGATTTCAAAGAATGTGTAATAACACGAATATTGATTCTATTGGGAAAATGGAAATTTCATAGAAAGTAAACTGTACATCTCTCAGTATCACACTGTGTTCTGTGTGGCTGTTTTCATATGAAGGAAACTATATATATTTAAACTAAATTATAAATATCATAGCCTTTAGAAAGGCTAGTGTACTTGTGCAGTTTTCGTTTGTAAAAATAGGCTAAATGTCAACGTGTCAGAGGCCGGAGATGTCACCAGTGCAGCAGCCTCCCATTAGGCAGACCATCTCTCAGAAGAGACCACCTCAATAATCAGAGCTATATATATGTTACCCAATGCCTGTGAAATGCAAATGAATAATACGAGCATTTTGTGGGGTAACTACAGTAGAACCTCCAATCAAGACCACCTCTATAATAAGACCACTTTTCACAGCCCCACACCTTCATACAGCTAGCATAATGAACCACTGTATAGGGACCACCTCTGTATTGAGACCATCTAACACAGCTTCCCAAGGGTGGTCCTAATAGAGATGTTGTACTGTTCTTGATACTACCAAGCCATCATACAGAGACCAACGCGAACCTCCACACAGAGACACCTCTCTGTTGAGACCACTTGCAGCAAGTTCTGGTGCTTAATAGTAAGTACTTTGCATGAATCTTTGGCTTATCCAGGTGACTAATTAGATTTCAAAATTACACTAGTACATGGTTTATTTGGATATTACTTAGATTATCCATACGTTTTTGCATGAAAATTGTGTACAATGAACTGACACACAAAGCATTGAAATGTTGTACAAAATCAAAGTTAGTGATAATGCAAATTTAGATGCTCCAATTAGATGCTCAGCAAAACTGTGCTCTACCACCTTAGGGATGATGTACATTTTGTCACGTTATTTTTGTTTCGTTATTCCACTTTTTGTAGGTCTAATACTTTATTGTGAGTGCTAAAACTAATCATATCAGTTTACTATTCAAATGTGGCATTAAAATATACATAGCAGATTTCACACATTAATTAATATAATGATTTACATTCCTGATATATAATAAATATTATTTTATGTCACATATAAGTAATATTTGAATAAATATCGCGGAAAAGTTGTTTAGATATTCTTCGATTATGTCACACATCTAATGTTCCCACATTTTGGGGGGAAAGGGGGTGGGGTTGTCAAGAAAAAAAGAGAACACTGTTCCCCACTTTTGCGGAGCGTGACAAAATGTACATCATTCCCAAATAGAGATGTTCCACTGTGTATTTTATATGATGTGTAAAAACACTGAGTGCATTTCCGAGTACAGTACCCAAAGCCGTACTAGACAGGATGTTGACCCGAGCTCAAGCCCTCGATGGACAACAAAACAAGTGTCACCAATAACTCGGAGTTGTCAAGTCTGACAGCCAACCACCAACATAGCCACCTGCTCTCCCCACCAGACTAGTATTTTGGTCCAGGACACTAGGACAGGATCTTACTGTTTGTCTACTATACTAAGTGAATACAACTGAATGAAAGAGATGCAGTGTTGTGTTGGTTGCTGCTGATTTATTGGCTACTATGGCGATACTTGGAGCCAACCATTATTTTTTGTGTGAACATATATATGTGTTCAGTGTCTGATTGCATGTCACATGGGCCTTTATCACAGCTCTTGTGACATGTCCATTATCCAACTGTACCCAGACATCCTATCACACGGTGGCCACACATCTTAGCTGAGCTTTAACACAGTCAGGTCAGTGTCTCTCATCCTCATCTATTTCAGCCTAATTATTCCATTCACAAGCTATTGAACATTACCCCTAATACCAAAAATACTACTTTTCGTGGATTAAGGCCTCAGCAATAAAACCATGGCGAAATTCTAGTCTCACCCGACTAATTTCTCTGTCAGGACCACCTTTGGGACCAGTGTTAGGTGATCTCATTGAGTTGTTCTCTATACACAGGTTCATTTTGGTAGCTAAATATTAAGGTTTGGGACCGTGAAAAATTGACTTATTATAGAGGTGGTCTCACAATAGAGGTGGTCTTAATTGCAGGTTCCACTGTATTGTAACACTGTCTATATGTGCAGTGTAAACCAGATTCCGCGAGACCGACGATGTGCAAGTGCATCGTTCACAGGCCCGGACCAGCGCCCGGTTTTCATTGATGTTCTGTTTCACTGTCATGTGGCCCGCGGTCCGCGAGGCTTTTGTTTAGTTGAGATGTACAAGAGTACGACAAAAACGGCAATTTCATGGGATCTGGCATGTTTGTGGGGTTTTGTTTTGCTTTCGCGTTAGGCCTTAGGGTCTACCATATATCATGCTGTTATGAAAAAATGAAATTATTCTGGTATGATATTTCAGCAACGCATCCACCCCACTGAATTTGTTTGAACTTTGCAGCTTAAGTCATGACCAATTTTCCAGACCGCCTATACAAGCGCCCTACATATCTTTGCCCCCGGCCCTCCACACCTTCCTTACACCATGGTAAAATGTAGCTTGTAGTTTTGGTGTTCACATGAGTTATGTTGAATAACAGTAGTACACGCTCTAACCTGCAGTACTACAGCTATTGCAAGATTCACTACAAAATACGCATCTAATGTTGTTATTTGAAGGGGCAAACTGCTCCAGACATCATGTAATCATCATCAATTCTCAGAAGGATTGTAGCAATGTGCTTACAGGGACCAACCAATCACACGTGAATACATTCATCCTGATGAGACCAGAACCTCGGCCCACAGACCCAGACACTCCTTCCTACGCCGCTCTGCCAGTTATTCTCTTATTGATGCAATTTTTACTGTCTGGGAAATTCACGTTTTTACATCATCCTGTCACATGAACGAAGGTTCTTCAGAATATGACCCATTAAATGTGCATACATTCACCAGGGGACGTATTCTTAAAACACATCACGTCATATTTGATGTGTTTCAGTTACATCAGTGACTCTAATAAACTTTGTACGTTCTGTAGCCTAATTGATATTTTATAATTATTAAAATATGGGTATTGGTGTCGTAAACTATCATCATGGTATTACATACGACAGTTACATCAGTTGGGAACATTAAAACTGGCTATATTCAGTGCGAAGTTACAAATCAACTGCAAACAAAATGTCCACTTAGTGCTTGTATGGAAAATGACAATTGCCAATTGTTTATCAGTGCACTAAATTTAAATCAAATATGGTAATATATGTTAGGCACTTACCACCGAACTGCTTAGTAGTATAAAGGCCCTACATACCTGAAACAAAAAAGCAAACGTGAGTTAAGAAAAATGAAGAGTTACACAATGCTGTTAAGTTTTGTACGTCATTGCTTCAACTGTAACTATTGCATACTGGGTAAGCATAGTTAAATACGTAGATGTACGTTTTGTATATGTTATTTTTCGTTTATTGGGAGTGTATCATAACATTTAATTAAGACTTAGGATAACTCTCTTAGAAAACTGTCATCTGAGCTATGGTTTTAACCTAGTTTCTGGTGGCAGGAGTGGACTAGTCAGTCAGCTGTATGTAATTAAGTCACTAGACTCATGACCCCACGTCGGGTCAGGGATATATCACATAGTCTCTGTTGGCTTAGTGATTTGGTGCCGTAAGGTCGTGGATACGAATCCCACCAGGGACTATGTGCTACAGCCCTAACATGACTTGGAGTCACAAGTCTCATGACTTAGGTAAATGAAATACTATACTTTTTGTTGTACCAGACATTCATTGCAATATGACAGACAACAGCAGTACAGTGAACAGAATACAATAGAATGTCCCTATAGTCATAGCTTCCATCTACTTCTCCCGAACGTGTGCAACAACCAAAATTTGCTAACACGCAAGAGAGATTTTTATTACTCTGATTCACTGTAGTACATATCACACCTCGAGGTGGGACAATAAAAGCGCAACATATCCCACGCCGATAAATTTGTTGGGTCTTATTTCCCATGTACCTCTTTTTCATGCCTTATCCCCCCCTCCCGGTGCATCCCTGTGTTTCAGCCATTGTCATCAAACATCGAATCTGTATAATCTAGGAGGATCCAGTTTTTAAGGGTGGGCCGTATGAGGGATCTTATATATGAGTTCAATATGCGCGATCGGTAATGAACATGCCAAAAAGCATATGAAAATAAAGTATGTCAGTGGGAAAGGGGGCGACATGTTCCCTGCCCCCCCCCCCCCCCCGACCCTCCGAACCAGAATTTGCCTTCGCGGTATACCCAACCGCCCATCTCTGGCGAGTACTCGAGCGAAAACCTGCAAGGCTCTTCTATTTAGTATGAGCCCTCTACTTGCTCAATGAATCATCGTTACATATCGTACATTGTACTTTCACTCATTGTAAAGGCGGCTAAAAAGAGACCCAAGATCCCAGTCAGCATCCTGCTTCACCAGCGGTACATTCACACATCAGATTCTGTTCATTTAACACAGAGATATGTGATTTGCTCTAAGGATTAGAATGCCCAGTCAGAAGAAAGCCACACAGTACGCTATGCATAATACAACAGGCCGCCACAGCAGCGTAAAACTCGGTGGTATTGTTCAAAATCGATCGTCACCTCTGAACTACTGGCGGCGGCAGCAGCAGCTGCTGCACTCTGGGCCACTAACGAGGCCATGCACCGCCCGGTGCTTCACCTCAAAGCCCAGACTCACGCCACAACCAGACACGGCGCCTTTAGCCTCTGATGTAACAGGAGAGGAAGTTACACAATAGTCAGTGCAATACAACCAACTACATTGTACTTGTATTTGCTTCGCGGAAAATGCTGTACTTGGTGCACTTGCAGTGATAATAGTCACTTCCTTATAAAGTTCAATTGTAATGACTGATGTATTCACTTTTAGAAAATGACCACTTCAATATTGAGTTATATGTATATGTACATCGTCATTCACTGGGGGTCTCGGAACAACCGCCATATACACACTTTCTTAAATTAACGGTGTTCAGCGGAATTTCTTGTCCTCCCCCACCCCCTTTTTTTTCTCCCCCACCATCCTCACCTCATTCACACAGACCCGGGTCCTACCCTGACTGATCTTAGCAGAACGCTCATTTGTGTTGCCCACTTACATTGATCTACCTAGTATATTTGCCATGTAGGAGGAAGCAGGTGGGTGACCTACATCTGTGGTCAGTGACCGCTTTTTGCCACCAAACATGGAGCTGTGACCCCATTTATTTTGCAGTCAGTTCTTTGGAGCATAAATGCAAAATGGACTACAGTGGTCTGTGTACTTAACTTTGATATGGACTGTGATATTTTACTATGCATTTTGTGCGAAATAAACTGATACAATACAATAATGCAATAAACAAATAACACTAAATTAATATATTTAGGTGAAACAAGTAGATTCGCGTATGTCAGAGGTCTACAACATAGAAAAGCCATCAATGATCCAACAAAGCACCAACATAATGCCTTTGCACGACAGATAATTGACCACCACCCTCAAAAGAGCCCTGAGTTCACAATAGAAATTATAAACAGCTACAAATCCCAACCAGAAAAACAAATAATCAGTAGTAGATATCATTAAATAAAACGTTTATATTAATAAAGTCAAAATTCAAGTTTTTAAGAAACAAATTCCCTTTTTTGAAGAGTACAGCTAACAAATAAAACCATACACTATAAATGATAATGCAATCAGACTAAGAATTTCAACGCGACTATAATAAAATTGGTTGTCAATTTCATTCATTACGCTCAATGTAATCCCTAATAAGGCGTCCAACTCAATAAAACACTGCAACGCATCTTCATATACTGTTTGATTTTTGATAGAAACATAAATAAAGATGGCAGAAAATTATGTGGTAGAAAAGTGATAAAACTCAGCCTCCGCCATCTTGTATGATCGTAATGCGCGTTACGATAATCAGTGTGAGCAGATTCATGAGGGTGGCTGCAATGTTTATCTTCTGTGCACGTGACTTTGACGACAGTCACGTGACCTGTCTAGACACTCACCGCTCAGGATGCAATATTGTAGTCAATATTCCGAACTCAAAACGGAAGTTTTTGCCTGATAAAAGGCTAATACTAATGAAAGTCGCATACACTATCACGGCGTGGGCCCCTTTTACTAAAACTTGTGCCTTCGAAAAATATTTACATCATATATTTAAACCCAGGTTTTCAAATCACATTTGTTATTAAATGAGTAGGTTCAATTACAAATGTGTTTTGAAAACCTGGGTTTGAAAATATGATGTAAAGCTGTAAAGAAATCGAAGTCAGAAGTGTTTAGTAAATGGGGCAATACTGAATGATGGTTCTAATTCCCTAAAAGACAAATCATTAGGCTAAATGCACTCTGAGTATCAGATGTGTGGGGGGGAGGAGGTACCATACGCCATAGGATCAATCCACTAAATGGTGGTTTGGTGGTTTCCAATAGGTTGCAGTATTTAAACAGGTCAAAAAAGAAATTATTACGCTAAATGTAACATAAGGTATAAATACTGCTTGGCTAACTTTGGAATGACTTTGCCTCCCCTGCCCAAAAAAGCTGGATCTGGTAGCGGTGGTTTGATTTGAGTAACACAGCAAACTTTAGGATCTGGCCGGTACGTGCGGGTCATTACGATGCTGATGCGCGTGTTTTATGCCATAGCAAGGTGAGTGTCGATGGCGGATGATCCATGAGGCTTTGCACAGCAACAACAACAATGCATTGACAATTCGACATTCTGGATTTCCCCCAATTCTATGGGGTATTGACACATCAGTCATAAGGCCTCTGCCGGGCTCGAACCCTGGGTCACTGTGGCACCTATTTACCAAGCGCTTAGGCTTGGACTTGGCACTGTGTGTATCAGACAGACAGTATAATACGCGCCCCTGGGCCGAGGGCGGTATACGTCTGTTCCTCGATTACGGAAAAGTATGGCCCTCCATGGGGTCCGATAATAACCACCACTGCGCTGCTCTGTGTCCATTTCAAAACATGCTTCTGAAAATTTCACGCGTCACTTTTTATATCATAATGGACATTATGGTACAGAAAGGCGTGTAACTGGTGTCACCCATGCACATCGATTTCAAATGTGTGTCCATTTGACAGGCTAAACAGGCTGAAAAACGGGCGTGTCGCCGTGTCACTTTTAACCCATGTAGGGACCTACAGGTGCCTGTCATAAAAACCGCGGCCTGATAGATCGAGATGTGGGGCAGAGTGACGGTCACAGCAGGTGGTGCCATACACCATGATGAAAACAGATAAAAATCATAAATAAACATGGACAAAATGGGGTGGGGGTTTATAAGGGGTCGGGAAATCCCACATTGCTAATTTTGTGTGATCTTTTTTCCCACATCTCACAAATTATAAGGCTTTTTCACGCATCCCGCATCCTTGAAATCCCATAAGCCTCTTATTTGTGGCTTTCCCCCCACATCCCACTTCCTTATAAACCAGCCTCAAAGGTGGATGTGAACAAACACAAGAAAATCTCATTTCTGCTATCTAAACTCCGCTAATGGTCTGGACACATGGGTGTGTGCTGAATTCATTTCTGCCGTATAACATTGTCTATCTTGATTATTAAGGACAGAAAATAAAGTTTAATCAAAATGTACTCGCAGAAGTAATATTAACATAAGGTAAGTATCAAGTAACGACCAGAAAGGTGGTTATACAGGTGTCCACTGGGACAGGGTTTTTGTGTCCATCGACGAAACTCGTTTTGCAACAATATGTGATGGTGAATACTGGCATGTAGGAGTATACCATGTGTAAAGTGAGCCCCCCTTTTACGTACACATGCTGTCTCAAATGGACACGCTTCGTGTCCACATAACATAGGTTCCTCTGTACTGGCACTACGTGCCCGTTGTCTACCTGACACTGGCAGACACTGGAACACGTTTTGTTTTTGATGCGGCGTTTGTAACCACTGTCATTTTGTTTTTACTACATTAACGATGCACAACAAGCGCCATACCGTACATTTTATTGAATTCTCGCTCATGCTGAATATCAAACATTTGCCAGTATTTTATTTGGTCACCTTTTATTTTATGGACGTGCATCTCGTGTTCGTGGGAGAGAGTTAGCCTTTCTAAAGGCTATGATATTTATAATTTAGTTTAAATATATATAGTTTCCTTCATATGAAAACAGCCACACAGAACACAACTCTGTTCACATGTATGTGCATATGTTAGACTGACTCTAATAGACTGATGTTTAAATATCATAGCCTTTTCTGAAGGCTGGCTTATGCTGTGGTGGTAAACAAAAAACATGCGGTCAGAGTCCTAGCATCAATCCAGCCGGCTTTCTAAGGAATACAGTCTTTATCAGCTTTGCATACAAGACAAAACCATGTGCTCACTGGTAGCACTCACGTTGCATAGCATGTATTTTTGACAGCTGATTTTTGATAGTTTACAACAAGTAAATACATGTACGTAACTAATGTTTAGTATTTCACAATGACCTAATAAATATGCCTTACTAAGTTGCTAAATATACTCTTGTAGTATGCAAAATAAGAAAACTTAGTGTTTCTTAATTTCATTTATATACACACTTATAATGTGTATGCTATCAGTGATATAATCAAACATTTTTTGTGTGATACTGAGAGATGTACAGTTTACTTTCTATGAAATTTCCATTTTCCCAATAGAATCAATATTCGTGTTATTACACATTCTTTGAAATCCCCAATTGAAGTACATGTATACAAATATAACATTTGCCATGAATAAAAACATACTAAATCTAAGCAATCCCATAGATCAACCACATTCAAGGCTTGCATAAACCTAGTTGTCATGCTGTTGGGTGTTGGTGACAGAGAGATTATTGTTTCTCTATGACCTCTATGGCATCGCATAAGTGACTTGTCTGTCACAGTAGACACTCATGCCTATACATACACTGCCAGAAACATTGCTAGCATGAGATATTGTATGCATATGCATGTAAACAAAACATAGCCAGAAACACACTCCAGTATGTATACATGACCAACACATGTGAGAGCTGATTACGGCTGTATTTGTTATGTGCTAGTAAATATTCAACAGGCTATGACGTAGCCGGTGTGGCCAAGTTAAGGCTGCGTGACGTGACGTCACCAGGGGATTAGCAAAGGCCAAGAATATCATCTCGCTTGACAAAGGCTGAGACATTTAGACTGAACAGGCTTTGAAAACACCACATGACTATATGCATTTACATCAGGTTTCGTAATGAATACCATTTGCCTGATCCAAAAATGGAAAAAAACAACGTAGGGTGAGAACTCACCTTGATTTTATCATTTCATTTTATTTCTATTTTTATTTGTTATTTATTTCTATTTATATTGTTATTATGTTTTATTTATTTTTTTTATTATTATTTGGGGAATAGGGCGTTCTGCTGTGGTCTTTTGGAAATGGCCTGGAAAATTGGTAGTAATTTTAGGGATGGGGAAGGGGTCTTATAATCTCTTTACTATGTGTTATATAGGTAAAACTGATTATCTTCAACTTCAAGTTTCCTTTGTAGTTCATTTGGTGTTTTGATTTTGCAAAAGGCCGTCCTCTGCGCTTGGAAATGCTCAATAACTTCTAAATTAACATCTGCTTCTGTAATTACATGATGAAGAATGAATAAAAACAATTCCAATCCAATTCAATCCAGATTCAATAAAGAAATACAGCCATAAAATAAAGCAATAGAATATACATGTAGAAACTCCGTGTGCGCCATGCAGCACTAGCTATTGCCCACCACCTTTTTACGTGTATGATACAATCAGCAGTTTGTGTAACACTTTTTACAGCTTTGTCTTATCACTGCTGGTTTCTGAGAACACAAAAACAGCCACCCACTATTTACTTTCGGTGTCTGTGGAACAGTTCACGTTTTGATCCCACTTAGAGCTTTGTTCGGTCATTCACGCTTACAGTTTTTATATCGTCTGTCCCGGTTCTGGGAAATCAGGTTGTTTTATCAGCCGATGACGTAATCTCGTTAAATCTATATCTTTTAAAGATTATGATTACAGTGCGACGTGTAGAAAAGGTCGTGAGCTTGTTGGCAAAACGGTTTTGGTTGAGAAAATGCATCTTCTGACATCGTCGGTCTACGGAAATCTCTTTCGTGTCATCATAGGCGCTCGCATCAGTACAGTAGATTTTTATTACTATATAGTTATAGAATAGAGAAAAATAACTTTGAAAGAAAGCTTTTCTACTTTAAATAAATTCTCTTTCAAAGTCCTTAAGTTTTGTATATTGATGCGAGCGCCTATGCGTCTCATGAGCCCCGAATAAATTTGCCTAACATTTACTATTTTTTGCGCTGCCCCTATACATGAACCCCAGATCTTCAAGCCCTCAACCACCCCCAAACAAAAGAAAGAAAACAGAAATAAAACAAAAAAACAGCACAAGATTATAAACAAAACAAAATCAAATTTTATTTTGAGAGTTTTTAGCACCCCCTTCCACTTACAAGCAGTCTTGTTNACCCCCCCTCCAAGCCGGACATTTCTGAGGCCATCTTGCAGACGTTGCACTGTACAGTGTACACAGTAGTTCCGGCCGCCGCCGCCGGGGTCGCTGTCCTCTCTCACTGGGCCGGCGGCGGTCGTTCACCCGGCCAGTCACGTGGTTTCGATTTATATTGACACCCAGCTTAGAGCTGGTCAAGTAGTCACGGGCGGACTGATGTGGTCACAATGAGCTAACGTGGTCATCATGCACGTGGCTGTTGTGGGAGGAACATTTGGGAAATGATGTACAGTACAACCTGTCAAAGAAGGCGCACATGAGACTGGCCTGAGGTGATGGCAATAGAGAGATGGTCTCTTTATACAGGTTTATGGTGCACCACAAGGAATGGTCTCTTTACAAAGGTGGTCTCGTTTGAAATGTGGTCTTAAATTGGAGATTCTATTGTGAGTATTCGTTGACAGAGCAATGCACAGTATATCCACTTGTTTCATACGATCTGGGCTTCAGCATGGTAAGTTCATAGAAAAGTCTCCCAACTTCGGCCAAACCTAACAGTTATACACTAGACCATATCGAACAGGCCTGTTGGTTCGCACTTTTACTCAGTTTCATAATCCATTGTCCTTGTTTGCAGGACATGAAAAAAATGTAATGTTAATTTGCATTGGAGCTGAAATTCTATCTCAGCTGCATTCATGGCAAAGCTTTCCCTTTTCGTAGAGCTTCTACTCTCATTTACGTCAGTCTATAAAGCTTGGTTTACATGTTCAACACTTCACATCACGTCGCCCTATTTTTGTGGGCTTTTGGCCACTTCCAGGCCGCGTATGTGCGGTGTGTTGTTAACTGCAACCAGTGGCCCCAAATATTGATTGCTGCCAGGTTTACAACCCCCAGTAGAATGCACCACTGATTTGTCAGGAGATCTTTGGTTGATTACTCGTGTGTGCAATGAAAAAAACTGGGTTAATACATGAATCCGGCTTGCATTACTTTCGCTTTGGGTGAAAGGATTGGCAGTTGTCTATTCAAATGTTTTTAAACATTATAGACCTTAGTAATATGAGTGGTAGTCATAAAGACGTCAGTTGTAAGAGAATTTTATTAATCAAGTTTCTTGATAAATTATAAAGTTTAAAACATGTCGTCAGTGAAGAGTTTCATGAGATGCATAAAGTTTTACACAATTGCTGTAAATGCTAATGCTACTACTTTCATTTAAACAACTGTCGAGCTTGATTTATGACTCAGCACAATAATCGTAAACTGCATTATGAACCATAAAGTCTTACAACACACACTATACATCAAAAGGACATGCAAGTAAATCTATCTAAGACATATGATACTACAGTTTGTTTTATTGATGTATATGTGTTTAAATATAGGCTATAGCCTAGACACCAGTAAGTAAAATGTATATTGTTCTCATATCAAAGCCCGTACTAAAGCAACTATCTATATTACTGTTGAAAATCCCAACTATGAGAATTGTGGATATGAAATACTGAAGTGCAGTCACCACCTGGAAACTGCAATTCAAAAGAAGGAATGCACTTGGTGGAGAATATATATTACTTCCAATTGTCTTGGCTCTTGATAAGACCTATTAATTTATGATACACCTGAATCAGAGGTTGCATCAAAAGTACAAGCATCTCCTGTTAGTTTTATTTGTAAATGATTTATGCAATGATTCGATGATGCCATTATCAAAAAGCGCATAAAAAGTGAGACGAAACAGACCAAAGTGCTGGTGATCAGGCGATTTGATACTTTTTGCTGATGCATGGTGAATTATTGCATTGTCATCATGTGGACCAGCGATGTAAAGGATTATCTAAATAAAGCAGTTTTCAAGACCCTGTTTCATGGCATAAATGGTTAGGCGGCGATGGAATTTTGTCCCCGCTACCTTAAATTAGGCGTGGCACGTATGGTACTAGCTGTACAGGACTAGTATTGCACAAAAGTGACTGGTCCTCCAGAAATATTACTTGTCTTACATGTTCTACGCCTTACGGCTTTGACAAAATTTGGCTGTCTGGAGGACGAGTAAGTTCATATATTTACTAGTCCTGGTGGTTTAGTAACTAGGAAGTAAACGAGTCACATTCATGTGTTGCAGCATTGCTTGACACAATTTTATCAAACATTTAAAAAGAAATGTCCAAAAATCTTAGAAAAATCAATATATTTGCGGACATCTTGGACACCATCTTGTAATTCTTAGATGAATTTACAATGTTTTTATAAATCTCATTTGATGCACAAAATTTAAGACAAATTTTATGAAAATGGTACACATGTAATTATTCTGACTTTTGAACTAAAAAAAGCCATTTAAAATCTTCTATTTAGCGGCCATTTTGAATTTTGAATATTCTGCCGGGTTGCTGCAAATCCATCCTTTCGTTTCTCGAGGCCACATCATGTTACATTGAATTCTAATTCTGTGGACCTAAAATACACATAGACTTTTGCCATCGGGTGGGTGGTGGTGGCTGAGGAGTTTATACGGCCTTAAAGAATCTCAATTTCCTAACTTTGTGGGCATATTTCCCACATCCCTAGATTTAGTGGCTTTTTTCTCCACATCTCACAAATCTTAAGGCTTTTTAGCCACATCTACACAAGATAAAGTTAAGCGAGGCGCACCTGTTGACGGCTGGCGCGCGCTGCCCTCCGAGCTGTGGCCGGGCGCCCGGGTTCTCCCCTCCGCCACTCCCGCCGCCGCCGCACAGAGGGCTGCCGCGTGACCGCCCCGTGGTCGCGCCGCCTGGAAACACAGCCTACTGTTATATCATGAAGATTAAACATCCAGGTTTACTTATATGTACAGTATTAAGTCTATACATACGTATATCCAGTTGTATAGACTAAATATTGCACATATATAGCCTACTGTTACATACGCCTCTATATGGACAGTGGCACCTCTCTGTTAGGATCACCTTTGGGACTAGTGTTAGGTTGTCTCAATAGAGAAGTGGTCTCTTTATGGTGGTTCCTTTTGGTAGCTTTATAAAGGTTTGAGACTATGAAAAGTGGTCTTGTTATAAAGGTGGTCTCAATAGAGAGGTGGTCTTAAATGCAGTGTGTAAAGTTAAGCCTATTATACGACATTTATACAGTAGAGCCTTCAATTAAGACCACCTCAGTGTGGAGACCATCTCAATAATAAGACCATTTTTCATTTAATAAAGCTACCAACATGAAGCTCTGTTTTACAGTAGACCCTATCTATAATGACCACCGAATGGGACTGGCTTAAGTGATCTGAATAGAGGTGATCTCTCAATCAGGGCCGTAGCCAGGATTGCAAACGACAGGAGGCAAAATATGTTGGGGAATGATGCAGGTAAACGCCATAGGCTGGCAGCTTTTAGCCCAAGAAAAAAATGCGGGTCTGTTAATAGCAAAGTTTGGGACTAGGAAAATGGTCTTGTTACAGAGATGGTGGTCGCAATACGGAGGTGGTCTTCATTGGAGATTCTGCTGTACAGCTTTGAGAGCTAGAATTCACAATTCCCACTTGCTTCAAATTAAGTATACACTTAATATATACGATAATAGTCCGTCAATGGCATGAGTGGTTGTGGATTTGAAAATAACAAATTTCATTACATATAACACACTGTTTTGAAAACTAAAGGAACTGAATATATAGCTGGATATTAGGCTGGTTCTGTGGAATAGACTTACGTCTAAGTTGAGGGTACTAATTTTAGATTAAAAACGTGCAGACATCAAAACAATCACTTAAATCATGTGTGTATACAAGCTGAGCATTGAAAAATTCATGTGGATTTACTTCCTGCTATGTTCATTTTCCCTTGAACGATACAGTTGCCCATTTTCGATGATTTAGCATATCCATTAAGAGTGTGATAGACCCTGCAGATGATGGACGACAGAGGCGAAACAGCCAAGAAAAAGCGAGCTGCTGGGCCAAAGAATGAGTTCAGGAAGTAGGTCATCGCAGCAACAGCAGCAGCTGACGGTATGGTGCTGCCGTCTAGTGGCGCAATCGGGAACTCCCAATTGAGACCACATCTATAATAAGACCACTTTTCACGGTCCTAAACCTTCATAAAGCTACCAAACTGAGCCTCTGTATAGAAACCACCTCTCTATTGACACCCCCTAACACAGGTCCCAATAGTGGTCCTAATAGGGAGATTTTACTGTATATATTCTGCGATATAGCGCTGACAGATCCAGGTCTATTTGTGTTTTTTTCTTGTTTTTTTCTTTTTTTTTTTTTTTTTTTTTTTTTTTTTTTTGGGGGATGGAAGGAGGGCGCACATAAGAGATTTCATTGATTTTATACGCTCGATCGATGGCGGAGATTCCAAAAACCCTATGAAAATAAGATGTTTTGGTAGGAAGAGGAAGTGTTATATAAACTTGAAGATGAGGTAGGAAAGATTACATGAAATAATCCATTATTGCTCTTTAACACAAATCAAAGGTTAGGAACTCAGATCCATTGTGAAATATTTACGATATTCCCAGTTATCACCGATTATGTTTAGTAATTTTTATATGTAATATTTCATTTTTTTCTTTAAATGTGGTTCTTCTGTACTTATCTTAAAAGTGGTTCTTCTGTATTTATGCTTTAGGTGGGTACATATTGCAAGCAAGATTAATAGAACATATATGAAAATTAAATTTTCATTATATTTTAACATTTTATATCACAAATATCAGAAAAAAATATAAAATACAATCATACAAAATATCATTCACACAAATATATATATTTTTTTAAAAAGCTCGACTTCTCGTAGAGAGTGTACAAGCATCCTTTTTCCAACACATGCACAGTAGCTTGATTTTATTGGCTGCATAGCAGAGGCCAGTAGCAAGATTATAGTGGCTACACTCTAAATAAGTGCATACCTTGTAATCATCACAGTATTAACGTCTATACTATAAACACGTATTCATGCACAGCCGCCAGGATGGACAGTCCTCACACTTTGACAGTAATGCCCCACCCCCAACCCCACCCGGTGTGTACCTGTGGTCTGTGAGGGAGTGTTACTGCTGCAGTGCTGCCACCACCGCCTGTGGCCGATCAGCACACCAAAGCCGTTTCCGGGATGCCCCGCTGCCGCCGCCGCAGACACGGACTTATCTGGGAAAAAAACAGGTGGTCAGAAAAACTTGACAACGAGGCTTATAGGCGGATCCAGGGGCCCAGGGGGCTTCTGCCCCCATTTTAGTTTTCACGTAAACAATTCAATTTTCATAGCGTTTTTTGCATCTCTGCGAGTCCTCGCGGGTACAAAATCCCACCCCTTTTCCGAAAACCTGGATCTGCCAGTGAGAACTACCCATTACTCTCAATACAATACAATTACGATTTCAGAATAGTTGGCTATACAAGATTACAGAAGGACTTTTTGTAAGATTCATATTGATTTATCATAAACCCTAGTGAATCTTCATAATAAGCAAGTCTTTAGATAATTACACACTTTGCATTAATGCTTATTGATTAACACTTTCATTTTTAGGTACCTACATGCTAATTAACTGTTTGGAAGGTTCTTGATATGTTTAAACATATATCCTGATACCAAGTAAAACGCTGAGCTTTTAAACAATTCTGTCCAGACACGTATGCAAAATCATAATGCATCCTTTGTAGACTGCCCTGTTGAGATTTGACTATCAGCTGTGAACTCTTGTATTTACGGCTTCAACACCAGGTAGCAGCACCTGAGTCTGTTGATTTACATGCACACAATAATTCATTTGCATATTGTTCTCCGCGTTTTCACGGGGAGACAGACAATCTCCAGTAGTTACAAGGATAGACAGAAGAAGAACTTTGCATGTTTATGAAAAACAAATCTTACCCAATTGATGTGTTGAAGTAAGCTAACTTTGTAAATGTACACTTTGAGGTTCCTAAGCTATCAAAGGACGTTTGAACGAATATCTAATGTTGTTTGCAGGCAATGAAGAGAAAATGAATTAAGTGACAGTATTAAATGTATATAAATGAAATTTTCTGAGTATAGTTATAAAAACGTGCCTAATATCTGTGAAAATCACATAAAGATTCGAACGGATGTTTCCTATACAACCTGATAGTTAAAATATCTTGCCACGTCTTATAAACAAGTATGGCCGGCGCTAAAGTCAGGCTCTCACATCACCGATTTTGATAGCACAACGCTCCTACCAAATGTGTCCACGTATCACAAACCGCACTGTATACGAACTTGAGTAAGCTTCGTAAAGCTCTTTCAATACTGACATCGTCTTGCAAGAAGCTGATAAGATTTAATCCAACTGAACCACCGATGGTGAAAGAACATCTGTCATAACACGTCAACAAACCCACCTAATCAAAGACCTTGGCGCTGTGTGCTGCGATACAGGTCTTGTTTCACATACAAAATGGCAGGTATAAAAAGATACGGCTTTGATAGAATATGCGGCTGAGCTGTAAGTGTATTGTACTGAGCAGCAGTTGAAGGCTGCTGGAGAACAATCAACGTGTAGTACAATGTCGGCACTTCGTGTAACAAGCGGAGAGAAGGGGGTGGGGGTGGGGGTGCGGTCTGGATACTTAGGAACAACTACAAGCACAAATCAGAGATATGAATGGTCGGTCTAAGGGATGTTTCTCAGCTTATTTACAATCTGCATATGATATATGCAGCGTTACACAGCTCTATACTGTGTATATAGGCGTGGGACACGAGGTTGCACAATACAGAGATAGTGTGATGTTCACTTGGTGGTTTAAAGACACTGTCCTGATAACCAGATTGATTCGAGACCAGCCAAGCACACTGTTTAAAAGGTACATTTTGCCTGCTCCACACGTGCGATAAAGTATCAGCCTAATCTTAATTTAAAAAACACACAAAAGAAATCCCCCCCCCAACATTATGGAACCACAAAGAAATGTGGTTCCAGATGCTTTTCTTTGGTAGCAACAGCAGTTTTGATATACAAAAATCACCCAGCCTCTACCTCCCGCCTCCCAGCCGCCTCTCGCCGATCCCCCGCCGGCAGCTCGCGGCTGCTGCTCGTCCTTGAGCTCAGGGTAAAGTCCGCGTGATCGTCACCGCGGGTTGTTCACCTCGCGCCGCCCGGTCACTGCCGCCGCCAGCATTAGGGCTTCTCTCCTGTATCAAGGCGGGCTGCTGGTGTGACGCCTTGTACGTCGTGAGCTGCTCACCGCAGAGTGATGACCAGCTGTCTGCTCTGGTTGTTTCTTTCTCTTGGCACGTACAGTGGAAACTCCAAATATGATCAATTCTATTAAGAGATCGCCTCTACAGTAGAGACCACTTTTCACGGTGCCAAAGCTTCATAAAGCTACCAAAATGAGCCTCTGTGTATAGAGACCACCTCTCTGTTGAGACCACTTAACACTGGCCCAAAAGGTGGTCCTAATATAAAGAGAGGTTCCAGTGTACAGCAGAACCTCTAATTATGAATAATTCTATAAAGAGATCACGTATAACAGCAGACCATTTATTGCGATCCCAGGCATCATATTATAAAGGGGAGGGACCACCGTGAACCACCAGGAAATGACCACCTCTCTGTTGAGACCAATCAAGGCCACTTACACAGGTTTTAGACAGGTTCTACTCAGTCTCTATTGTATAAAATGTATACTGTGAACTTGTGACAGGTGACACCTTTCTAATGGTGACAATTTTGTGTTTTAACAACAAGACAGCGCACTGTGTAGTACAAACACGTTCTCAGGTCTCAGTTTCTTATTAAGTGTTTCAACTGTGCATCCAATATCTAGTATACGTTGCTCTGGTTATCAACATAACATGGCATTGTAATAACAGACCTCCTAATCCGGGACACAAATCTTCAACTTCAACCCCTGTGGCTTAAAATACAACAGTCGTTTTTTCATCAATTGTACACATTTCAGAACATTTTTTCTAAGTAACACAAGAACTTTGAGGCCTGGTTGGAATTGGCAGGCACAAGATTTAATGGCGACGTCCCAAGGTCGCAGCAGAGCTTTAAAAACTATCAACCACAAGATTTCAGCTTGGCCTCGGAGTTTACATGTTATACTTATACCTTGTATGTTTCATGTGGCAACAATCATTATCATCACATAAAATTGCAACTGTCGGTTCAGCTTGACATAAGCAGATCCATTGGGGCAGGGGGCATGGTCTCCATTCAGAGGTGATCTCTTTAAGGAGGTTCATTTTGATAGCTCAATAGGGAGGTGGCGATTATGTCATTCTAGCTGTTGCCTAATCCATTTGTTTACACTATTTGCAATAAAATATGTTTGCGATAATAGTGAGGTGGGTTGGATATAGAGGTGGTCTGAATTGGAGGTCTCACTTTTGGATAAACAAACAAGAGCCCGTGGATTCTAATAACGCCCATGATTTGTCGCCATTCACTGTAAATGTCAATGACGCACTCGTAAAACAGAAAGCACTTTCAGGCTATGAATTGATACATTCATTTCATTTACGACTCGCCTTAATAAGCTTGAAACAGTCTCAAGGACACGCCCACCTCTTGTCTGCTGAGGATCATGACCTGCATAGAGAGGTCTACACCGTCTCAAACAGCAAACCAGCACAACTACAAATCATCCTCAATTATCCCCAATATCATGAAATCCATCTGGATCAGCACAATCCGTCTGGATCAGGGCGGCGGCGAGGAATCCACCTGGATCCGCCCATCCCATGATCCCTGCTGACACACGGCCGGGCCTTGGCGGTGGAGGCCTCTCATTGTCCTCTCCAACTAGTGGACGCAGCGGGCAATAACGGCCCCATGGGTCAAAGTCCAGAAACCATTATGTAGAAACTGTGCTTTGGTTGATGCGGTATAATCGTCACCTATACGTAGCAAAACAGCAATGTTGACTCCTTTATTTAGGTGTCAGCACTGACATTGGTCATAGTCTATGCTTTCTATGTAAATATGGCCAATACGGAAGACTCCTGTATTCAGATGTCAGCACTCCAGCTCTACATACTCTAGAAGCACTGTGTATGTCAACACGGGGCTGGGATCACACGGCGTCACTTGACAACAGTGTAGCCACAGGAGGCAGCTGTGGGCGAGGCGGCGGCCATCGGGTGACGTAAAGTCAGCCCAAGTGACCACACAGTGACCGCCGGCCTCAAGGTTCCCTTTGTTGATACAATAGCAGAGTGTAACGGCCATTTGACTGCAGCATGGAGCAAGGCTACAACATCAAACCTTGGTATTACCTCACTATTGTGACTGTATCCTCTTGTTGCTGACATACACTATGGTATGTTCATGTGATCTGGTGTATAGATTGTACGCTGATGGATGGACGTCAGTGCCAATGTTAGAGTATCACGGCCTTGATGGGGGTTGGCGGACAAGGCTCCACTGGATGCTATGCTATTTTGAATGTACAGTGGAAACTCCAATACGCCCCCCCCCCCCACCCCCGAAATGGTCGTTAAGACCACCTCTATTATATATTAGACCATTTTAGGGTTCCAAACTGCCTTTATACAAAGACATCCATGAATCTCCATAAAGACGTTAGAGATCACCGAGTTTTAACATCAGCGCTTACAGAGTCTTAATTGAAGGCTATCGTATCTTGATGATACAATGATTTCGCTAATTAGTCATGATAGTAATAAGAACACTTGTGAGCAGGTTGTACTTGGAGTTGCACTGTACGTTATTGTTGTTCGCGGGCTGTTGGACCTGAGGGGGGTGGGGGGGGGGTAGCGGCGCAGTGAGTGAGTGAAGGCTCCGACCCTGATCAGTCCCACGACACAAGCAACTGACATCAGGCGTCACATTTGTGTGTGGCTGTGCTGTCAAGTCAACACTTGCCACAGGTAGAGTAGAACCTCTTTCTAAGACCAACCTCTATATTGAAACCACCTCTGTAATAGGAACATTTTTCATGCTCCCAAACGTTGATGAAGTGACCAAAATGAACATCCTTATAAAAAAACACCTCTCTAGTAAGACCACTAGGGGTCAGCCCCACGGGCTGTCTTAATAGAGAGGGTCGAACCTTGTAGTCTGCGTTCTACGGAGTCATCTGAACTATCAATGGTGTGCACGCCCGATCATTCTGATTGTGACCATGTACCCGAGTATGTGACAAGTACACGACAAATGCCCCCAATCAGGTTGAGTTCACCACAATGTGATGAAAACATGACTCATTAACATCAACGATACTATATTCGATGTGCTATCCTAGATAACAGGCTAAATGAGTGAGTCGATAAACCTAGTCGTTGGTATTAAACAGAAAACGATGTACGTAACAACATGGCCAATTTTAAGACCTTTCCACAAGGTGTTTTCACCGTATTACGGTGACATCATCAGTAACCTTTATCATTTAGCTTCAGCTATGTTGGCAGTAAAGTCAAGGCTGCGAACATATAAATATACGTCTATAGAGAAGGTTCAATGACAGTGGCGGCCCGCAGGAGCAGGTTAGAGCTCTTTGGGCATACATTAGTGAGCTAACGTTCTAACACAACAAACAGTTGTGATATCAGCCTTTGTTCATCATTTTATAATGTACTATATGCCTCTTTTGACAACTACTTAATGAAAACACGGAGTTTATATGTGGTTTCACATTGTTAGTATTTTATCACCATGGAACAAACGTTCCAGAATCCAAATCAAATCACATATTTACTCAATGTTTTAAACGCCAAAGGTTTCTTTTCCATCATCTTTTGACATCGTTCTAGTTTAGATGTCAAGAGTGTGCTTGAACTTGAGTGTACTTTTTTATTGTAAAATCAAAAATACAAATACGTTTTGAACACTATTCGCAGAGAACTTTATAAGCAACCTGTCAATTCTTTACTAGTTCCATATCGGTGTGCATACCGGTGTCATACACTGAGTCACATGAACCTGATGACAATCAGTATTGCAAGCCAAGGACTCCAGTCAAGCTGAAGGCCAGCCCAGACGTCAGGCTAATCCTACAAGGCTTCTGGGTCACGCAAAGGTCAATCTGAAACTAAAAGGTCATGTGATGCGCGTGCAGCCGTGTGACGTCACGCATTTATTGACCCAGTTTCGAGATCACTCCTATTTTGCAGGCAATAACTATAATGAGCTACAATGTCGGATGTTATTATACGAGGAGTGCTTTAGAAGCAACCTCGCCGGAGGGTGCGAGTGGGTGCCAGTGAGTGCATTACGCTGATTCACAAGGTCCATGTCATGGTGACCCCGGACTAGTAAGAGGACCACCTTTCTGAGCCAGCCACCTGTGAGTAGCAACCGGTGGCTCATAATGGTAAAGAGCGTGGATTAGATTCCAAAAACATACTAACATGCGTCCAGTTGACCCTTGTTATGTGATATTATTAAAACAAACAGATCAATGGAACAGCAATTGCATTTTAAATTTATACCTATTTTGGACAGTGAGCCCACATCTGTAATGCACACTGCTTCCTGCAGTCCCAAATCGCCATAACGAGACCGGCAGAACCCTCCACATGAGACCACCTCTTTAAGACCATCACTTGAGGCGGATTCAATGAGCACAGTTTGAGTAAACCACGCGCAGTGGAGTGATATCAGCAACAACGAAGGCTACACAACCTACCTAGTTGAGTTGGTTTTTATGTATCCTTGTAAAACGCGGGCGATCACTATTCACTGTAGTAATTTAAACTCTGCCAAGCGTATATAATCCAAGTGACCATTGGTATACTACTTATATCCACAACTTGGCCTATCAAGTCAATCTGAATCTCTTAAAACATGAAAGTTAGGTCAGACTGCAGAGTATTGATGTTATACTAAACAACATTTTGCTCCACATATCACGATGGCAGGCCTGTTAGTAGCATTCTATTCATGTCTATTTCTACCTTCGTCGGCAGATCGGGTTTAGATACACGTCACAGGCATGCACGAAGAGAAGAGATTGTATTTCACAGAAAGTATATTAGCTAAAATGTCAGAGCGACCTTCCAATGGGTGTAAAGAACACAGCAAGCATTAACATCTGCTTCATCAGTCATTAGACTCTGTCCTGGTGTTTCATGGAAAGAAAACATCCAAATCGAGCATAAGCACACAACCGAACAACATAATACACCTGCCCATTCTTTAGAATCAAAGCACTAAATGACCTCTTTCAAAACAGAACTATTTCTAAGATTAGTTCTGCTGTTTCGTGTGTATCCCGTTTCCATTTGACAGTATTGCAAATAGTTAGATATCTGCAGAGCACCCCAGTTCTCACCTACTGTACATATCCCATCAATTGGAGGACTCCTCGCACTTATCAATACCGATCGATAACAATCAATACTGATCACATCAGCGCCGCAGACGTAAATATCCGTCTCAATGACCGCTAACTGACCACTAACTGACCGTAAAACTGACCGCATTGACACATGGAGCCGACATTGGCAAGATACGTCTGCCAAGTAGTGGTGTTTGGTGGACAGCGAAACCTCCAATTAGCACCACCTCTCTATGGAGGCCGCTGTAAGCCAAAGCATTCATCAAAGTCACAATCCACACAGTTTATGTCGGCGCCTGCGGATTGTCAGCCTATATTCTAATCATTAAACTAAAGCCTTGTAATTTTGCAACCCGTGAGGGTCTGTTATTGGCGAATAAACATATTCTTATTCTTACATTAAAGTGATGTGACTACCTAACCTCTAGTTGGGTGACCTCATCCCAACCGTGTATAGATGAATCAGCCGTAGGATATATATTGTTTCAAGGACCCCGCAAATGTGGCAACAGACGTGTCACAATGTAACGTATTTATTAGTTACTTGTACAGTAGGACATCCCTCAAGTGGTCTCAACCGAGAGGTGGTCTATATACACAAGTTTGGGACCTTGAGAAATGGTCTTATTTGAGCATGCTCTCAACAGAAAGATGGTCCAATTGTCTCCTTGCTCGATGCTCCGTGGTCCAGTGCCCGGCCTCTGGCGTGTGGGCCTCCTGGACCTGCAGGGTAGACCACCTCTATAATGAGGCTACGTTTCATGGTCCTCGGTCTCCAACGGTGTCTCCAACAGTAGTCAATGTATTTGACTGAAATTGTGCCGGTATAGGTCGAGAGACATGTCAAAATTTATCTGTGAAAGTTTCGTGAGTATCGAACAAACATTTCGTACTGTTTTCTATAGAGCTGCAATGTATATTGTAAAATTCTGATTTAAATGTTATGCTCAGTTGACTGACAAATACGCTTTGACAGAGGTTTGTTCACTGAGATGATTATATTCATTCAAATAAGTGTAACAGAAAACGTAGAACAATCTAAATACCACAGAATACCATCAAATCAATGCTGTTCCACCAGTATTTAAGCTAAGACTCGTTATATCATAGATTGTATATATGTTAAGATATAGGTGACTGATAACCCCTGAAGGGGTGGGTATATATATTTGTAACATAATTGACTTATATGTTATTGTAATTGAATTTTTATACCATGTCACTATAATAAACCAATCAAATCAATCAAATGAAATCCGCCAAGTTATAGATATCCGAAATCCGTTATCCTCATATTTTCACAGTATCGTCCAACACAAAAGAAGGCCCAATGCTCAGATCTAAGTCAAACTACTTATGCTCAAACAGAGACATGTAAAAAGCAGCTTTTCAAATTGGTATTAGCCTATATTGTATCATTATACACACGCACACCACATAGTACATGATCACTTCATTAAAACCCCTCTCAGTCCAACATCCAGTAAACGTGTAAGGCAATAGCTGGGGTCGGCGCCCCACCAGCGCTTATATCACCGCTTGACCTTGACCAAATCAAATTAGCAACAAAGCCGTAGTGTTGTCTGTCCGCCGACCTGATGTATATAAACATCAAGGCCACGGTAATTGACCAGCGTATGACCGTGTGTGTGTATGTAAGCGTCTATTGTTCTGTAACATGACAATGGAAGTCATGTACATCGGCCAGATGTGGTCATAGCTAAAGGGTTAGCGCTCAGCCAGCATTAACAATCCATTGAAAGAGAAGATTCAAATTTACAAGTGCGATTTAGTCAGCTGTGTTCAAAGCTGTTATTGTTTCTTCAATAATTGTGCGGGCTTGGAAGAGTATCAATACCAGGAAGTTGTTTTTCATTTGGTTTGGTTTAGTTGGCACAGGGCTAGACTACCACATGGGACATTGGCTAACTTTTTAGCAGGTTTTACAATCCAGCTATATTGAAGAATAAGAAACTATCTAATATTCTATATTCGTATATAACCATGGTAGTTATGAAGATTGTTCTTGGCTCATTGAAAAGACTTGATCGTGTATATTGGTGGAGCTGTGAAGTCACCGAAACGCTGGTATGTAAGGTAGATCACACCTCTTGTATTATCACCTACATGGAATCACTAATTAGTTGACTAATTGACTAATTAGCTGGTGTCAAGAAGCGGACCTTTATGAACCAGACTTGTTAGTGCATGTAAACACCGCGATCGCTCAGTCAGATCATATTACAGTGGAATCTGTTCATGTGACCACAGGTTGGTTCAGATTAACAAACAATGATGCATAACGATAGATTCGGGGGTGTAAGGGGTCTACCTTTTTACATGGCCCAGTGGGATTTGGGGGAAAGCATGTAGGGTGGGTGAAATTCAAGTTGTTTTGGGTCTTTTCTTTGTTTACAATTTTCTTTCTTTATTGGGGTGGGGCTGGAATTTCTTAACAAACTTAGACTGGGGTCTGAAAATCATACTATAATGACATGGTATTTCATACCCCCCCCCACAAATCGATGCCCCTGAGACACATCGCCTGGAATCGCCATACAGACTGAAAAAGGGACGGGGATATTGACGTGATTATAGACGTGAAGATATGGTCACTATAATAATTATGGCTGATGGTGAAGGTCAGTATAATTAGCGAGACTGGTCATCTCGCGGCTATAGGTTAATTAGCCCACTGTGGAGCGGTGACCACTGACCAGACGTGCCCTGGTGACCTTGACCCTCTAGTGCGGGCAGTGACCACGTCTGGTGACCTACAAACCGGCCAAAAAAGGTAGACATTGTACCACTCGCTCTGTGACGCACCCCGAGATCCCGTATTCTGATTGATCTGAGAGCCGAAATCAGCGGGCATATATTTCTTCATATATGACCATCTCTTGGATCATATAAATAACATACAAATAGGTATGACAATGGTAGAAAATGATTGCAGTTTAATCCATAAAATGTACTTAATGTTTTTGATCTAGCTATAACAGTTTTTTTTTTAATTTTCATAAAATATTATGTGCGTGATATAATGAATATATGTTATGTTTTTATTTGATTATGACCAGGATAAAAATCTACCATGACAATAACTGTGTTTACAGCCAGAGAAGTGTTGTTTTGTTATTTCTCATTAAAATTGAGAAGGTCTCTCTAGAGATGAAACACTAATATTTACAAATAACAGCAAACAATTTGTTGTGTTTACTTAAACTTAAAACTCAGTGATAAGAGAGACATCTAAACATAATATCCTATTTATCCATGTTTGGTAACACAATGTTTAACAAGCAGTGGTCAGTGGCAGAAGCTTGACCACGTCCACGGCTACTCTAAGTGACCTTGATCATTATATGCAGAGACAGAAGTCATAGAGTAATATATCATATATCAATACGTGAGACGCCACAGTGATACTTGGACACCAGGCAACAGTCATAACGTTTACGAGGCTAGGACTATAAAAACTTATATGTCAATTTATATCATTATCCCCTACTCTACTACATGCACTATGGGTTGTTTCAATGAAACTTTCGGTCATTGTGCCTCTGCAGCTCAAGTTGGTACTTAGTGACATGACATTTATACTTGTATTAGTAAGTTGTTTGATTTTGAACAATAACCAGATACTTTAAGTGTCTTACCACCTTCAGGCGGGTTTATTATTGCAGAAGCCAGAACTCACCTAAAACAAAACAAAAACAGCATTACATTAGTATACATGACTTCCTATTATATTCATATCAGCATCTTAGCAGTAATCAAGAAACTATTCTTCTCACAATCGCGATGTATTACGGTCGATTCCTGGTATGAATATCAAGATTCACATTTCTTCCTTGTATACGTTTACGATTATAGTTTCCTAATAATGGCGATATCTAGGACCCTACAATGTCATGATCTACCAGCAGACATATGTAATTTTTTGTACTTTGCTTTGTTATATACACTGTGCTTTTAGTCTGAATTTCCAGGGTTCATTTTGGAAGTTTGGTGAAAGCTAAAAATACAGCGTACAATATGTCTTTATATTTTGTACACCTAATTTGTATAACTTCAGTAAAAGAAAATAGGCATTTCATAAAGATTTCCCCGTACCACTGTTAGTTTAATCACATTTCATTGAAACACAATGTACAGACAGCTTAAATGTCGTATAATTGGATGTAGCTAGCTCGTACTCTCATATTACAGGGACTATACATTTCATTTTCAAAGCAACATTCAAATGACATATCTAGAAAACCAGATCCACTGTTGCAATTGCCTTTCTTCGTCACGTGCGATTGAAGCCTTCCTCTAATACCAAGGACTCTACATCATTTACGTAGTTCATGTACATTGTACACTGATTGCTAATACAGTGATGAGTTTTCCTTCCACACCGTCCTTACACAGCCATCATTGCGGGTCAATACTCCATGTTTGTACACAACAAACATTTGTACAGGACC
This sequence comes from Streblospio benedicti, assembly GCA_019095985.1. NCBI lineage: Eukaryota > Metazoa > Annelida > Polychaeta > Spionida > Spionidae > Streblospio > Streblospio benedicti. Next base: position 10,383,377 of record CM032667.1, on the reverse strand, counting down.
AACACTCCACACACTGGGCCAAGGCCGTCCACTCACTGTTTGCTTATATAGTGCTATCACTCTCTAGGAAAAGTCCTTTTGTGTGAATAACATTTTATATTATTGTATCATAATACATGTAAATTGAAACTGGTTTTAATTAGTGATTGGTTAACTTACTAGACTACATACAGTTTGTTGGCTGCCTGTAAAAGACTATGCCGTTTGTCAGAGTTAGGATTGTATGGCGATAACCCGTACCCCTTACAATTAAATTTTAATTATAAGGGTCAGGGGTTACAGTGTCAATGCCGCCGCCGCCGCCAGAATGACACAATTGTTGTTACAGTCCGAACTCTCTCGTGCCATGGCCTGCTTCTCCTGACCATGTCTGGCGATTGTGATGATGCTAGCCAGACCAGTACAAGGTTTACAAAACAGTTTCGAAGCTTCACCTGACTCTCAGTTGAAAATTCATAAGGTTTCTGGTCCGTACAGCCAATCAGAGCAGCTCATTTGCATACACACATCACAAAATCAACTCATGTATTCGAACTATTAGATAAATCATAGCTGGGGATGCGTGTGTGTTATCTTCCTTCGGGACAGTCACTGTGACGATCCGGGTTTTCCTACAGACCCGGGCCCCCACAATGGCCCTCTCACTCTAAGTGAGTCCGGGTAAACATAACTGCCCGCTGCCGCCATAACGATTTTCGCAAGTGAAGTGTCGCAGTGACAAAAGTTCTTTATGTTCACTTTATCGACCTGACTCACTGAGGTGTTATTGTGTCAAAGCTTCTATTCATTTGGTGTACTGTAGCCTGTTTCATATCAAATTTGAATCCATTTATTTTGCTACTGTTAAATAGTGTCTGCAAAAATAAGATCTGAATAAATCTAGAAAACTAACATCAATTTAAGATATGTTTTACTGATACGTTTTCATTTTTGGTATTGTGCTTTCCGCTTATGCCAGTTTGACATCATAGCATAGAAGGAAAACACGACACTCAGAATGAGACCATAATGCTCTGTTTACACTGGACAAAATTGATAAGAAATGGTGTCCGGCAAACAGTCCAGTAGACAAACATCAGCAAGGTCCTCTCATAAGACAGTCGATAGCCAGTGTACTGGCGAAGGTTCTGACAGAAAAGCAGCAGTTATCACATGTCGCAGCCACGTGTCATTGTTGTGACACCAAACATGTGCGACACTTCTCACCACTAATGAGCCAGTGATAGTTTGAGTTTTGTAGTGGTCGGATACTGAGCTTATAATGATCATATGTCATATGCAAGCATACATGATACGGTGAGAATTGGAACGTCTCTGGCAGATCCAGTATTCAAAACAATGAATGGGTGGTCACCCATGGGGTTTCATGGAATTCATATGCGAGAAGGCTCGTGGGAATGGAAAAAAGAGCAAAACATGAAAATTATTTTCTGTGATCGATGAAAAGGGGAGGGGGCGACCGGCCTATAGTAAAAGTCAGGCCCATGGCATTACCAATAGTGTGTGGGTGAAATAAATAAAAACATAACCAAAACCAATCATCTAGTTACCAATATCTTTTTGGGGAAACCAGAAATAATTAAATTCCAATCGAATTTATTATAAATAGCTGTTTTTTGTTGTTGTGATAGACCACAGTTTTCAAATAGCCTCACCAGTCTCATCTTGCTTCTTACGGGCTTTTCAGATATCCAAATACCTAGACAGAGAGTGCTCTATACGAGTAAAATGCAAGACGTTTCCAAGAAGGCATGCGTTATAAAGGAGACCTCATAGCAGCACACCCCTATGTAATTGTATAGTAAACAGTTGCTAATTAACGCAAGAACTTGACATTTTCTCCCAACACGCTGGGGATACAGTATGTAGAAGGCCACAGTAACCAAGGCAACGGGTGGTGTGAATTATAGAACTCGTGTACAGAAGAACTACCTCTAATTAAAAGTCCATCTCTATAAAGAGACAGGCTCTATGATAAGATAATTTCATGAAGTCACACGCCTTCACAAAGCAACCGACACGAACTTCTGAAATGATTAAAGAATTCCCTCTCTACTGAGACCACTTGAGCCCAGCCACTGCAGGGTGGTCTCAATAGAGAGGTGGCACTGAATACAGTGTGTGTACCTGTGATGCTCCCACAGCCGTGCAGTCTGCGCCTGTCCTGCTGCTGCCGCCCACACGTGCTATTCACCAGAGTGAACATGTTCGCAGATTGTGACACGAGCATTCATCCACTCACAGACTGAATAAACGGATTCCTGCAGACAACTTAGATTTGTATCCAGATCAGAGATTGGAAAAAAAGATGCAGTCCTGCCACCGTCTTCTTGCAATGCTCTTTTGTTCTCCAGTGTTTTGTGACCACTGTGTTAGCACTGAGTGTTTCTCCTCACCAGTACACACGGGCGAACATCCCACTTATGTATGCTCTACCTGTGTATAACTGCATCTGTTCATCTGGACTTTAAGCCACTGTGTTGTTTTCCTTTATTAGCTCAATGTCACGTGGCTTTGTTATTGCAACAAACCGAAACAAACTGCGCGTGTCACGTGTCTAAACACGTGCACCACGTCACACTTATATAGCATAGATGCCGCCCATACAGCCAGATGGCCATCTCTTGGCTATGACCAGCCACAGATTTACAACATTGATTTGCTCTAATAACAAATCACACCTACAGAAACTGGCCACTGCGCTGGTCACTAATCAAGGATTCAGTGGCAGTAACTGGCACGTGCAGATTCTTTTCCCTTTTTTCACTTAGTCTGTGGGGCGCTAGTTAGGATTGTATGGCGATAACCCCTGCCCCGTACAATTAAATTTTAATTGTAAGGGGCATTGGTTACCGTGCCAATGCCGCCGTCGTACCTTACAATGACACGGTTGTACACACTCGCTGGAGGGTTACAGTCCGAACTCTCTCGTGCCATGGCCTGCTTCTCCTGACCATGTCTGGCGATTGTGATGATGCTAGCCAGACCAGTACAAGGTTTACATAACATTTTGAAGCTACAACTTACTTTCAGTTTGGACTAAGGTCCCAGTTATGAGTTATGTTCACGTGTCATGTAGTTGCACAACGAATTCTCTAAATGAATAGAATATGATCAAAAACACAGTTTACAATATGATAAGCCAAGTTAGAACCACGTACAACACAAACATTAATAGTGTGTTCTGTGTGTGTTCTGTCGTGGACGAAGGAGTCCTGAACAATCGTGGAACTTAAACATATATGTTTTTCCACTCACTTTAGTATGGACACTGGTGGGATCTGGGGACAGGAGCGTAACCCTGCAAAGACAATCGTGGAACTTAATACGGAGAAATGGAAATGACATGATGGTGCCATGTTTATTTGTGTTAATCACATGTTTAACCTTCGCTACATGAAAGTACATAGTCTGATCCCTGAACAGCGCTAACACACACACACACACATAACACAAAAAAAATGAAAATGCTTGTTTAAAAAACTTTTTAAAAAGAGTAGGGTCATAAACTTGTACTCGATACATTTTAGTGGCTGTGAATTTCAGGTTTGACCAAATTCTACTTAGAGTCAAAGAACAGATTCAGTGGTTGTGTGTATGGCATTTAGTAGTGACAAGAACTTTCCTACAACAACAATGATAGCAGTGAAATAGAATAAGTGTTATCATTGTTGATAGAAAGAACGTTCTCACATACATGTACAAGGCTTTAGATTGCCAAATTCAACTTACAACTGCGCTTGGAAATCAACAGACAATTCCCAACATTACACCCGCAATAGATAACTGATATTTCTGCCCATACCTAATATCAACCTAGTATAAATAGCCATTGCTTTAAGTTTAAAAAATGTAATATATATACATATATACAAGGACAGATGACTCTACACTATAGCATGTTTCTTGCTGGTGATAAATACTGGGAACCCTGTAGTACCTGTCCAGGTTTCCTCGTCGTCGTCCGGCCCGTATCCGTTAGAGTCGGTGACCACGACAGACATGCCGACTGTATCCACTAGACCGCGCGGTATCCTGTAGCCTTTGAATCACAGTTCTTATGCATCACAGCTATTGTAAACTTAAAGGTCACTGTTTAATATCACAGGCTGTGAGATGGTTTAGTGAACAGTTGAGTACTAGTAATCACTTGGTTTTATCCGTTTGTAGGCTTGTGCATTCCGATTTGTGTATAATCTATTTGCATGTATTCTAAGTTGTCTAAAGATTTTATATATGTAACTCAATACTGACTATATCAGTGAAAAATATTTACGAATATATCACTTGACATGAATTCCTTCTTCAATCCTTATCAGATCACAGTTTGAGTACAGTTTTATACCACCCTGAAATAAAGCAGAATTCCTGGTTGAAAACACGATTGGCCTCCAGGTTGAAAGACTAAACTGTTATTGGCGTCATCAACATTTGCTCGATTTCGCACTATTAAAGACACTAATACAATAGAACCTCTCTATTAAGACCATCCGAGTCACTGACCTCAAGTTGTCTCAATAGAGGTGGCCTTTTTATGGAGGTTCAAGACAGTCCAGTTATGGCGCCGAGAGAACGGCCATTACTATAAAGGTCGTCTCGATAGAGAGGTACTCTGTATTTGTACTGTATTTCACTATGCGTCAATACTTTTATCTGCCCCTGTACACAGGCACAACACTGGCAACCGTGTGTCTACTGTACTATCATAATCACCCACACCACTAGTCCAACCAGAATATATATTGCATGTAACACTCGGCCTGGTTGATCGAGGCTAGCACAGCACTGGCGCACGCCGCACTGTACTCGACTGCCTTGTAGCAGGATTACTGATCTATGGACGCTCCAGACATGATCCTTGAGCGGCGGCGGCGGCGGCAGCGGTCACTCGCCCCCGGCTGATATCAGAGATCAGCTGACCGCTACAGTGGGCTGCTGTGAACGAGACAGGCGTAGACCGACGATACGGGGAAATGTATGTACAGTGTCTACAGTACAACCTCCAATTAAGACCACCTCTATAACGAGAACACATCTATAATTAGACCACTTTCTCGGTCCCGGATCATTCAAAACGATTTCAATGGGAACCTACTCCATATAAAGCGCACCTATCCATTGTGACCACTTTAAGATGGTCCCGCAAGTGGTCCTTTTAGAGAGGTTCTACGGTACGTTGCAATGTGTCAGTTTGGAACCTCTGTTATCATAGGCATTATTGGTTCAAACAGATCCCATGTTTGTCCCCTGCGCCCAGGGCAGGACCCCCAGCGCCAGCCACACACCGACAACGAAGACCCGCAGGTTGAACGGACGGCAGGGTAAATGATTACAACGAGTCTCCGCTGAACAAAGCTTACAAACACAGGCTGCACTGTTTAGAGCCAACACTCGTTTTTTCAACGACTCTCTGGTGTAAACATAGCTTACTTTCGTACGTTACAGCGCAACTTCCAAACGCAGCGTGTATTTATAAAGTGTTACGCCTGTACACGGGCAACGATTCGTTTGTTCAGCATATTTCGGGGTTATTTATTTTATACATAACGGACCCATCCGCTCCACAACCAGCTGGCCTAGTGGCACAGCCGGTTGTTTTGGCGGTGGTTGTACCGTAAACTGACTAAGCTATCACTTGCCAATGGGCAACCTTGGGCCGAGGCATTATGTGGCCGTATACCTCTTATTATCGACTAACCTTTTTATGGAAGAGAATTAGTCAGAAGCCACACTTAACATCATTATATTATCGAATGCCATCATAATTTATATCAGCAAGAAGTTTCAAGAACTTTGAAAGGAACAAGTAAATAGCTTCGTAGTATGCATTGCAGGTTGCTGCATATTTCTAACTACAGTCAATGTCTTTAATACTACGTTCACTTTTTTTTCTTTTTTGATTTGGTAATTTGCTATGCGCAACAGCAAGAGGAATTTGCCCCCGGTACGGTTATACTGGTGCATTCACAACTCATCCAGTATAAATCAATTGTAACTAGCACGTCACTGTAATCAGATAGAATACCAGAAATTCTCTGTGGTTCAAATCAATTGTCGTCATATTTTCTGGTGTACGCATTATACATGTGACTATCATCGATCTGTCAGACACTCCCAGAGCAGCAGCAAACTACGTACACTATATCACTCCATCGTGCCAATAAATCCTGCATTCTGATTGGCTTAGAGCCGAAACCAGCAGTCACGAATACCCTCATAATGCCTGGTGCAATAATGCCCTTTGGCCTTACTTTGTTTTTGTTTGTTTGTTTTCTCTTTTTCAGATGAATAAATCATAAGGATACGTGTGATTGTTGAGATAATGACTATCTACTTGCAACAGAATTATCTACCCTTTGTCTTGGTTTTGCTTTCGTGCAATACCATGAGATTCGATGTGACTCGCGACCGCGCACAAAAATAACAAAAAATAACAATTAGATAGTTCTTGACTGTTACAAGGCCCAATGCGAGAGGTTGCACTGTACTGCTGTTTACACGGCGCGGTCGGGGGTTGCTCTGTACTGTGTCCTTGGCGCGTCAGTGCGCCTATTGTACTGTGTCTGCAGACCTTGCGTGCTGCTGCTGCTGCAGTATAAAGTGTGTTACTCGCTAGTTCAGTGCAACCAGCCACTCATATCCACTGGCAGATCCAGGTTTTTGGACGTTGGGATTGGGGGAGGGGCGCCCTTGAGGGTCCCCATTCGTTGTGGACTTGCCAAACTAAAATACAAAAACTCCCATGAAAATCAAATGCTTTTGTGGAAAAAGTGACCAGCCTGTGGTATCACTCTATATTTCCTATAGGCAAGGATTGTTTAAGGGTAGATTCATTATCCTTCAATTATACAGTATCCTTCAACTTTATAGCCTCCTAACATCGGACACTTTCTTAGCTTGAGCACGATAATGGGTGATGTCGGTTGGCGAGCCCTCTCCGCCCCTAGATGTTTACTCAAGAAAGCGCTGATTTAACCTTGTAACACCATCATCTATCTCACTCGCCCATTGTAACAGATTGTCTGTCAGTGTTAACACATAATTGGCAAAGTTTACACCACTAGTTTCATGTTTATAAGCGCATAACTATACACAGACACAACCTGTACATACCTTTCTATATAGGAATATATGTGTAAAATGACAACTTTGTCAAACAATTGTTGACTTGCTTTTAACTGACACCTCTAAAACTCGACCTAATTTAGAAATAACAGTGAAAGGCCCTCTTTTAGTTCATATAACAATTATTTCAAATTGTTCGGTCTCTAGGCTTCTAGAAATATGGGTTCTCCTGTAAATATAATCCTATCATAATAGGGTGAAATAAATCCACAAGTCCATACACTGAGACTCTAAACCACAGCGATATTGACTAGATTCCACCTATTCAAAGTGCAAGTTGTAAATAGACCTGCTTATATCACCATATCCTTTATCTGACTGAGCATGAACTAAGAACCTATGGGTCCTTTCATACTTTTCTTCTTATATGACAGTTCAGTAAGAGGGGAAAACAAATCTACACATTCGAGCTAATCCACTTTTCATTCATAACACATAGCATATAATTTGCATGTTGTTGAATTTTTTGAATGCAAATCAGTAGATTTGTGTGAATACCATTCAGACACACCATCAACACTCAACTCCCAACTGAAACCGCACACGGAACGGCGCAAGTCTACAACAGCCAGCGGCGCAGCACCCAATAGTCTAACTCGGTGTGAACGGTAAATCCTGATACAGTAGAACCTTCCACTTCGACCCCATTTATAGAGATACCACCTCTATGATAAGACCATATTTGGGCTCCCAAGCCTTCAGAGAGAGAGAGAGAGAGAGATCAACGTAAACCTCCCTAAAGAGACCACAGTTATTCACACTAGTTGAGGCCAGGCTGAGGGGCGGAGAGTCACTATTGGCAGACGTTATCATACTTGTGACAAGGGTAGCCAAATGGAACAAGTATTTATATAGTTTCCCATATGTCATGATAGTAAAATCATGACTTAAGCGCCATACATGCATAAAATGTGACCATGAAAGTAGATTTTTTTTTACTATGGGCTTGTGAATCATATATTTGTCCGACCTCTATGACTGGCCATTGATGCGAGAAATTAGTTAGAATCTTTTAATTCTTTACAGACATGTAAAAACAAAATTGTGTGTATAGCCGAATTGTGTGATTAATGTTCTAGTCCTTTTTCTGTTCAAAAGAAATTATTTGAAAACAAACAAAAAAAAAAAAAAAAAAGCAAAGTGGTCTATCTATTTGATATTGCATGGTAAGAAAAAATGCAAATGCAATAATTTGGTTTTAGTCTGGTGGTCTGAGCCCTAAAAGAAGAACTCTCTAGATCCTGTACGGGAGTTCTCAAACTCGATAGATTTAAAATGTGGTAATGTGGTAGTGCTTCTTCTTAGATCTTCCAAAGATTCAAAACTATGAACGAAACTGGACAATTTCATTGTGATACAGACAGCGAGAGTAATCTCATGTATCTTACTATGAAAGTTCGTGCAGGTGGATATTTTGATGTCATCATTTGCACAAATAGGTCAGAAAAACGATCGTAAATAAAGAAAATTCAAATTTGCTCAAACTTTTGATGAATGATCCTCGGTAAAGACAGCTCACTGCGATTCAAATCACAAATTATTCAAATCACAAACTATTAGATATAGTAACACTGCATGAACCAGTGTGAAAGAAATTATCGCAGAACGATGATGCGACAGTAGGTCCTATTTTACACAGCATCACCTACAGAAGGTCAAACTCCATATAGAGACCACCTCTCTATTTTAAATCACACGATGCTAGTCCTGTATGGTATTCCGTACAGATGACAGTCCAAGTATGACATAGGCGAATACCTCATACACTATCCCGTGCTTATAACACTTAGTTGTCCTGTCCACTATGAACAATCTCACTCAACACCTCAATTTCAAAGTGTGGGAGTGACTATTCAAACAACATTTATTCACTATATTAGCCGTTTGGAAGCAGACAAATCGCTAGAAGACCGCAAAAAGTCTTAAAACGAATTTTCCGTTCCGTACGGTGTGTGATGTGTTGTGATAATTCCGCCGCGCCCGGTTGTTTTTATAGCTCCAGATGCGAACGGCGGCGCGGGGTGCCGCAAGACTCACCGGCTACTGTCGTGGGCGTCGCGAGACCGCGCGCTTTTCGTGCGTTTAACGTGTGTGCGTCTGTGACGCAAAACAGAAGGAAGAAAGGATCCGCTTGTGCATACACACGTGGCGCGCACCCCAGAGCCTCGCTCTCCCAGCGTTGTCACGGTCACAGACACGTGGCGCGCACTCTGTGGACACTGCCACGGGCGGCAATCTGACGCTACATGACATTGTCACATCAAAGATCATTTCTTTGAGTCAGCAGTATTACATAATTTACAATGTAGATGTTGTACATTTTACAAGGTACAGAGCGTGCACAGATGATGAAGTACTTTGTCATTGCTTTATTCTATTTTCACATCATGACCTTTCGCAGGGGAACTGCCCTGTAAACTAGCCAAACAAGTGGTCACCCCATGTTTTATGTCTGCTTAGTTCTGCTTGTCCTTAATTCATCGGTAAATATTTTGAGTGGAAAAAAGCATAAAGCCGCCATACCTAAATTTTTAGACCAGTAAAACTGCCTAGTAAGTAAACAAAAATCCCTACCTTCCTAACCTCCTTTAAAATCCATCGTTATCGAAAACAAACATATTATTTTCTTCGGCCTAAACTAATTTTCCTGAGAATATGTGTCTTTCTTACGCTGCTGTATATGACATACACTGACACACTTTCCAAATGCACACTTTCCAATAATCATTGTCATATTTCACAGCTATATATGCAATATATAGCCGTGATTCGAAACCATTGTTATTCGTGGAAGTTGTTCACATAATCCGACCAATCAAAATCCCCACTGCCGAAATGTTCAGCGGGCTTAAGTCTTATGATAAAGCGATATTGATGTTTTGCACCACTGCAAAACGTTGCTTTTACTTCCACCATAATCGGGCCGTCTAACCCACGGCTAGACACGACACATGGACTTGTAAAGACAGTATAAAGTATAAAGCCGTGAAAATGACGATGAACAAATCAAACGGACGGTTGGACGCAATTAATGGCGTGTAGAACCCTCTGGAATACGAGTGAACGTCAAACAGTCAATACGAAAAGACGTAGGCATCAAATACTGTATTATAATATTTAGGAAAATAAATTTTAATCATGATTGGATAACGAATTGATGTTTAGACACTTATTACTGGAGATAATTTTGTCCCATTATTTCTAAGAACATGGCCAATGTCCAGGGGTCTACCGCGGAATTCCCAGGGTGTTAATGCTCGTACTATTGTCCATTTACTTGGTAAACACTCTAATGAGAATAGCTGCGGTCATTTATCGTGGCTGCGTCAAGGTTGATTTCCGCCTAACGCAATGATTGCTTCTCTATAGAGAGTTACACAAGTATGGACAGCAGCAGCAGCAGCAGCAGCAGCAGCAGCAGCAGCAGCAGCAGCAGCAGCAGCAGCAGCAGCAACAACAACAACAGCAGCAACAACAACAATAGCACCACCACCACACTCCAGGGTCCGCGTGACCAGCAAGATCAACTACCACACGGCAACAAACAGGTGTTCCAAAGTAGATATATCTAACAGTTTTGGTCATTAGTGATCATATTGTGCGTGTATAGGTGAATCACAGCGAGTCCGACGCCTGGCAGACGCATGCTTTCACTTTGCCAGGCATCTGTGCGCTCTACCATCTAAAGGCTAAACACAAATTGACAATAAACTCCGCACATACAAAGGTTTCCGGTTGTTTGCCATTACAGGTAATGTGGGTCACAGCACTGTGTCAATCTTCTGTTATATACTATACTTGCATGGTATTTCAAATTCCAACCAAATACCGGTACAGGTCACACTACTCACTTCTCTCCAATCTACATATATACCATCTATAAAATAAAGCTCACATTTTAAAGACACGTTTCACTTCTTCCGTTCCCTAGCCGTATCATACACGATAATTTCATTTAAGGACACCTGCCTCCTATGGACACGTCTCACCGGACGCCGCCCCACATATTAGCCTTGGTGACCAGACAACAATGGAGGGTCAACGCCTGCTACCAGTGGTCATCAGAGAGGCTATAATAAGCGAGTCATATGCGCAGTTCGATAGCGTGTTAATAGCAGCAATACGAGTAGCAGCTACTGGTGGCTCTCATAGAGGAAGTGGCAGGCTAGTTTCACAATAGACCTAATAACTAGTAGTTGCCTTAATATTTGATTTGATTTCTCGAGCAAAATGACATGGTATAACAATCCAATTAACATATAATTCAATTTCAATGTTTATATTTAATTTATATGTACTCAGCTCTTCAGGGCGTACCAGTCACCTGTGTAACATGAGGCTAATAGCTAATAGGAACAATATTGCTAATAATGGATAAAATGTATATTTACACATAAAAATCAAGAATCTCGTATATGCTTGTACTATTAATGTTACACTCAATCATCTTATTGTATAAACAAAGAACATGTGAGACTGTAAAAGCTGTTGATTTATGGTTTACATATAATGCTGGTGGTGACTGGGAGCAAGCGGTGATGGAAGATCAACATCAATCATGTATGGAGCATTAACCTATGTGACATATATAATAGGCTAGTTCAATGGGTATATAAGCCAATTAATACCAAATAAATCATAATGTGTTCAAGATAAGCATTTGGTTTAGTGTATGGCATTTCACGATCTTCTACTGTGAGAAAGGCCTTACTCATAGTGAAACTGGCAAGTGGTAAACTGTCCATCATAACCACCTCTCTGTTTTAATCATAAACTATCAAACTCTAGAGGGTCATCTCAGCTTGAGTGTCTTAATAACATGACGCACAAAAGTGCACAAATAGTGAAAGTTAAGTGGTGTACTCTTTAAGGTGATATTCCAGTTAAGAATGAACACAGCCAATGCCACCACTCGGCTCTCTGGCGAATGTAATCATGTTCCTGTCCTTAGAGAAGTCCTCATAAGTGCACAATTTAAATCAGATAATGTAGAGTACGCATTTCTCGTATATAAATAACACCATCCAATACCCGCTTAATGCTGGCAATGAGTACGTTTGTCACAGTTCACTCTGGTGTGAGCCTGGTCATTTATCGTCGTTCTGAAACTCTATATTGTGAGGGGCTGCCATGTATCATGGCCAAAGGGAGGGGTGTAAAAATGAAACCATTATGGTAAAATGTTCATGCCTCACCAAAATGCGTTTGAAAATTGATACCCTTACAATTACGAGTTTGCTCCTTATCTTATTTTCACTGTTTAAATACCAGTTTTCAGGTTAATTTGTCAGAGATACCGATTGTTGGGCTGATACAATGTTTTATATAGAATAATTGAAACTTGACCCCACCCGTGTTATCAGAATATAAAACCCATTCTGGACTACTGTGTTATCATCTGAGCAAGACATTTTGAGTTTGTACTAAACAAGGCCATAACTGAACCCCAGATTTCCCTCTTCCATCAAAATCAAATTCAAGTTTTTCAGCACCCCCAACTGCTAATTGTTTCACATCTACCCCAACCCCCTTCCTTCGGTCATTAGAAATAGTAGCCCCTGTAACCAGCAGCGGCTGAGGCTACTGACCACTAGTGACCGTCAACTGACCAGTGAGCGGCAGGGCGATGACCACACAACAAAGGAGTGCATCATGAATCAGCAGTTAGGCTATTATGAACAGGGCACACTGAGTATAGCAGAGCCTCAAATTCAGGCCACCTCTATAAAGAACCACACATATGAAAAGACCACCTCTATAAAGAGACCACCTCTATAAAGCGACCACCTCTATAAAGAGACCACTTCTGAAAATCTCAGTAAACAATTAATGGACACTTTTCACTTCTGCCTTTCCATCATCTATAAACTTGTGAAGCTCTCTTTAAAGGACATCTGTCCTATGTGGACACTTCATTTGACCTGAAGGTGTCCACATAAGACAGGTTCCTCTGGACGGCGTATGATTGAATAACAACATTCTCTTCTGTAGCCTTCCAAGTGGCCAGTGCACTGACCACCATGTTTTGACCACCAGACAGCTGGTATGACCTGACCAGGACATACACCTCGCTTGTTGACTGTGGATTAACCAGATTAAGTGCGGATTAAGAGTGGATGTTCAATGCCCTGGCTATTGACTATTGATATGACTGGCACGTGAGGAGGTCCCGACCCACCACACCACACGGGGCTTCAACTGTCCGTCTGTGTTGGAGGAATCTCTTCATGTTGGGTAGGGTATTGTAAACCGGTGTTGGGAGCTGGTAGCACCATGTTGTGAGAATTTTGATAAACCAGAATGTTCACTGTTGTATACTGAGCAGACCTATGTAATGTGAACTGTTAGATGGATTATATGTCTGTTGTTGATACAATAAGCGTAGCATGTCCAACAGGTAACAACATGGATTATTTGGGCCACAAAATTTCCATCCTCTATTTCGTCTGCCAAAACTATACGTTGCTTGAAGGCGTTGCGTTAGAATGAATATATTGTCTTCCTTATGCTGTCATATTTATACCATTCTTACATGAATATATATGTTTAAAATTGGTCCACAAAATCAATATATCAGAAATACTCAAAATCGCAAACTCCCCATCACCGACCGAGAGTTGATGCAGCGTGCACCAGGTTGTAAGCACTTTCCTGGTTCACGACATTTAGTTACCATTTTGCTGATTTTGGACAAATTGACGTACATGTTTAAAAGGCGATCAGTTTTGTAGTTTGTTTGTTTTGTATATGTACTTTGATATTTTACTATGCAATTTATGCGAAATAAACTGATAAATACAATATGATTTGGCTGCCTAAATGTAGATACTTGTCACTGTAGTAGTCGAGCACTGTGGCAAAACTAACCTAAATCTAGCAAAATGAAAAACAATTCCCTCTTGATGATACAAGACCAGAATAAGTATGAGATTGTTGTGGAAATATGAACACGTGTGTCTGTGTGTGTGTGGGGGGGGGGGGTCTGAAATATGATTGCATAGGACTGTGTCAGCTTAATTCAATGATGTAAAGTGATAAAGTATACACTAGACCATAAATCAAGCCTAAAAGAATAAAGCTTTGGCTCCTTCTATGCTTCAGTAGTTAGATACACTTTTCTATTTCTATATCAATATTAACATATCAAACACTTTTCATCTGTAAAAATACGCAGCACTTTTAAGTCCTGCAAACTCCGACTAATCGATCATTACGACGTTGTAAAGTGTCTATTACTGTTGATGATACTGGAGACAGTCCAATGACCACTCACCACAATTGACTGACCGCCAAACAATGGTCAGCGGCATTGACCAGAAGGGATCAACACTAATCCGAGAGGCGGCCATGTCATATGAGCTGCGTCAATTGATTTCACCAGACGTCAGGGACTGGCCATTGTTGTACAGTGAAACCCATGCTACATGGACAGTCTTAAAACAACTCCAACCTGACCACATTTAACAGGTGTCCGTTTTCACACGTTATCACTTTACAGACTTTAGGACCCCCAATGAAGACCAACCCCTCTGCAAAAAAGGCCATCATGTTTCACGATCCTAAAGAGACCACCTTTACACGGAGACCACTTGAGGACTGTCCACAGTAAGAAGTCAGCGTCCGTTGATGCCAAAGTAGCTCAAAGTCCTCTAAAATCATTATACTGTTACTATATGTCATGCTGCTGTCATATATCAGTACTGATTACGTACGCAGATTGCTCATTATACGTTAACCATCAACAAGAGAAGCGACCTCCAAATAACATAGGCCGCTAACAGCGTACAGCACTGAGTATGTACTGAGTACGCTGTTATATGAGTGCGGCCGGACACTGACCACTAGATGACCATCAGATGACCCTCGGCGGCCGTCGGCAGCTCATTAATTAGTGGGGCGATGACCCATTGATGGCCACAACAATCAATAACGCCGCATTGTAGCGGGTATTGATGAGCTTTGTTGAGGTGGTTGCTATAGCAGCAAAAGTACAGGTGTGGTTTAGAGGTCTACCATTTATCATTTGCGTATGAAAAATGCAAGGTATTGGATCTTCAATTTGGTCATTTTAAATTTTTTTTTATTCTATTGTACAAATACATTCATTACTGTGTCAGATTTATTTGTTTTTTATTATATACATATTTTAGGTCAAATTTAGAACAACTCTGTTTATTCTTTTGTTTTCTTATGTCGTTTCTCTTTTCATTTCTTTTTTTTCTTGGTTTGTTTGGACCCCAAGCAAATATTTTTATGGGGTAAAGACAAGGGGGTTGCTTGAAAGGTTAGAGGCATAAATTGGTAGTAACTTTAGAGTTTTCTTATGTCGTTTTCTTTTCTTCTTTTTTTTCTTGGTTTGTTGGGGGGTGGGTGCTGAAATTTTCAAGCAAACTTTAGAGTGGGGGGGGGCTGAAATTTTCAAGGACTGGGGGGGGGACTGGGGATCATAAATCTGCGGTACACGTATAGTGGTGGCCAGGAGAATTAGTAAATTTTGGGTTTTGGCCTGAACATTTTAAAACAAACTGTGGCGGGGACCTGAACATATACCATGATGGTTTCATGTTTCCACACACCCAACCCCTATAAGTAAGAATGTTCCCTACACTAGATGGGCTCTTATCATCTCTGTAAATGTAAATGTAAGTGTTGTGTTTTATATTCGTGATCCAATTCTTGCTCTCACGACTTCACAATAATTTACACCAGGTCCTTGGCACATTTATTGATCATCAAATGATACTTGCGCAACAGCAGCACATTCAGCGCAAAATTAACGTGAAGGAGCAGTGTGCTCTATGCTGGGGATGGGTTTGCTCAACACCTATCACCAGACCCGACTCAAACCCACGACCTTCTGGTCACGAGTCGAACTCACTATCCACTTGGCCACAGAAGCACACTCTGCAGGGTTTATTTTATTAAAATCTATTCACAGAGCTACTGCTACATCCATTTGCATGCCAAATCGTAGTAATGCACGTTATATGTAATTGAATAATGCATCGACGTATACTTCACACTGCGTGATAGGTCACATGACTTATTCGCTGTTTTTGTTTCTGCCTATACACTGAAGGCCAACGCCATTATAGTGTGTGTTGACGGCATCAGAAGTTCTCAGAACACAATGACGTTTTCACGCTAAAAATCTGACTATATCACCAGTGTTACTATGGTCAGTAATCTGAATAAGTAAGTAGATCTATGAAGCGGTATTCGCTGTCGCAAGCCAAGCCAACATTGGAACTCCATTAACGAATCTACCGGTGTGTGTGTGTGTGGGGGGGGCGCTCGTCTATAACAGTTTCCTGACCATACTAGACTGTCCCTCTGGTACCAGGGTCCATGTTGAAGATACTGATAGTAGTCGTAACAAATATCTGAGAGAGGAATGGCTTAGAGGCAGAAATATATGTTTAATCAGCAATCATTAAATCATATAGCATCTAAACTGACTTTGCTACGCCTATTTGGTGATGTAACCTTCCCTTCATGTACGATTTCTTTTGAATGAAATTCAACAAACTGCTGCTGTAAATTACCATCTGCTTTCACGAGAATTGTTTTTTCCCTGAAAAGTACAACAAGAAACCATAGGTGGTTGTACCTCGGGAATTGAGTGGAAATCTAGTCTAAATTTAATTTCAAATTATTCTTCACTTTTTAAAAATTCCAAATTCAGTCTGCAGACACAGAAAAAAATAACCACAAGAATGAGACCGACTGTGATGTCCAAACTCAAACAACTTGCGAAGGTAAATTCAATCGATTGAATACCAACCACTATAAAATACAAATATACATAAAGCATATCTAATTATAGAGGCTGGTGTCTAGTTTGAGGCCAAAGGTTGATGAGACACTTTGACGCCCACGTCCATGGTGAAGGCCCCGCTGTTCTCGGCGGTCCATTGTTGTACATTACAGGCGATTGTTCTCGGTAAAATGATTCAGAGAAAAGGCCTTGAAAGTTCGTGAAACAGCGAACGCTCCATTCTAAATTCGTCTGTGTTATAACGGGCCGCGGTGGCGCCCAATGGTTTATGGTACACGTAGAAAGTGTCATGAATATTTGACTTTTGAAGAAGTTGTTTTGCAACAAGAAGGCTGAATAATGTGCACTTTATCAACCATGTAACATGACAAAGTTTAAATTCGTGAACCTATTCGAAATATAATATATTTTACTAGACTATTAGAAATATATGCATACAGGTGCGAATGCTTCACAACTATATTTTGAGTAGTATACTGTCAGCTGGATGAATCTATTTCAAGAAATTGGTGACTAGTTTTGCTGGGAGGCGGCAACAAAACTGAATACAGAAAACAATAACAAAATACTGCTATGTCTGAGCCCATGACACACTGCAATAACACCAGAAAAGTTAGAATGGGGGCTGAGGTTTGACAGCGAACTCAAGCAGTCGTCTCTATATCACCGGTGGAGACTTGCTCTTGTTCATCCTAGTAACCAGTGTACCCCACCAAGAATCTAATATGTTATCAGCATATACTTGTCCTACATAAAGAGAAACAGTACCCAATGCTGCTTATAACGTGCTGTAATTGACATGTCTGCCTCGTCATATTTCACGGCTATATAAGCAGTGATTCAAGCCCCATAATATTCGTAGAAGTGGGTCACAAAAGTCAAACCAATCAGAAGCCACACCGTCGAAATGTTCAGCGACGTCTAACGTACGATTGGACAAGGCAAAGTAAAAGAATAAAACGAGTATTGATTTTGTTTTTGGCGTTATAAGCCTAACCCCACGATATTTGCCAGTTAAAAGCCACCACTGGACTCACGGCTTGATATTGAACATGGGTTTGTAAAAGCAGTGTATGTGATATAGCGGTGTGAGCGATAAAGCCGTAAAAACCAACGATGACGTCAAAATGCACCGCTCAACAGGTGTGATTTTAATGAATCATTTGGATGATTTGATGTATACAGACAGCCGTGGGAGTCTGATGTCCAGCCTTGTAATAACCAGCTACATCCAGCAATAGCGAACCTTCCCAGCTGGCAGGTCGTATACAAACCAATCACTCGAGCCAAAACAATATTTACGCTTTAACTAAAACCTGAAACCTTGCAATGTATAAAGGAATCCGAAAATTAGCTTCATGGACAGTTGCTTGCCAAACGTGTTTACAAATGTTGTCCTGTCTGCACGCTGGGCGCACTGGGCGAAATGAGTTGTTGAGTGGGCACAGACAGTTTTGAGCATTGGTAACACAAACACACTAGATGGCGGCACGCGGGTCGCTTGGCAATTATTTTGGAGCCTGCAGAGACGCTGACTTTCGTGTTATGGTCATTAGAAAGTGTTTGTGTTAAATGAGTCTATGCTGATGTTAAACGACCTCTAAAAAGAAGTATTTTTCTGTGCACGTGGAATCAGGACCCAATTGTATCGTAAACCAGTGCCGGCGGCGGCCACGGATCCATGGTGGGCAGAATGATGGGATGACAGGTGTGTGGGTCACGTCTTAATGCCACTCATCAGAGTAACCTTTGGCGTGCATCATAAATCTCCCTAAGTGGGTCCCTCTGTACTCTGTAAGTTCATCCATGTCTACATACGTGCGTCCCTCTGTACTCTGTACGGTTACGCCATGACATGGGTCCCTCTGTATCTGTAAGTTACTCCATGTCTGCATACGTTCGTCCCTCTATACTCTGTTACTCCATGTTTTCATACGTGGGTCCCTCTGTAAAGTTACTCCACGTCTACATCCCTGCGTCCCTCTGTACTGCCGTCTGTACACGGTTCCATCAAGCAGAAAACTACAGTTGCGGCTGCTCAAGGCTGCGTCCAGCGGGTGAGTGACTCGCTGCTCAAGGATACACCTTGTTGTGTACTGTAAAACTAGTAATGTTTCTACTTACTGTAAGAGCTCTTTAAGATATTACTATGTACTGTCAAAAAGGAATATTCCCATACAGTTTAAAGTACCTCGTTTAAGGCATCTTAAAAATCTTGTTATACACTGTAAAACAAGAAATTTTAGGAAACAATTTAATCTGCTAATGTTATTGTTAATCAAGAAATCAATACTTTAAATGTAAGAGAGTTTTTGTTTAGTTTTAGAGTACCATAATTTGTTGTATTCAAAATGATAAATCAACGTGACTGTGAAGCAGTTTATTGCTCAAACTGCAAAGAGGTGTGTAGCGGCCATATCTGGTGTCACAGTAATTTGAAATACAATCATCACAAGCAATGCTTTTTTTATTAGATTCGCTGAAACTGTGACTATTGGCTTATTTAAGTAAATGTCATGGTTTGGGGAAATTATATCCCACGCATATTTCTAGTAATTTCATCTGAAATTCTAAACACAGTTTGTACACACTTTCTCCAAGAGTGAGCTAATAGTAGCCTGGTAGACAGAATTACAAGTCAAATATGTTTATAGTTTGTTATCAACATTTCCAATGTTCACATGATTATTACAAGAAGTACCTTCTTACAATTTACAATAATATAACTTCTTATAAATTATATTTAAGATTTTAAGTTTAGAGTTATTGTTTGGAGCAAAAGCAGGTAATAACTTTGAGTCATTGGGTCATGAACTACAGCATTGCATTAATGTAGCTTTGTGTTGGGTGAATTTCAGTAGAAGCTAGTTTTATAATTAGTGTGATCCTCATGACCCGGTTACGGAAATAACTTTCGGCGATGAGGTTAAAAAAGGGATAGTATATGATGAAGTATCCTTGCTAAAACTAAGAAAATTCAAAGCTTCACCCATCTATACTAAATACAGCAACTCTTCAGAACGACCGTTCCACCTTCCACGATGAATGAACTCTTCTCATCTGAGTGTCCAGGAAGTAAAGCCTTATGGGCGGACTGCATTGGAAGGAAGAACAGGAACGTATATGCAGTTCTGTCCCGGGAGATAAAATACTACTATCACTGGACATTCGCGATCAATGTGGCTACTAATATAGTATATTTGAGATGTTCCTTTATACATGTTAAAAACGTATTAACCGTGTGATGACTAAAGGAAATGGTTGTGACACGGAGGCCACAGCAGTCCCAATGAATGCAGGGCTTTGAATGTTGTCAGATCAGCAGATGGTGAGAGTCAACACGGGGGTAACTAATGTTTGTTCAGCTGATGGCTGTGCTCAGGATTAAGCTGTTGGTTCTCTCATTGGACCACTTACCAATGAAGGCAGCGTACTACATGGATGATAATTATTGAACCAATAGTCGAGTACAGTAGAACATAACAATTAAGACCACTGGGACTGGCCTCAGGTGGTCTCAATGGAGAGGTGGTCTAGGTAAGTAGGTTTGGGACTGCGAAAGATGGTCTCGTTTTACCAGTTCATACTTGTTATACGGTAAACAGCTTCGTGTCTCATTTTTAATGCTCTGCATTTTCTTCTTTCAGCTGCGTGTATCCAAAACGTCCAAAAGGTTTTCAAACAATTTAAAAAATAATTTTTATTAATATTGTTTCGACCTCTTGGCCCTTATCAAATCTAAAAAAAAAAAAAGTAGCTATACTACATGGCAATGGATTTACATAAAGTTATTAATTAGTTTGTTTATTTGTTAATTTATAACTTTATGCAAGTACATTACCAGCAGTGTGCATAGCTACTTTTTCGAATTTTTTTCTTCTTTTATTCTTTTTCTTAGATTTGATAAGGACCAAGAGGTCGAAACAATGTTAATAAAAATTATTTCTTAAATTGTTTGAAACTCTTTGGATACAGAAAAGGGTAGAGCATTAAAGCATTAAAATGGTCTCGTTATAGAGGTGTTCCTTTAAAGTGTGGTTTCAATGGGAGGTTCTATTTTCACAAAGCTTGATTCAAAGTGCTCAGAGAGTGTTGATGTTGTGGTAAGTGCCCAAGTCTCGTGCACTCAAAGTTGCGAGCATTCCATCTATTTCTATCACAAGTAACTGGAAATAACCTCTCATGCAAATAGCGCGCCTTTAAGGGAGAATTTTTCAAGGTCTCGGCCAATAAGAAGATCAGGAAATTTTAGGTTCATTCACGTTAAACGTACGATCTTACAAGGCAAAGTGCGAAGAAATGTTACTGGGGCTGGTTGTGACGGAACTCTGCGACTGTCTACACAAATGTAAGGCACAAGAGAGAACCCACGGGGAGGTGCTAGTTTTGTAACCCTGGGTGTGTGGACGGCGTGAAGGAGATTCCCGTAGACCGACATGCAGAATAAATTTCAAATCCTACCAATTTACAGCTTGTTGTTAGACGAGGAGACTCACCTGAAACATAAAGAAAAACAAAGTCAGGATAATGGCTTGCACGTCTATGTGGATATATGTGGTTTAATTTATGTGAGAAAGATATGTAATATGTAAACCAGCTATAGATGATTATTTATCCAGGTAACGCAAGGGGGTTTTAAATAGCAAAACATCACACCCCAAACCATCTCAGTGTCTTTATTACCACCCCATCCCCTTTTCCCACCAAAATACTTTATTTCAATTTTGTTGGATTTTTTAGATTTCATTTTCATTTTTTGTCTTTAAAAAGGTTTTCTGTTTCTATTGTTCTCATGCTGATGTTCTTTCTGAGATGAGCGACAGTAGAAAACCTGTTTGCGGACAATGTGATTACTACAGTAGGACCTCCCCATTAGTTCCACATTTGGAACCACTGTTAGGTGGTCTCAATGGAAAGATGGTCTCTATACCGAGGTTCATTTTGCTAGCTTTATGAAGGTTTGGAACCATGAAAATTGGTCTTTTTACAGAGGTGGTCTCATTAAGGAGGTGGTCTCAATTGGAGGTTCTACTGTGTATGACCTTGCTCTATTACAGATAGACAGAGCGCCGCAGGACGAATCACGGTCGCCATTAGCGTATAATGGGCAATAAACAGTGCTAATGTTTTACCTCGATAAAGACGCTCTCAGCGTTATATCGGGGTCAGCCATAAATTTCGCACCGAGACCGAGGCTGTGACCTTGAAAGTGCAGTGACGTCATAACGTCTTTTACCACGGGCGATATTTCTGTAATTCTGTCTTACTTCTTGGCATTTAAATGACCAGTGCGTATTTCCTTTAACGGGTTTGTTATCACACTTTTTAGTTTTTCTTATTTCATCACCTTTGTTCGTATTTTTTGTGATTTTTTTTCATTTTCCATCTATTTCTATTTGTTCAGTTCCCATATGTTTCTCATTACTTCATGCAAGTTGTATTACCGAAGAGTTCCAATTGCCAGAAAAAAAATATCCTGCGTGTCACTATCAATTACGTGATCATGTAGGCCCGTATTTACGCCATTGTTGAATAATAACCCAGCAAATTGACACATCATCATCATAATACGCCCGTCTCGCCGGATGTCAATCATCGCCACAACCACCTGTCAATCACCCCTTTGTTGTCATCATTGACCTTCACAATTTCAGTCAATAACATTTGTTCAAACTGTTGTTTTCAATAGGCTTATTTGTTGACATTGTGTTTTGGCAATCGACACTTTTTTTCATTCTTTTTTTTCTGCGATGTATAATTAAATGTAATAGTTATAACCCTGACAAATTAAAGATGTAGACCAAAGTTCACAAGTGAACCTTTGCCACAGTGTTGTGATTTCGTTTGCAAACGTTCTGTTTTGCGGCTATAACTCGTCAAATGGCAACAATGGCACAAATAAGTATATCTGCTTGCATATAGATTCTCAGCTTTGCAGAAATTCATGCATTAACTTTAGCTGCAGCTGTTGCAGATGATGAACTGCACTACCTAATACCAGGCCTGATGCAAAGGTACACAACAAAGATGGAAGTTGAGGCTCTAGATTAAAGTGTGCTTTTTTGCATCTAGCTATTACGATTTCTGGTGATAGCCCTCACGTTTAAATAGTTATATAAAGATTTATAGACGGCGTATACTAGTAATAAAGAC